>OY829499.1:1200000-1751442 GCA_963691745.1 Ditula angustiorana | reverse complement strand
ACGCTGAAGGGTTTAAGGCGAGGTGAAGTTGGGGTATTTACAGATATTTCACATGGCAAGTTTTGTTTGTTTGACGTTTCGTCTGTCAAAAAATCATTGCTGGACACCACAGATTAGAGAGATATAGTAGTACAGATGGGAAACAGCCCTTGTAACGGCCCGTCCGTAGAGTTAGTTCGGGCTGGCGCGTAAGCACCGTGGGGGCGCCACTCAGCTAGTGATGAGCCTCGCGCCTCTTTAGACCGATTCATGTTCTTAGTGATGTCTCGTACCGTACTTTTACGGAATAAATATCGGTAATGGTGGTACTAGGCATAATTACGTTTTCATATTGCAAAAATGAGAGAACGAGCTAAAGACCCCCGCGAAACAAAATTAACTGCGTTCGACGGTGGGCCTTCCGCTCGTAATGAAATACCGTATAGAATCAAACGAATAAGTTATATTATTATTAGTAACAAAACAACCTAATTATATTCTAACATATACTAACAATAAAATAGAAAGAATACAGGTTAATTGTTTGCAAACTCATACAAATATCCACATTTTCCGCCAAACGATTGCAGAATAAGCAATGAACTACGAGGGAATGCTCGCGGCGAGTACCAGGCATAATTTAATGCAATTTGCAAGCAGCACATGACCGGTCGTTTATACAAAACAAAATCACATTGGAGAAATATTTAAACTGCATAAGACAGTTGCAATTCTACAACTAGGTACATGTAATGGAACTCTGAACCACGTTAGAAATATGTCGTTATAAACAAAATTGTAGTCTCTCACTATTTTACTTATTATGTGAAATTTACACAGCAGTGGTGGATCAGGATTTCATTTTGTCTGACACATTATGATTAAAACATAGAGTAAATAGGTTTTTTGTTAAAAATCATTTATGATACAAGCTTTTCTACAGAAGGTACTTTATTATTGAATTGTAGACGGGACTACATCAAATTTGGGAACAATCAGACCACTGTGAGTCAAAATTTGCTAAAAAGATTTGACCTAAACAAACTAACAAACAATAGAATTAACTAAAACCTTGTACCAATGCGTCGGATAATAATCAAATCGTCACTACAAATATTCGATAATCGAAATATAGAGAGATAGCGAACTTAGACATCTGCTGATGCACATTTACAGCTAACGTTAAGCCTCTGCGTCCCGTGCCTGGCACCAGTCATAAAGCCGCCATAAAGCAAGTTCAGCCGTGCACGGGAAACCGATGCGGGGCTCGAAGGCCCCATGTTGATCCTCCTCGCTCCCCTTAGATCAACCCGAACCTCCAGAAACAATATTACTTTTTTTCCACTATCTCTTCATATTATCGTTACAAGTTGGTGTGGTTGGTTGCGGAACCTAGGCAGACGATGCTGAATTTCGCAACGGCGGCGTGATGTGCAGGCCGCATAAACAGATTAAAATGTGCTTCCCTCCAGGATGCAATCGCCATTTGCAGACCATTAAGCTGCACAGGAACCTGTTAACAGAACGTATGCATTACGTCAAGGAAGTCAGACACATTTTACTACTCAGCGTTCCGTGCTCTTAAATGTCACTACTAACTTAGTCTTATGCTTCATTTTACTAACTCTTTATGGACTATATGGTCTTGAATAAAGGATTTGATCAATTATAATGAGTAAAGCGAGTGGTTAATGTTCAGGGCTGCCTTCAGTAATACTGAAAGGCTGAATGAAGGCTTTGAAACGAAACTTAATTAGACGAATATTATTATTAAACGATAATTTTGATATTTTAAGGCAGCGATGGGCGTTTTCAATGCGATGCAGTGTGTTGGTTTGCTATTTTGAACGTTTTAGCTATGAGGACACGGTGTCAATCATTCCCCCGTATTAATATCAGTCTGAGATGTTAGTATAATTACACTAACCTCAATGGAAAGTTGAGAGTTAACGTGATGTGTCCGTGATGCGCCGCCGCCCTGGGTGTCCGCTGCTCCCGCTGCATCTAAAAAGAATTATCGTTTGACTCGAGTAGCTTGATACTTTTTAAGTGCCAGTTGTTGCATTAAAGGCAAATCGTGACGAGATAATTTCTCTGAATAGGATCCTTTCAATATTTGGTTCATGGTCTTACACCAATTATGAATTTGGATACGACAAACGAGAGTGATGAAACTTTCGACTATGTCTGTATGATGCAGTTCACACCCCAGCCAACTGACATTTGCGGTCCCCAGAAAATCGCTTCGGATCGTCTTTGTTATACACTGTCTATGACAGTGGACATCCAGATTTGCATTAATGATTTTAATCAAATCCCTGAAAAGTCTAACAAACCGGCATGTGGGATACTTTAGGTTAGGGCCCTTTAAAAGGTCTCTTTCCCGGGCAGCTATCCACGAGTGAACATCCCCATGCTGGCTAGTTAAAATGGCGTTTTTGCAAGACTGGCACTTAAATTTTTGTAATAGTTTCCTAGATACAAATCCTGCTGTGAACGCTGATGAATGCACGTTGATTCTCTCTCTCCGAGCCTGCTGCAGCAGTGAGGGCGCAGCCGCGCTGGAGGCGGCAGGCTGGCTCGGGGCGGCCGCGACGCTCGGGCGCGCGGTACTGGTGCCTGCGACAGGAGAACATGCATCAGCAGCATCCCGATCATCACCTGTTTCAGAACTATTATAAGGGACGGCCAATAATAATTCTGAATTTAAGAGGGTCACGCCTACATCATCCTCACAGTTTGAGCCGGCTGAATGAGGGCCTAAAACATCGCTGATAATTAATGATTTGAAAGAACAAGTGAAAGTATAGGGATCTGGTTTATTATTGCGATGGTTAAGGGCTCTAATTCGACCAAAAAAATTTTCCAGGGGGTCCTGGTTTAGATTTCGAGTGTAAAAGAAGTTTACACCGATATCTCTAAGGTCAGTCCAGAGTTTGATGAAACTTTCTAAAGTCGTTACCCAGTTGTCAATAGTCTGCAGACGTTTATTGATAGGGTGACCGCGTTTTAAGGAATCTTTACTAGATGAATCAATAAAATGAATATCTTTTAATATTTTGATGGCATCCTTCCAAAACGATACATGTTTGGAAGTGCCGTTAACTTCCTTAACAGGCCCCCTCATCTTCCCGGGAGCAGCGCCGCTCCGTGACCCGTTGACGCTGTCGAACAGCCGGTCGAAGAAAAGGACCGCTTCCGACGTATTCTTCAGCGTCTTGCTGACAGGCGTGCCGTCGGCGTATGTAGCTGAAATAATATATAATTAACAGGTTACGAGGTTGCGTTATGTTTTTTTTCCGCTTCGCTTTCTAGGAATTCGTTCTTGAATAATTTAACTTTCCCGAGATAATTTCGGTTAGAAACTACGTGTATTATATAGGCTATTTAGTCATGTCATGTTGGTAACCGAAATTATCTCGGGAAAGATGAATTCTTCAAGAATCAGACTAGTAACAGGCGTGGAATACTCCGTGATTACGTCACGCTGCTACAAGTACAGTTGACGTCAAAGACATGTTTACACTTTCCTACTTACTTTTACTATTACTTATGCAATAAGGTAAAAAGTGTACTTAACCATACCTTTGACGTCGACCGTACATATTGGCCGCCCCAGTACCGGGGTATAATCGGGTGTTGCCACGCACTGCTGCGCTGGACGCACGCGAGCGTTTACCGCCGCTTCGTTACATTGCAAATCAACGTACTTGCCACATTCGTCGCGTTTTACTACCTTCGTATTTAAATGTTGAAAAATAAAGCAAAAAAATATTGCATCGCAGCGAGTTTCATCAACGGTGATCTAAATTCTTACCACTAGTCGTTCCATTTTTCTACTAATTTTACTACTTACTATTTAAGGTTAAATAAAAAAAACGTCAGGATTGTATTCATAGCCAACTGTTCAATTTAGAAACGATGATAGTTACCATCTATACCTATTTGTTTGTGTAATTGTAATTGATTTCGTACACGATCGCACCACGCCTAGGTAGGTACGGAATACTCACCGCCGACAACCCTAGCTTCGAAAGAAAATGCACGTTTTATGCGATAGAATGAGAAGGTAAGTCTAGACACATTCTTTATGACGTCACACGAGTTTTGTTAGACAGTAAGTTGCCACGGGAAGTAGCTTTTTACCATATTAGTTGGCCACCTCTTACATATAGTTTCATAAGGTTTGCCACATATAGTTTCATAAAGTTTGGGTCTTTCTTTCACATTTTTAGTATCATTAATACTTGTAGTATGGATACAACGGGATAGACAGTTAATATTACCAGATAGCGAGGTGTACTTCAGCAATCCTGCAGTCCTCTCGCTGAGAACTTGCGTGCAGTTCTTGACTTTCATTTTCTTTATTCTTGCTGGGATCACGTGTTCATCTGTAGAAATTGTTAAATCAATATGAGAATACCGTCAGTAGGATAGGATCCTTCATCACGTGTATGTGTATTTATGTACAGTCAAGGAAATTTGTGGTGTAGGTTGCATATCCACATTCTTCCTTTTCTGCTTGTCAGTGTTTGTCATAAAATAAATCTCTCCAAGATAAGCTGTTCTTATTGCTGCTCCTCAGAGCCAGGACCTACAGACTCTTCACGTACCACCGTAGAACCTAGTCGAAGAGACATACGCATGACATTTGTATGACATAGCCTGGCGTTTAACGCGTCGCGTCATTGCGATAGGGTTCCAAGGTGGTACGTGAGTATATTTTCCCTACTGTAGGTTTATTTTATATAAGGTACATAACTCATTCGTTCATCGTTAATTGCGCATACAATACTAGCATCCCGCCCCAGCTTCCCACTGGTACAATTAGGATATAATGTAGATAAAACTTTCCGTAAAAAAAATCTCTAAATAACAGTGAAAAGCGTATCAAAATTCGTAGAGTGGTTTAGACAGACAGGAACGGATATTTGTTTTATACTACCTATATGTAAAGATAAAGAAGATACTTGAAGATGTTATTTTATTCCACGTCATTATTATTGGGTCGTGTGTTTGTGCCTTAAGTAGACGAAAATTTTAAATTTGCATGTGAGCCTACTAGTTCTAGTTCTATGATATTATCCCGTACTGTGGCATTTATAGAGAAAAAGTTTTTTTATCAAAATGGACCCAATAATAAGGCATTCAGGATGCTGGTGGGACTGCCTCGTTTTTGCAGCGCGTCGGGAATATCTGCTGAGGCACGTATGGATAGCTTCGGAGCGATCGTGCGTTAAAGAACGGCCTCTCTGATGCGTCGTCTTCGTGACACTCCCAACAGCCTCCTACAACTGGTCTGGACCACTCCTGGCTGTACCTTACTGAATCACTGGAACATCTTACACATGAACTCCAGGGGCAATATTTATTACTAGCTGTGCCCGCGACATAGTCCGCGTGGAATAGTGTCTTTGGGTAGCATTTTTAATTATTTTGGAAATAAGACACAAACGTATAAATACTTTAATGAGCTATATCACGTGTATGCCCGTTCGGGTAAGCACACTTATATTTCCTCACCTACACTACGCCGCACTCCGCTCCACCCCCTCCCCCACACGGCTGCACAGTTTCAAATTTTTGCATCCCCCCTTTTAGCTCCTTACAACCCTTTTTTAGCAATAAAATAATATGTCCTTTTTCGGGCTCTAGACCATCTGTGTGCCCAATTACATTTCAATCGGTTCAGTAGTTTTGGCGTGAAATCGCGACAGACAGACAGAGTTGCTTTCGCATTTATAATATTAGTAAGGATTTTTTTGACCAACTGTTCTTATGCTAAGGCTTACATAGGCTAAGTAACTTATTTACTAAAATTATCTATGGACTATCTATGGTCTTCTGAAAATAAAGTGTTTTTATTATTATTAGTTTAAAATTTATTTGCGTTTGGTTGGTGGACTGGGGGTGAAGCCTATAGTCCATTAAGTTCGTATTTTGTGTATGATACGTGTAATGTGAACTGTACAATAAAATTTAATTTTAAAAAATTGGTCTAATTTACTCTTTCTACAACAGAGCAGAGGTTGTAATTTCTTTCGGAAAGATATATATACTGCTAACTGCTCAAAGAGTAGAAAATAATTATAAATATTAACACACCAGTTAATTTAGGAAGCATGCGTATTTCTCCAACTTCACAATCATTTTTGTAGACCTAAAAAAAAATTGCAGTCATTATAAAATTAAGTGAGATTTATGTTGCCAATTTATGAAATAAGTAAATAAAATGCCATTTTACAGTGCACCTAGCACGAATATTTTTGATGCGCGTTAACTCGCTACGAAGTCAGTGCGTCTTGCTCCCACTGGGCTAGTTAGAGCGAGACGCAGTGAGTTACGTAGCGAGTCAACGTGTATCAAGAAGATTCGTGCTAGGTGCACAGACCTCAACTAATAATTGAAGTTTTAAGTCTGTTAAGTGTTGAACCCTTACCTCGATAATGTCAGTCCATTTAGTGACTTTTCCTTTAAATACCATGTCTTTTGTCAACATATTGTTCCTCACACATTTTATAAGATGGGGTGGGTCGTAAAACATGTAGAGCTTGTGTCCTTTGATGAGGAGACAGTTCTCTGGAACAATAATTGTAATTGTGCATACATTAGCATTTTTTAGGGCTTGCCATTTCAGTGGAGCTGGGTTTCGAGTGCTGGGCCTCTTCCGGAGGAGTAGCTTCGAAAAAATGTGCACCAGCCCACATTAATCACTTCTAGTAACAAGTACGAACTTGAAAGTTTTAATGAAGTATCAGATTCAAGTTTAACTAACTGCCTAATTAATATCTTGATCGGAATTCGGATCAGAAAAGCAAGCAATTATACCCGTTGTAGCATGATTGTTTGTTATCAGGCGAGCCAACCGCCTTGTTTGTGACCGACGTGGTTAGAAAAAGTGTAGATTATCAACTGCATCGAATTGAGAGCTGAAAAATGAGCGGTAGGCCCCTGCGCCAAAGCCAATTTAAACGTTGGGAATTAAATAACGACTTTATTATGAATGTGTGCTTGCGCGGCACAGGGATGATGGTATTATTTCAAAAAACCAGTGTGAATCGAGCTCGCTTGTTTGACGGTCGTGCACTCACTTGTCCGCTCCCTTTTGCATATGCAACAGATTTTTAAACTAGTAGGTACTAAAATACAACTGACGTCCGGCCGTGGTCACCATCACCTTTAACGCTCGAGAATGATTGACGATACGACTTTAGTCGAATATTCCTTTCATTGGCATACTATAACTGTTACTCAATCTTACCTGTTTGCGCGTTTTGCACCAAATGCATTCTTGTTTCTTGTTGCATTTCTTTAATGCAACGTTGAAACGTGGACCCCTGGTCACATATCAACGCTTTTGGTATAAGTCCCGTATCTGCTACGGCTTCCACAATATCCTGTAATATTTTTTGTTTGTTACAATAACCTCAGGGAGAATCTACTCAAAGAAAGCACTGGTAGCTGTAAATAATACGGTAATATTTTTGTGGTATATATTACCGTAAGTATATGTTTCAGCGTCGCCGCCGGGGTAGCGCCCTCGCAAAGATAAAACGCTATGCTCTGCCGCCAAGACGAGCAAATTCCTCGGATCATGACGACGAGGGCGTGGTCACACAGTTTTTTTTCAGCTCTTTGGCCGAAATTAACGAAGCCGCCAATGCTGTCGTCACACTCGACAAATGTTAGGTGGGGCATTAGCTGCACTTCATCAAAAACGACGGAGCAGCATTTCTTTTTTGTGTCCCAAGTCTTTACGCGTTCTTTTAAAGAAGCGATAACATTGGTATTTATCCCCGGTTTAACAATTATATGTTGACAAAAGGTATTTAAAGTCCTTCGAGTTGGGAGTATAAACATTTTTTGTAAAAGTTTGTAGCCCTTTGGACTACGCTTTAACAAAGTCAGAGCCATCATTTTTTCCTCAGTGGTGAATCGCCTCTTTTTTACATGTCTATTCGCATTATTTGCTTGGATCGCAAACAATTTTTGTGCACAAGGCGTCATTTGTTCTACCACCGCTTTAAAAGAATTGTTTTCAGCGAGACGTTCAGCCTTTTCAATTCTTTCCGCGTAGTCGTAAACGAGGCGACGCTTCGATTTTAATAATTTGGTGCATTTTGAATACATTTTTCTACACTTGGGAGTCAGATTTGCAACGCTCCTCACAATTCGCTGCCCTGCAAGATAGAAATATAAAACATAAATAATGTGGGAACCAAACTGTGAATTCCATTAGTGTACGAGGTTTAAAGTTGATCTAGTTTAGTATGACCAGCTTTACCGTAATCTTCGCTGCCACACGAAAATGACCTTCGGAGACGTTTGGCGACTTCTGAGTTGTATTACATTCACACAATTTTGCAAAAAATTGACGAACCTAATCCTTGATCAACTGGTTTCAGCTGGATGGTCAGTGGTAGCTGCTCAAGATCAGAGCAGATCCCCCATCTGCTGAGAGCCCTGTGTCCCGGATGAGGAATAAAAGGATCGCAACATCATCATCCGACCCTTATACTATCAAGGATCAAAATACTTTGTAAGACTAACTGACGGTTAGAGTTTATAGATTCAGGTGTTAGTTTGCGGAAGTCTATATTGATATTAATGGAATCAATTGCTTTAGTTTTCCGCGAACCCACGCGAAAAGACAACGCCTGTGCTGAATACTTTAATAAAGAAATAAAACAAACAACACAAAACGCACCCATAACCCAACCACCAACACCAAAAATACCACTCGACACGTTTTTTACCTCTCCACGAGGCATCCATCATCAGGAGCTACTGACCTCTCGACTGTCAGTCGATGAATGAGGTTGCCCAGAATGGTCGGCCCTATCTATACCTATAGTACCCCCGTAGTAATTTATAAATACCCGTAGTAACGGCGATAATGCAACCGTTACCTGCTCATTCATAATTAATCCGCTATTGTTGTACCTATTTATTTCCAATTTCTATTATTTCAAGAACAGTAAGTCGAAATTCTTTTTCGTAAACATGTAGGATGTCATACGAGTGTGAATCTGATAAGATATTATTGTTTTCTTCTAAATGGATTTCTCCGGGTGTTTGTGTCGGTATGAAGCTACATGTTCTTTACATCTAATTAATACATTACGCCCCGTTTGCCCTATATTATCCTATATATCTTCTGTAGATAACTTGGGTCAGAGTTATAAACCAAATTCAAGTTCCAGTTCCATATTGGATTAGTTTTACAAATTGAAACTTGAGTTCGGTCTATAAGTACGACCGTTGAAGCGGTTGAAAAAGGTTAAAGCTTTCGGTAGAATTAAATGAGTCCTGATTTTTTAGAAATGGAAAACAAAGAACAAACATTCCTGCATTCCAATTGAATTCATTAAAAATCCTTCACTAAACTAGTACTCTGTACGAAATGTCGTATTTATTCGGAATCGGAAAATTGACAGTAATCGCCGACGGGCCTAGTTTGAGCTACGTCCTCCAAATCCGAGTCAGATTCAGTGGAGTCAGATCCCACGATAACATTACATCACAAAAATTGGTTTCCACAATTTTTTTACGATTTCAACAACCAACTTCTTACAATTTACAAGTGTACTTAGCCCGGAAGTTGAGTAAGTTTTTTACTATGTTACTATTAAAACTTAACAATTCAACAATGTTTTCGAGAAACACTAGTTCGATTCAAGCAACTTTAAATAATACAAAATAAAAAAGCTCTTAGGTTTGTAATTTTAAACGTGAAAATTGAATTTTACAAATTGTAAAAAAGCAGCTTCGTGAAATGCTTGTAGTGGCATTTTTGACCAATGTTACCGGTTTAGACTTATAAAATTGTAACTTGTAGCTTCATGAAACGGGCCACAGTTCAAGATTTTGAGGTTAACCTGGCTTCTTGCTGTCGCCCATAGCTACATAAAATGGCTGCTTTTTAACGTTATATACAATGGTTATTGACGGTCCCTCTTTCTAGAGAACATGACGATTTAGAGTTGGGTATAATTCGACAGATTGGTGTTTGTAACGGTTACAGTAATATGTTGATTGATGGTTTGGTTCAAAAGAAAACGAGGAAAATAGCGAATAGGTAACTTATTGTATGAAGCACGATCTACTCAATCTATCGGAAAATATAAAGCAAGCATTGCTAATGTTGGCCATATATCAGAAAACATGTATAGAATTAGGAGAGCTAATAAGTTGTCTGTTTTATTTCATTAATTAAGTATTTAGAACAGGCGTTATCTTTTTTACGATTGCTGACACGTTATTGGGATCGCGGATTAGCAAAGCAAATGATTCTATTAATATTTGACGGTTAGAGAACTAACAAAGTCAGAAATCATAAGTTTGCGGGTGGTAAGACCTTGTGCAAGGTCCGTCCGGATCGCTACCACCATCTTGCTCGCTAATCCTGCCGCTAAGCAGTAGAGCTTGCACTGTTGTGTTCCGACGTGGAGAGCAATACAGCCGGTGTAATTACTGGCACAAGAGGTACGAGCCCAAATGCAAAAGAGTTTGTCTATTACCAAACTTACAATAAACTGTTTTTTATAATTGAAATATTGAGTTCAGTCAATAACTAAAGCAATAAACAAATAACACCCAAAACTCAATAAATAGTGTATTTTTATTTGATACATGAAACATGCACATATTTCTGTAATTTACTGTAAAATAAAGATATTTATTTACTAGTCGTCGAAGCAAAATACTTCGTCTACCACTGTGTTAGGTGCAAAATAGTTCATCTACCACTGAGTAGTGTCGCCTTTCCTCTTGATGACGGCTTGAATTCTTAGTGGCATTGTGTCAACTAACGCCGAACTTTGTGTAGAGGCTACTGAATTCCATACTGCGTTTATCTTGTTCTTCAAATCTTCGTTCGACTTGGAGGGCTCTTGACGCAGTTTCTTTTTCATCTTCCACCACAAAGCTTCGTTTCGGAACAAGTCTGGGCTGCTAGGTGGCCGATCTCCAGTGTAGGAATTCTGTGGGTATGTAACTAATCCTTTATGCTCCTGGCAGTATGACAAGAAGGACCATCTTGTTGGAAAACGTACTCGTCCTCATGTTGTAAACTGGAAATCGAAGGTATTAAACTCGTCTTCAAGATTTCTTGGTACCTGGTAGCATTCACAGTGCCGTCTATAAACTGCAGCAGACCCACACCTTGAGCTGACATACAGCCCCAGGTCATAAGTGAGGCAGGAAACTTTACTTTTCTTTTTAGACAGTCTTTATGAAAAGCTTCGTCCTTATTGCGAACAACTTTTTTCCGTTCGTCTCCGACAGTCACTTCAAATTTCGATTTGTCGCTCCATATTAAGGACCGCCACTGATCAAGTCCAGTCTCGACGAGCTAAAGCAAATTTCAGCCCTTTCTTTTTCTGTAGTTAAGTAAATAAAGGTTTTTCTTTCGCCGCATAGAATCCGTATCCCATTCTTTTTATGACTCGTTTACATGTATTGATAGAAACATCTTTGTTGATCATTTCTCGCCAGCTCACAGTGCGTTCCCCTGCCCGAGCACGTCGATTTTGCTTAATAATCTTCTTCAGGACTCGGTTTTCGGCTGGTGTTGTAATGCGTTGGTGACCAGTTTTCTTCAAGCTTGGTATATCCAGTTTGCTTGTTATGCTGAATAATAGATTGTATAGGTAGGTCTCGCTAGGTGAAGGTCTTGAGCTATATAGTACGCAGATTTTCCTGCATTACTGCTTGAAATTATTACTTTTCGAATGTCGTCCTATATTGGTTTACCGCGATGATGAAAACTTGGTAAATATTACATAATTCGAAAAATTGGCCTTTTTATAGCCAAAGGGACATTTTCTAAATTTTAAATAATACTTTTTTCAAACATAATTTATTTTTAACTTGATTCTAAACCGTTACTCCCTTGCCGAACTATTTTGCACCAATTAACGTGAAACGAACTTTTTTGCTTGTGCGACGTGAACAAATAAATGAGTAATTCTCTTGATGTGTACGATATCAATCTGATACTAATAGACAAATGAAAACTGTAATTGTCGTCATAGTCACCTATGGTAAATATTTTTTTGCAGTATTAACATTGCAGCTGTAATCAAAGATTTAAAAAATGTTTGTCGCTATGCAAGTGACTAGACGAACTCTTTTGCATTTGGGCTCGTATTCCATCTTAGCCCTCTGGGTTGGCAACGCATCTGCAATCTCTTCGATGTTGCGGGTGTCTACAGGCGGTGGTGTACACTTACCATCAGGTGACCCACTTGCTTGTTTGCCTTCCTATGTCATAAAAAAAATACCTACTTTTGTTTTTCACCATTAGTCTTATGCCGCCTAATTATTACAGCCCTAGAAATATCAACTACAGAAATTACAGATGGGTTAAGTAGCTGTCCTAACTACCCGTCACGATTTTTCACTCTGCGCCGTTTGACCGCCAAAGTTTAATGTATCCCTGGGTGCGGCCCTATCTTACAAGTGTCATAAGAAAGGCTAAACTTTAACAATGTCAATCAGGAAATTGAATTTACATTCAGAACATAAATTTTACATTCATAGAGCTAATAACATTACGTATTCACTGCAATTAACTTACTTGGGCGATTAGGCGCCTCCTGGGTCACAGCTGGTACCGCAGATGCTTCTGCGGCAGGGTCCGGGTTGCCGGGTGAAGTCGCGCCCTGCGCCGCCGCTGCAGCCGCGGGTGCAGCGGTGGCAGTAACTGTTTCTTCAAGCGCAACTGTCCTGAGATGATCTGTAATTACAAATTTCCCATGAATTCCTCTTGCTTTAAGTTTGCAATTTATCTTTTTTACATGGTATACAAAAACTGATTAACAGCTCCAACTTTGTCAGTGGTGTGTGAACACTTAATTATTGACACGGCATTTTGTTTTTAAAACCGGACGTCGCAAGCGGAAAGCGGTCGGGAGCAGACTGATGTTCGCGGCGAGCAGCAAGGCTCTCAGCCCTTCTTTTCGGCACTCGAGGTACTTACACTCTTTCCTTCTGTCTCGATATAGTTCTGTTCTGTGGTGATTACTTAGAATCAGGTGAACCATTTGTATATGGGTGGGTGAAAATATCGAATGCCACATGGACGGCAACTACCTTAAATACTGGAAATAGCACATTCTGTGTAAAGAACACTTTCCTTTGTTTTCGAAAACAATAATTCATATTCCATTAAATAAGTTTCTAAATTTAATGAGAATCATTCAATCTCCAAAGTGCATGAGGTGCAATAAAACTGAAGACCTTTTACACTTTTTGATGGAATGTGATCAGACTAAAGGTCACCGCCAGAAATATTTGGCTAATTTAAGCCTTTTTAATGGCGTAGTTAATGTTATATTGAGTTCGCCCTTATCCGAAAATGCAATGCGGATGTATAGATTCGTCAAGCACTCCTTCTGTGCCAGGGAAGCTGCCCCTGCTCAGGGGAGTGGTTGAGGAATTGTTAAGGTTAAGTGATAATTATGACATTTATATCTCTTTAATGTTTGATTAATAAACGATTAGTAGATAATTGATTAGTAAACGAATTATGTGTAAACTTGTATAATTTAGAAATATTTGTACACCAAACCATGGTAAAACAAGAATTAGCACTCTACGACATGTAACACCGTTTTATACTCTTGTTTAATGCAAATAAATTGATTGATTGATTGATTGATTGATTGCTACTGGAGTCTTCTCATGAGGCTGGCATAGTCACACAAGTGCACTAAAGCCTCAATAAAATTCAGAAAAAAAAAAAAATCTGCTTGTACGGATTTATGAAAACTTGCTTGTCTTAGTCGAGACTCGAACCGGTGAAAAACGACAAAAAATTACATGCCGTTTTTAATATGCAGATCGAAAGGGTTACTGAAAAGGTTCATTTTCTCTAAATAACATTCACAATTCACGTGACGAGTGAAAACAAAATTATGAGGTAATTGTTAGTTTTCATGGCCTTCCGTTATTTTGATTGTGTATGTCATTTAGAGAAAAATGAACCTTATCAGTAACCCTTTCGATCCGCATCATAAAGTAGCGGGACGGCAAAAGCATCATAAAGTACAGCATGTATTTTTTTTGTCATATTTGACCGGTTCGAGTCCCGACTAATACAAGCTATTTTTCAAAAATCCATAAAAGCAGGATTTATTGTTTTTAAAAATAAATAATAAATAAATAAATATCTTGGGACAATTTACACTGATTGACCTAGTCCCAAACTAAGCAAAGCTTGTACTATGAGTACTAGACAACGGATATACATACTTATATAGATAAATACATACTTAAATACAAATAACATCCATGACTCAGGTACAAACATTCGTGTTCATCACACAAATATTTGCCCATACCAGGATTTGAACCCGGGACCTCTTGCACAGTAAGCAGACACATGTGCTACTGTGCCATACAGGTCGACAATAAAGGAAAGTCTCCTTTACACAGAATGTGCTATTTCCAGTATTTAAGGTAGTTGCCATTCATGTGGCATTCAAACTTTCCACTCTGTATATACTATAGAACCGGCCAAGTGCGAGTCGGACTCGCACTTGAAAGCTTCCGTACCATTATCTATAAAAACGGCAAAAAAATCACGTTTGTTGTATGGGAGCCCCTTTAAACATTTATTTTATTCTTCTTTTTAGTATCTGTTGTTATAGGGGCAACAGAAATACATCTTCTGTGAAAATTTCAACTATATCACGGTTCATGAGATACAGCTTGGTGACAGACGGACAGAAAGACGGGCAGACAGCGGAGTCTTGTAATAGGGTCCCGTTTTACCCTTTGGGTACGGAACCCTAAATACATCTTTTTTATCCTATACTCATAATACGTATAGCAAGGAATTTCAACAGTAATGTAATTTGTTACGGGGCCTTGGGCATAGTCAGTGTAGTTTTGAAGCCGTTAAAAATGATAAAAGCCAGCCATATACGAGTTAGACCGAAATCTAGTTTTCTTTTTTACTTGTTATTGTGGCCATAGTAATACATAGTATAATTTCCAGTATCCACCTATTAAGGTTCTAAAGATACAGCCCCGTGACAGACGGACCAACGGACGTATAGTGGAGGCTTAGTAATAGGGCCATGTTAGCACCGTTTGGGTACCTATCGAACTTTAAAAATACGGTTACACGAAAGAACGAGAGAATCAATGACCAGACTCACCAAGATTTTGTGCAGTAACTGTTGATGCACCAACTCCACATCCAACACTAATTGGAATTTCTGAAACCACATTTACAAAAATCTGGATTATTACTTGAAAAATTTACAAAAATAAAGCAGCTCATTTATAATGCTCATCGCACAAAAACTTACTAACTTTTAAAGCAGAAATCTATAGTACGTCTAACTACACAAAAACTACGGGAACTACTGTTCTAAAAAACTACAAGGCAAACTAAAAACGTAAAAAGCCTAAATCTACGTATTATTCTAATTAAATACACATTGACGACTATAATTGGAGCCTAAAATGTCGTATAATGTACGCTCGATTCGGCTTAGTTTTACAGATAAATAAATTTTTGTGTTGCTATGAACTTTCCAGTTCAAAAAGCCCTTATGAACCCGGAACCTCTAGCTTTATAGTCAGGGTCACTAATTACTAGGCTATTTGGTATTTGTTTATTGATTAAATGAAATTAAAAGCACATGTGTTTGTAAAAAAAACACGTCGATTAAATCCGCCGTTAAAGAAAGCCGCCATTGCTATTGAGCCATTATGCCTTGTGGATTCATCAGGACGCACGTTTAAAATTAAAAAGAAAAAATTTTGGTTACAGTCTACTAACTCATCAAATCAATCAATTAAAGCAAAAATCATCTTGTTACGGCTCGAGCCTACAAAAATAGTATTTTACATATTGCTACTTCCAAACAACACATTGCCTTATGTTTTGGGCAGGCGCTTCAACGCCGCAATGAGTTGCAATATTGCAACTGCTGCCAGTCTGAATCTTACCATGGAAAAGACAAGATATTACATTATCAAAATTGTATAGTCGACCAAGTAATTGCTTGACCACTTTTGAACTTTATCCCTTTGTAATACGGTCGAAAAGTGCCCAAGCAATTTCTTGGTCGACTATACATCGCTATATCGAAGATTAAAGTTTTATCTACTGAGTTTTCGTCCAAAGAAAATTCCATTCCTCTGTTAAACGAGGCAACACATCTTATTCTATCATGGTTTTGTCTCTTTCTTCGTTATGTCCCTTCTACAACTATAACTCAGAGAGGGAGAAGCATATTACATTTATTTATTATGAGAGAGAATCCCTCTAACAGCCACAATTTAAAAAAGGCATTGCCATAAGGAATTGTTAATAAAAAACGTCAAAATAATTCAATTATTATGTACTGGTTTTGCCCGCGACTTCGTCCGCGTAGACTTGTTTGATTGAAACATGCAATCTGCAATATTTCCTGGACAAATAAATTAGAATTAGTTGCTTTGCTGCTCATGACGTCACGGCGGCGCATAACTCACTTATCGCTATCCCGTGGGAACTATGCATTTTTACGGGATAAAAAGTATCCTATGTGTTAATCCAGGTTATAAAATATATGTGTGCCAAATTTCATCCAAATCCATTTAGTTGTTTTTGCGTGATTGAGTAACAAACATCCAAACATACAAACTTTCACATTTATAATAATAATTTAGTAGGATGAAAAAATCGAATAGTTAAAAAAGCCGAATTGGCCTTATGGCCTCAGTCTATTTAAATGCTACAGGTACGTCCCGGGCACGGTATATACGTGTGCAATATATATTTCATCTGTGTATCTTTTATAGTTTTCGAGAAAAAGTGACTGTGAACTGTGACAAACGGACGGACGAAACTATAAGGCGTCGTCCTAATAAGTGGCTAACGATTATTATACTCATCCCTAATCCCTTGCTGTAGGATTCTGCCTCTAGGAATAATAAATATCTTACTTTTGACATATGACATAAAAAGATTTCGGCCAGCAACAGATTTTATTACTAACTGGCAACAGGCATTTCATTCATATTTCGTACAAGCGACTGACTCCGTTTCCAACGACGCGCGACTGTGAGAACAGTCAAAAATAATAATTTTAAGTTTCACTTATTGATATTGCGTGTTTGAACTAACTCTTTTGCTTTGTAAAAAAAGGGTATTTTAAGCTCGTTGCCATTTTTATACACCTATTTTATTTCAGGAGTTCCATCAGTGTCTATTGGTTCCCATAATCCTTTGACCTCAACATGGCTAGTTTGGCGTTATACCCTTTCTTTTGAGATCACATGTGCATACCTGAGTTACAAACATACATACATAGACTGCTAAAAACAAAACACTTTCTTTAGGCTTTGCAGTAATCTGGTAAAAATAAACACAACTAATTGTGGATGTCCTCCTTTTTTAAAGTCTCTTACTACGAATAAATACTAGGGTTGGTTAAAATATACTTAGAGGAAAAATTGTGCATGTTTGTTTATTCTATTAACAATTTCCTATTAACAACGATAAGACAAATGCTTCTAGAAATAAAGGGAACACTTAATATTCTAACTTACCGACTGACTATTAACCATCATCATATTTGCTGATGGAAAAATCCATACAATTGTACAACAAAACTCCTAAGAAACAATTGAATAAAAAGATTTAGAATGACTTGGTTTATATTGACATTTTTTACTTTGTTTATGACTATAGGTGTCCCCTTTCATAGACTTTTATGTCTGACATATATTCTAAATACTCTACAAACTACACAGGCAAAATGTTCTATCTATAAATCTAAATAAATTGCCTACTAATTATTTTACATTTACCATATTGACCAGACAGTTTCATGTTTTTCTTTGGATTAAGCCCATAACTGTGGTCATGACTTATATGTTTCATGTTTAGTGCTATCTCAACTGCAAAAGTAATAAAACAAATATCAAAGTAGGATAATGATCCTATTTCATTGGAAATGTAAGTAATATCAGTGGATACTACATTATTTCTTATTTTATAACAGTAATACTGTGATTTGATTATAATTGTAATTATACTATTAATGCAGTAATAGTTAATAATAATGAGCATACCGTCTGCTTCAGTCCATTTTCTTTTTTGGGTTGTCAACTCGGTATTAATTTGCACAGCAACAGCATAGGAATGATCTCCTGGTGTCTGGACAGCTAAAATGTAAAAAAATACAAATTTATAACTTTTGTACTACCTACGACATAATAAATATCTCGGTGCTATGTTTTTATAGTGGTAGCTAGTTGCACACTGTATAGCCAGTTGCAAGTTAAAGTATGAATTTTTGTCTTAATTGTGTTTCGGGAACGATAACAATAAATAAACCTTTGAAAGATCACCTCTTAATGGATTATTTATCCTGAAAAATTCACAGAAAAAGAAGATTAAGGTCCAATATCAAGAGATTCAATTACTTCCATCTAGTGCCGTAACTAGAGCGATGCCAGAGGTGCTCGAGCACAGGGCGTAAGCCCTGAAGGGGTGCAGAAATATCCAGGACTACGTTTTGGGTCACGCATGGTAGTCAGTGGTATATTAAAGAGCGCAGCCACCGTTATAGAAGCTGGCACCGGGCGCATAAAGGCTAATTATGACACTGCTCCAAACAGAGCATGCCGTAGTGCTTACCCATCATCATCTGCAGCCATGATAAGTCCAGTATTGGACATAGGCCTTCCCTAATTCTCGCCATCTTGTTTTGCTGTTAGTCTCTCGATTCCACTACTACTTGGCTTACCCATACTACTTGGGAACCATGGATATGCTTACTTGTATTTAAGTATCTCCATATCTATGGTTTCAATTACTCTGGTACAAACATTCATATTCATCATACGAATGGCTGTCCTTATCAGTATTCCAATCCGCAAACTTCAACTTCTTAGTGAAATAGCACTTTTGCCTAGTTAATTTATGTTAGAAAAACTCATTGGTACATCAAACTAGGTTTGTTTTAATCACATAAACATCCCATTAACTGAACTACTAAACCACCAACACTTTCTATATCAAATTTACAATTCAGTAACAATATTATTTCTAAATCCATACTTAATATAAATGATTTACAGGAATCCATACAAGAGAATGAATACTTACAGACAGTAACAGGACAAGCGGGTTTGCGAGTTGACATTTCCTGTTCGGTAAATAGTGTGGGCCATGAGAATGGAATTCTCTTATCGCCCTTGAAAAACTTTTCTTCAAAGTGAAGTTTGCATACCTGAAAAATACAAAGATAGGTGTAGGGTGTTAACTTAGGAAAAATTATACTAAGAATATTTCATGATTCACACACCAAACTTCACACCTAAAAGAATGGGTCAAAATATTTGAGAATGTACTTGTTAGTAACATTTTGGTTTCGTAGTGTAACTAGTCATCTTTATTCAATTGAAGGACTTCACTTTATAACACTTGAATCTATTGATTATGTTCTTAAAAAAATACTACATCAAGAACAATTATTTCACTGTAAGCTCAACACTAAAATCTTTTTCCCAGGCAGGCACCACAGGCTTTCAGGTACTTTATGTATGAATCTATATAAATATCTAAGCTGAGCGTACATTAACCCTTATAACTCATAATAATAACTTACGCAGGAGTTGCGATCAATGCGGTTCCGGTGCATAAGCGACGACGTCAACCTTGAGCTGCGAGACCTCAGAAGGTCCATCCATACTTGCTCCAGGTGTTTGCTCCGGGGCCACCAGCACACACTTGCTGTCTGGGATGTAGATGAACAGCCGTCGACGAGGCACCTTCTGGCACGAGACATTTCTGAAAACACAAAAAGCAACCTACAAAACACCCACAGAAATTAAGTAAAATCACAAAACTTTTCTTTCCACAAGATAGCAGCTTGTGAAGCTGGTGACTGGTATTCTGCAACAAATAATAAAAGTTGAGTCGCTATTTAGGCCAATAAATCTTTCTTTCGCAAATTGAAAAAGAAAATTCGCATAAGAAAATGTCAACCGAAAATTAACGGTCAAAGTGATTTTTTTTAATTTTCTACGTCGTGTTGGCAGCAGGATATACAGACCAAATTTTATTTTTAATCTTCGCATTTACTGTCAATTTCAATTTCAACGCTGTCAATAGTGTCAAATCTGACGTTGATCCAACGGTATCCCAACCTTTAGAACTGAAAATGAATTCTATAACAAGCAGATAAGTTTGACATTAGGTTTCTTAAAAAAGTGGCATCTCTACGGTCGGCTCAAATGTATGGCTGTTTCCTAGCCGTGAACCTGCAATCAATGGAAAACCGCGTCTCTTCCTTGAATTTTGCATTTAGGCTAAATATTGTTTAATTACAATTAGTTGCCGACGCATTCCACTCAAAAATAATTAAGTGATAGATAGTTAATTCGCTCCAAGCGCTAAGTTCAAGCAAAAGGTGTTACTATCACCGTTATCGTGTGATTTGTGTAACGTTTGTTACGTGGAGAAATCCTCACGGATTTTGCATTGGTTTTTCGTGTTTCTGTAAATAATGGTGCGCGGTACGGGCAGAGGAGGCCGGGGCATGCCAGGACGCGGCGGTATGGGACGCCCGCCCTTCAACAGACCGCGGGTTTTGTTGCTACGGCCTCCTTTCGATTTGGTCATGGCTGAGCCCGCTTTCCCGAGATGTAAGCCCGCCCCAGACGATACGGCGCTCACACAGGTAATTTTTAATGGTCTATTTCATTAAATTCGCTCAATAATATATACAGAATGTTTAGAAGCTCGAAGCGATCCTTTTAATAGGATATAGCAGATCATTTGTAATAAAAAAAAAGGTTAGAGTCCCTGTCCAAAATTCTTACTTTAAATATTACAAATTTTTCTATGGGGAATTATTAAGGTAATTCTTGCATCATGAATTATCTATTTTGAAGGATTTTCAATGAGATTACTCTTTTGCAATCTCTTTGAACTTTTGAAGTTTTTATACCTGTTTAAATAGTTGTAATTCCTGTAAAGTTTAGATATCACCTTCTTTCATACCTTAATTTATGAAACAAAACTATCACTGAGTATGGCAAGAATCATGTTCATTCCAGTCATTGCACCATAGCAGTGACTGGTGTATGGCAACCTATTCGGGGTGTTTCCTCTCTGTTGCTGTCACGCAACCCCAACCAGGGCTCCACAGAAAACCAGCATTGCTGCACTGGTCTCATGTAGCAACACGTGCTGAGTGGAGATCCCTTTCTTGGTGTCAAATTGTGTCACCATCGATAGTTAGGTTATAAATATTCTGTTAGTTTATTTTTGTGAATGTTGGTGGTACTTTATGATACAAAATAAAAATATTTTCTCTCTTCTTTCTTTCTTTCTTAAGAGCAAAGAAACGTGTGAATACAAAGTCTAGGATGACATTAAAGATGTGCAGTTATCAAATACTCAACCTCACCAGCAATATACGGACACCACTTGCAGGCACTCCTCAAAAGACATGCAGAGCTGTGTCCAACGCCTGCAGAGCAGTCGGCAGTGCTGAGCCTGGTCACCAAGCTGCAGACAGTACTGGACAACATTGTAGTGGCTCCGGGAGACTTTGCTGCTTGCGTGAGTACTTTATATTCATTTATGGCATTGCGTCAACTCTGATTACTAACTCTTTAAACCCTAGTGTTTGTTATTGCATGCCAAATCAAGAAAATTATTAAATAAAACAATTTATCTTCTTTATATCACATGTTATGTAATTAATTAAATTCACAATGTCTCAGGCCCTTTTCGGGTCTCATTATAACGGGCAGAATTTTGAAAAAATATTTAATAATTACTAAACCGAATAAGATATCATCCCAATTAACGCAATAAGACTACAGACTCTAAAAGCACTGAAGATTGGCACTTGCTGAGGAATTTAATTTTGTCCATTTTCTTCATCACCTGCTTTCACCATCATTCACTTCATTGAGATCACTCTTAAGCATTAAGACCATCAAAATATAGACACACATGTAAATTGGAAAGATCACATTCAAAAGGTAGCTTGCAAATTAAATATTACGTATGCCTTGTACGAATTAAAAATAACAACTGACACCAAAACTGCCACCTCCGCATACTATGCCTACGCGCACGCTTGGCTGCGGTATGGGATCGTGTTGTGGGGGAACAGCACTAATGCAAACAGCCTGTTCATCTTGCAGAAAAAATGTGTTAGGACACTCGTCAATATAAATGCACGAGAGAGCTGTCGAACTCATTTTAATAAGCTAGGAATTTTAACTTTAACCAGTCTATACATTTTGGAAATTTGCCTTTTTGTAAAATCTAATATGTCATTTTTCTCTCAAGCAAAAGACCAATATACGCGACCCCACAACTTAAGACACCAAAACCTGTTAGCCCTACCTAGTTCCAGCCTAAAAATATTTCATTCCGGACCATATGTTATGTGTATAAAGATATACAACAAAATTCCAGCCACAATCAAAGATGTAAAAGATCGCAAACTGTTTAAAACAACATTAAATAAGTATTTACTGCCAAAGTCCTATTACACGCTACAAGAATTCTTTGAAGATAAATAGTATTTGTAGCACTTAGGGATACTTAGGTAAGTTTGCCTGCAATAGAAATGTATAGATATTTATTGTTACCTTAGTTTAAGCATATGTCTAGTAAACAAAAATAAAAAGTATATCCTGTTACAAATAATGACACGACAGCTAATGTTCTGTCATAATGTTTTGGTTAAGTTTTACTTTAGTTTATAATGTATAATTTGCAGTGCCCTTACAGGTGCCCTTGCAGTGCCCATTTCGAAATGTTTAAAATGTTTATGAAAGCAAATAAATATTATGAGTTTGAGTTTGAGTTTGAGATTGTTTACCAATTATTTTTAAGTGGATTTTTGTAAACTATTTTCCATGTGGTTTTCAATAAAGAGTATTTGTCTTCATAAATAAAATTAGTATGCAATGTTCATAAAAACCTTCCGAAAAGTGTAATCTGCATAATTTTGACTAAACAGACTATACAATTAGTATTTTACGTTCAACTTTTTGACTTCAGCAACTGGAGGAGGTCCGTCAAGTGGGCTCCTACAAGAAGGGCACCATGATGGCTGGCAAGAACATCGCGGACATCGTCGTAATCATGAAGACCCTGCCCACCAAGGAGGCTGTTGAAGGCCTGTCCAACAAGGTAACAACATGCTTGTATAAAAAACTTTAATAACATGATGTAGTGGATCGTTATTGTTCTTTTGACATAAACAAGCAATCTTTCAACCTAATTCTGATGACTTATTAAGAACCTACTACATACTACTAGTAGATTCAGACATGTAAAAGAGCCTATATGGCCTACTTGCAAAATAAATTTTTCATTTTCATTTTCATTTTCATTCATTTTCATAATTAATTTGAAAGTTTATTGGACGAGGACAACCTGTTCCGAATGTGAATGCTGACTGATATTAACAATAAGTGAACATTAGTAATAATTATAGGAAGTAAGCAAAAGAATAAGAGACCTAACATAGCAAGCGCCCGAACCGCGCGTCCAAGGCGCTGCGTTCTGTGCGCTTCGTTAAATTGACGAATAAGCAAGCGGCCGAGGCATCGCCGCAAATGTAACGCGCGCTGGGCGCGCGGATCAAAGTTTGTACTGACAAAATACGCAAACAGAACAATGAACAATCTTTACTCTTTTTTCTTTGTTTTGTCATTTCCTGCATAATCTACACAACTATATAAAGAGGTAAACTTTGTTTGTTTTTTTGTTTGTATGTAGGGGGTAATCTCTGGAACTACTGAACCGATTTCAAAAATTCTTTAACAGATGGAAAGCTACACTATTCCTGACGGACATAGGCTACTAATTTTACGTGAACGAAGTCGCGCGCGTCCGCTAGTAATAAAATAACAATGGCGATTATTCCAGCTAGCATGTTGACGGCTCCAAAGTCGGCCAAAAAGTGGCATCATCCTAGCCGCCCGAGGCGCTGCGCTCGGAGCGCTTGCTATGTTTCGTGCCTTAGCGGGCAGCTGCCTTCACATGGCGACGGCCATGATTGTGTACTTTCTAATCAAAAACAAAAGTTTGTAGTGATGTGTCTCGAGACAATGAAATACTTAACATACTCCGTTATCCAGGTGACGGAAGAGCTGAATAAGCTGATGGCGGCAGAAGGCATGGCGGGCGTGGCGTGCGCGTGCCACGAGCGCGGCTTCACAGTGCAGGGCTCCGCCGCCGCCGTGCGCGTGCTCGTCACCACGCTGCACCACAACCTGCGCAAGCTGGAGCCCGAGGTGAGGCACCCGCCACGCCGCACCCAGTGGCGTAACAAGAGGGTGGCAGGGCTGGCAAAATGCCACGGGCCCCCGACCCAAGAGGCCGCGAGCTTCAAAATATTTTTTACATTGTACCTGAGTACCCATTAAAAGAATTTGCCACGGGCCCCAGATGGTATAGTTACGCCACTGGCCACACCATATTGTTCGTTGAATTTTGTAGTGGGTGGTGCAGCTCGACGGGGATCTTATTTCTATTCGCAAGCAGTTAAACGCTTGGTTTAGGTTTTTTAGTTTTGTATTAGGATTAACACCAGTTGTCCCTACGACGTCGGTTACATGCCCATTCTGTCGTCAGTTCAGTCCATCATTCTGGTCAGAATGACGAGAGAATGGAACCTGTCTCATGTCGTGTCAGTCTGAACTGATCGCAACCGTGTCCATTTGTCATCATTCTGGCATCAGTCAAAACTATACCGTAATGATGGACTGAACTGACGCCAGAATTAGCGTATAACCGTAGACAGGAGCCTTATCCTGCCTCGAGACTAATGTTCGGAACAATGCTGCCCTCTATTTCGTTTAATTTCAAATCATACATTTATTAAAATGGACAGTGTTCCAAACTACTACGATGGAGGCCCTATTACAATATGCTTAACCCTTTGAACGCTTAAAGGTGTCGCGAGCTGTCGTGCCCGTCACGCCACCGACATAATATAGCTGACCGATGACATAGTGCAATAGCGACCTATGTGCATGTGTTTAAACTACAAATACGCGATTTTTACACGTCAAGCGGTCTAAAATCTATGTACACAACAAGGAAGAGTTAGATCAAGCCGATGTTGATGTTGCAGGTGCACCTGGAGTACAAGGTGATCAGCAGCCACCTGGCTGCCATCCGCCACTCGCGGTGGTTCGAGGAGAACGCGCACCACTCCTCCATCAAGGTACGTGGGCGTGGGCAATGGCTTGCGTGCCAACGACTTACCTTTTCAATGAAAATGAAAAATTTATTTTGCAAGTAGGCCGTATAGGCTCTTTTACATGTCTGAATCTACTAGCGCTTTGGAAAATGGAAGATACTACTGAGAAGAAACGCCGCAAGAAACTCAGCAGTTTATTTTTTTTCCTCGCTTTTCAAAAACAGATTTAGTGACATATATATCCGTCCGTTAAGCGCATAGACATAGACACAGTTTTATTCGACATCAAAATAATACAGAAACTAAACCTGATCTATCTTTGGTGTTGAAAAGTTTCAATACTGAAGTTAAATCTTCCATTTTCTGTCACGAACCCGAATAAAGTCCGACTGACCTAGGACCAATTTCATAAACCCGACATGTTAAAATTCGCCGTACATTACTGTGTTGACATGTAATGCTACAGACTTACAGGGGCGTAGCGATCTAAAATGGCGCCCAGGGCTCGCATCCAAACTGCGCCCCTTTCACTTTGTAAATTATTTTAAAACAGATACCTACACATTTTTTTTATTATTTTACTAATTTTGTAATGTAGTATGTAAAACAAACAAAATACCATAAATATGTACCCGTCTGGAATAAATGTATCTACAATAACGATTAAATGATCCTCAAAAGACTTTTATGCGGCCATGTATACGAATTTGGATTGTTTTTTTTTTTAACAGGTAGTTAGCAAATTTCGTTTTTTGCGCCCCCCCTTATTTGGCGCCCAGGGCACATGCCCTGCCTGCCCCACCCTAGTTACGCCCCTGCAGACTTAACACCATAGTGGACAAGCAATGTAAACCGAATTGTCACTGTCTACTGTCGCATGTCGCGTTTATGAAATGGCGCCCTGCTCGTTTCCCGGCAGGTGCTGATCCGGCTGCTGCGCGACATGTGCGCGCGGCACTCGGGGCTGGAGCCGCTGACGCCGTGGATGGTGGACCTGCTGGCGCACCACTGCATCATGAACAACCCGCAGCGCCAGGCGCTGCCCATCGCCGCCGCCTTCCGGTACAGCTCACACGGCATACTTCAAACTCAACTCAAACTCAAAAAGATTTATTTCCTTTCATAAAGAAACATTACGAAACCCTGTAAGGGCACTGCAAAATGTACATTATAAACTAAAGTAAAAATTTACTTAAAAACTTAACTGAAACATTATCACGGAACATTAGCTATCGTGTCATATTGAGGACTTGGGCAGTAAATTGTTTTAAACAGTTTGCAATCTTTTATATCTTTGATAGTAGATATATAATAGTCACTTGTTGGTATTTATGCATCAAACGCACAATAATTTTATGGGCTAGGTGGCCAATGCGATGGTATACGGAATCCTGGGGCTGTTTTAGCCTGCCACTTGGGCTTTGGAACTGTTTCAAAGTCAAAGTTAACATATCTTTATTCAGATTAGGCTTACAGGAAGCAATCATGAATGTCATAAAATTTACCACCGGTTCGGAAAAAACCTCTGATGAGTAGATACCGGCAAAAAACTCTAGGTTTAGTTTGTTACTGTGGCGCTGGGGCTGTTATATAGACATCCAATGATAGATCATTGGATGTCTAAAGCTGTTTTAGTCTGCCACCGAAACCCTGGGGATGTCTCAGTCTGTCACTGGGGCTGTGGGGCTGTTTTAATTTATCATTGGGGCTCTGGACCTGTTTTAGTCTGTTATTTGGGTCTGTGACTAATGTAATTGCATCTCAAATATGATTAAAACACCCCTCATCGTTGCAAATAATGTACTAATACATGTTGCGTGCGCAGGCGCTCGCTGTCGCTGCTGGCGGGCGGGCTGTTCCTGCCGGGCTGCGCGGGGCTGGCGGACCCGTGCGAGGCGGCGCACGCGCGCGCGCACACCGCGCTCGACCTGCAGGCGCAGGACAATGCCGCCGCCACCGCGCAGACGTGAGTGCCTACCGTGCTACACGCCCTACTTTTGATTCATTCTACATTATATGTCGCACCCTTAGTATTAAAGCGACTCAATTCTGAATATGATATTTCCCAAAATTAAACCCTATGTCTTTTAATTAAGGTGATATTTTGGGACGTGTATTATTCGGAAATGGGTCACTTTAATTCTAAGCGTGCGATGTGTGCTATACTCGGGGCGGTATTATTCGCGCGAGCGGTACGGGAGCGCGATAATGTGGAATGATCAATGTAAACGCGTTTCATACGTTTTTCAACACAATTACGAGTAAAAATACAGACTTGTAATGAGCTTATACAGTGCACGCAACGCAACGGATGGAGCATCTTCTCAACATATAATTCCTTACATTACAACCGGCGCTTGCATTCCGGTTACTGGAGCCGTGCTGCATACGAACCGGTATGGCCAGAGGGGTAAGTTGATACGTAACACTATGCTTTGTGTGCAGGTTGCTGCGCGTGGTGGCGCGCGGCGGCCACCGCTACGTGCTCGGGCTGCAGGCCTTCGAGGGCGGCAAGGACATCTCCGGCGAGATCACCGTGTGGGACGGCGTCGTCGTGTCCCCGCTCGCGCCCGCCTACAGTGACGCGCCCGAGCCGATGGACACTGACGACAAGGGTGCGTACTGTGACGTGTGACCCTCGGGCTGCGGCAAGGATATCTCAGAGGAGATCATTAGAGTCAATTAACAATAGGGGTTTATCCTAGCCTGCAATCGTGTCCCACTGCTGAGCAAAGGCCTCTGCCTCGGATTTCCAATACCCTCTACCTTTAGCAGTCTCTGGCCTGTCATTTGAAAATGGGTCCAGATCGTCCTGCCATCTCCGTCTCGGCCTGCTCCGTCGTCGGCTACCATCTTGCCCACTGGGTATGTATGGAACAATGCATGGATGCAAGATATATGGCAACCACTGGGTGGCAATCGACGCCCTCTATTTGGATGCATGCGGCAGACATCTTGCTCGCTAATCCTGCCGCTAAGCAGCAGTGCTTGCACTGTTGTGTTCCGACGTGGAGAGCACGACAGCCGGTGTAATAACTGGCACAAGAGGTATTCCATCTTAGCCCTCTGGGTTGGCAACGCATCTGCACTCTCTTTGTTGTTGCAGGTGTCTATAGGCGGTGGTGATCACTTACCACCAGGTGACCCACTTGCTTGTTTTCCTTCCTGTTGTATAAAAAAAAAAGGACATGGCCAGCCCAGTCCCATTTCAGCCTGGCGTTCTTTTTGCCTACGTCAGCGATACGAGTTTCTGTAACAACTATTACAGGTAAACCAGACCGACAGGATCATGGTTACACATCAATTTACATGAATGTGCAGGTTTTCTAATGTGTTCTTTCACTGTAAAAGCGTTGGTTACCAATACTAAAGAAATGGGTATAAGTTTAAAAAACTCAACCTATTTTTTTTGTTACAGAAGATGACGGACAGGATGGCGTGGCGGCTTGAACCAAATCCGCTACTGAGTAGCAATACCCTGCGTTAAGATTACATGCTTCATGTACTGAGATCTTTAATAAATTTATATAAGTCTATCGCTGTTTTACTAGCATCAGCACCTAGCCATCTCTTATGTATATCTCATGTCTGTAGGCGGTGGTGATCACTTACCATGAGGTGACCCTCTTGCTCGTTTGCCTTCCTATTTCATTAAAAATAGAGATATATATATATATAAGTATATTGTACGCGTGGACGGATATATCCGTCTTTGGCGTCGAACCTAGTGCTGGATATATCCGTCGTTGACGTTGAACCTAGTGCTGGAAATATCCGTCTGGCGTTGAACCTTTAGTGGCGGATATATACGTCGTTGACGTTGAACCTAGTGCTCGAAATATCCGTCTGGCGTTGAACCTTTAGTGGCGGATATATCCGTCTTTAAGGTTGAACCTAGTGCTGGATATATCCGTCTTTGGCGTCGAACCTAGTGCTGGATATATCCGTCGTTGACGTTGAACCTAGTGCTGGAAATATCCGTCTGGCGTTGAACCTTTAGTGGCGGATATATCCGTCTTTAAGGTTGAACCTAGTGCTGGATATATCAGTCTTTGGCGTTAAACCTTTAGTGGTGGATATATCCGTCTTTAAGGTTGAACCTAGTGCTGGATATATCCGTCTTTGGCGTTGAACCTTTAGTGGCGGATATATCCGTCTTTAAGGTTGAACCTAGTGCTGGATATATCTGTCTTTAGCGTTGAACCTAGTGCTGGATATATCCGTCTGGCGTTGAACCTTAAGTGGCGGATATATCCGTCATTGTTGTTGAAAGGCATTTTAAACAGGCACTGCCCCTAGGAATGAAATTCACGAGCCAGTTTATAAACAAAAGAAACATCCACACTTTATTTTGTAACGAAAAAAAACTTCAAAATTCATTCATTTCTCGGCACGATTACACTGCATATCACCTTGCCAGGTTTACAGCTGCGTCGCTTGGACAGGATATCATGTCCAGGGTACAGACTGGAGGTCTTGGTTGTGGTGGACATCTTACTGAGCCTGGTATCCAGGGATACTTTGCTTGGTCCTCCATTCAGTGACTCGAAACTGTAGAATCTAGGGCAAGAACTCATGGATACTGTCACTGGTGACGCTCTTCTGAGACGTCTGGGCTCAGCGTAGGACGATTGGAACTTTCCGTAGATATCTGTGCATAAAGGAATCCCTTATTTATGGAAATTAGTTTTTACATAATATAAAGCCCAGCGGATTAGCAAGTTGAAGTGCAGTGGGCAGGGCACATAGCACGGAGAACTGATGGCCGATGGGGTCGAAAAGTTCTCGAATGGCGGCCGCGTATTGGCAAGCGCAGCGTAGGACGACCAGGCACAAGATGGTCCGATGACCTCATACAGGTGGCAGGAAGGCGCTGGTTGCATGCCGCTTCCATCCGGTCACTTTGGAAATCCATGGAGGAGGCCTATGTCCAACAGTGGACTTCTTGTGGCTGAGATGATGATGATGATGAATATAAAGAAGCTATCGGTTCCTGTCTGTACTAAATCCTTGTAGTGTATGTTCGGCCGCCTTCTAAACCACGCAACGGATTTTGGTACGGTTTTCACTGTCAATTAGAATTTTTTTTGCGAAAGGTTTTTATGTACATTTCTTCTTAATTGTACCCGTACGAAGCCGGGGCGGGTAACTAGTAAGTAAAAACCGGCCAAGTGCGAGTCGGACTCGCGCACCAAGAGTTCCGTCATCAACAACATCTAGTACACCTTGCTTCTTGCCGAATTTCAAAGTTCTAGGTCAACGGGAAGTACCCCATAAGTTTTTGAGTGTCTTGCGAATGTATGAAACATGCGCCATAAACGGCCGTATCTTTTTATTGCGTTGACTTAGAAGTTTGATTTTTTCACGGCTCTAAGGGACTGCAGACCGGAGTATTTGATATTAATTTCAACTCAATACCTCCATGTGTTCTTGAGAAAAATGGTCTTGACAGACAGACAGACAGACGGACAACGAAGTGATCCTATAAGGGTTCAGTTTTTTCTTTTGAGGTACGGAACCCTAAAAAACACGCGGGGTAAACAGGGTTTAAATAATTACTAGATTCAGGCGTTACTTTGCGGAGTTCCATATCAAGAAACTAGAATGAATGACAAGGGGTGCAATTTTTGAATCTCACCAGGTGATTAAAGCTCACTCAAATGGCCGAATCTCTATGAAAAACGGCTATTTTGGTGAGCTTTAGTTACCCGGTGAGATTCAAATGCAATTTTTGAATCTTACCAGGTGACTAAAGCTCACCAAAATGGCCGCATTTCTATGAAAAACGGCCATTTTGGCGAGCTTTAGTCAGTCCGTGAGATTCAAAAATCGCAGTCCAGGCTACTTCGAGAAATCAGGGCTGTGTGCGTCCAAAACAGGTACGTTTGTGCGGTGTTTTGCATTAAAAAAACAGCTGTTTTGCAACTGCAAAGCTCTGATTTCGCGGAATGGCGAGGTAATTTGTTCCAGTTTGTTAAACTGAATTTATTTATAAACTATACTCACCGATATGTTGAATGACATTCAGGAGTGAACACTTAGTATACCGGAGAGATCTCTCATCCATTTTGTCCAGCGAATGACTTGTAACGTTGTCACACATGGCTCTATCTTACTGATGCAGCATTATGTGGGGTTTGGGTGAATAAGTGTTTTTTTGCGTACTTTCAAATAAAAGACTTTAGGGTTTCTTTTGACGGGAAGTCATGTAATTTGTCATCCGACGGCAATTGTCATGTAGGTGTCTATTCCAAATAGTTTGTAACGCATGTTTTCCGTTAGTCCAACACTCGCCCATACAAACATTGAAGAGAAAATACGAAACCGACCTGAACTCGGAAAGAGAAAGAGAGGGAGAGGTTCAATACAGCAGTTTTTAAAATGTTGAGGGGCAATTCTCGGTTCATTCGAGATTCGTCTCTCATGAAAACAACTGTCAAATCCTCAAATGTAAATGCTGATTGCCATCCCTTTCTTAAAAATTCTGGTAACAATTGTTGCCGTCAATGACGGCGATTAAAACGCCCGAAAATTCACCCGGCTAAGAATCCCCTATCATTATCTTGGAGTAGCGGTCGTATCTCGGAAAGTATGAGTCTTAGAGAAAAGTTCCAAAACTAAAATCGTAGAGAACTGCCGGCCAACGGGTGAGCCGGTCGAAGTTTTTACAAAATGGCCGCCATACAAACTTTAAACGCGAAAATGTCGAGCACCATTAGAGATAGAGGGGGGGGTGCTCGACCAAATGTCACCCAGGAAGAGGGGGGAAAATTTATACGTCGGTATACATATCAGTTAGTTTATGCTTACCCCGTTGCTTACGTTTTTTGTTCACTTTTCATCAAACTATTTCAACCATGGCTGCTTAGTAAAGCGAATTTGAATCTTACGCCTATTTATCAGTGTCTTTTGCGCTGTACGCATTGTCTGATATATCCATCTTTGAATATAAGTATATCTATCTATATATATATATAAGGATATATCCGTTTTTGGAGTTGAACCTGTGGTGCGGATATATCCCTTTGAATTTGACCCAGTGGTGTAGATATATCCGTCTTTGGCGTTGAACCTGTGGTGTGGATATATCCGTCTTTAGCATTCAACCTGTCTGTGGTGCCAATATTATGCACCCTTGACGTTCAAAAGGTAGAATTTAGACGCTTTTTTGCTGGCGGTATTTTATTATTTCTAACCCATTGAAGCTACATACATATACCAAAGTTGGAAACACCCCGATAACTAGAAATATGTAAAAATTTCCTTGGAAGATTCCAATTAAACATACTTGCAGCTTTAAAGAATATTTTTACACAACATAGGAAGGAAAACGAGCAAGTGGGTCACCTGATGGTAAGTAATCACCGTCGTCCTTAAACACCCGCAACACCAAGGCGATTGCAGATGCGGTACCATGCTAACCTTGTTTTCAAAACATAATATAATAAAACACAACATTACAAAGTAAGTTCTTTATATTTTGCAAAGGTGTAACAATAATTTACTTTTTATTTATATGGACAAAAAAAATTAACATTAGAAATGGCTACCTCGAGTTAAGTATAACTAACAAATAAAGTTTACACAATACTGTGGTAATCTCCGATAAAAAATAATTGTTTCTTCGAAATGCACTTAATTTAATGTTAAAATATTTACAAATTAAGTTAACAAATAATGTAGAAATGTGTTTAAAGTTCTTAACACGTCAATTTTATTCAGTTGATTTCAATATACCGTTATTTTTAAGTTGGCACTTTGTAAATGTGTTTCGTTTCATTTCAGAATCACTGTTTTTTTTTAATACTGCTAACACGGACAAGTGTTATGGATCGGTAATTTAAAGATACAATTTATTTATAGAATTAATAAAATTCCGACGACTAAATCGTTGTAATTTAATAATTGGTTGAAAACGGTAGTTTCAAAATCCAAAAAAAGACTAGCTCTTTTTAAAAGGAAATTAACTGTTGTCTTTGGTTTCCAGTTCAGATTAAGAGTTTATGGCAGACAAAAAAAAATAGAGAAAACAAGTTGGACTCCATAAATTAAGTAGGCACGTGTCCTTATAAAATACACAAATACTGTACAGCTAAAACTAACACTATATCTACACGTCAGTCAACCTTAACTGACTAATTAAGACTGTACACAATATACATTAAAATTTTAAACGTATGTACGCGAAATTTCACAAAATATGCATAACTAAAATTAGGTTTAGAAGTCAGGCAAAACAACGTTAGACATCTCTAGTAAAATTTCATGTCCCAATTACAATGATCGTGTAATTGCATTTGAACAGTTTTCATTTAATTCTATTTAACATCGAAATTACGCTATTAAAATCCCTTCTATTTTCTCAAATAAAACCAAAACTGTACTGTAAGCTAAAACACTTCTTTTGAATACTTTCCAACAAAGTTTCTTTTGTGATAAATACTTCTTTTCTTAACTTCACCGAACTCTTTTCACTGCAGTGTTTCTAACTTAATAAAATCCGACAGTGACAGATATCAGACACCTCACTACAGACATCTATCGGGTTTTTAATCGGTCTATGTACCTAAAATGGCGCCAGTACAGTTCCATCAACAAAATGGCGGTTGGTCATTCCGGTCGGCCAACGACCCGCCGTTTTGTTTTAATGAGTTGCTATGGCGCCAATTTCACGGCTTAAAATAAAGTAATTTCTTTTTGTAACATTAGTATGAAAAGAATATTAAATCATGGTGAGCCGAAACATTAATAAGTTCCGGTATTCAATACTAATTCTTCGTCAGCAGAAGGCATCCATAAAACTTAATCGAGCTTGATTATGGTAATGAATAATGAAGGATTAGTAATTAATTTAGACATTGCTTCCTAGCTTTTCACTATTTTGAATAGAATATTTTCCTTTTTTGCCGCCTAGATAAGATGGCCTACGTTAACCTTTTCAGCGCTACCTAGTTAGGCGTAAAATTCACAAAAACTTATCTACCTATGGAAGTAGCGTGATCTAGCGCATGTCAGTTGGTTTCCTGTATTCTACACTAGATGGCGTTAGAGGCGCCACATACCTATCGGGGTTGACTATTTAAATTTAAGTATAAAAATTCCAATTTCAATGTTGTACAGTCGACCAAGTAATTGCTTGACCACTTTTAAATCTTATCTATTTCTAATACGAATGAAAAGTGATCAAGCAATTTCTATACTAAAAAAATAAGCGTTAGTACATTAGTCTCCTTCAGAACGTTAGGCTATAAAAACAATAATTTCTTACGTTTCACGACTTGTAGACATTCAGATAAAACAATTTAAACACATATCGCTTATATTGCATGAGCTTCGGGGCTATTCTCGGCTTGTGCGAGATTCATCTCGCATGAAAGCAACTGTCAAATCCCTTGGAAATCTGTCACTTTTTGACGTATCTCGCACGTGATATGCATGGCGCGTGAACCGAGAATTGGGGTCCTGGCCCCCAATTCTGGTGCTCAGCGACATTCATCCGACGTTCGAGATGTGTAAAAATATGACAGATTTTGAAGGGATTTGACAGCTCTTTTCGGCTTATCTCGAGTGTGACTTCATCTCTACTGACGCGAGAATTGCCCCATTGAAAAGGCTCGATTCGGTAATTAGATAAATTGCAATATACGCGTAAACAGTTCATATTGTTTTATTTCAACAAAATAATCCTTACACCAACTAGAACAGGTAATCATAAACAATAAGTGAAGAATAGACGCAATTGTGTATTACCACCTTTTTCATTCACAGTCCATAAACCATGTGGTTTCAATTTGACTTTTTACCAGACTACGGCAAAGCCAAAATGAAAGGTTATGTTTTTAGCAGCCTATGTATATATGTTTGTATTTACGCATGTGTCACTGTAGTGCCTAAACGACTGAGCTGATTTTGATGGATGGAGGTATCAACAAACTGGAACAAATTACCTTGCTACTCCGCGAAACCAATTGGGTTTGGAATTGGGTTTCGCGGAGTAGCAAGGTAATTTGTTCCAGTTTGTTGATATGGACCTCCGCAAAGTAACGCCTGAATCTATTAATTATGGAGGTATCAATCGGTTCGTAATTGTAGTCTGGGTGACATAGGCTATTTTTTTAAGTCCCTCCATAGCCAGATACGCCTAGAGCGCGATGCAATAAAAAAGAACCTCCCTCCCTGTACGTGGGTTACTTCTACCGCAGCTTTTGTTCGGATCAGACCTCCCCCTCATAGAACGTGTTTTTCCTATTTTGATCTAGGACTTGTTTAGGCTGTTCTATGCCTTTCATGTCCATGAAACTATTGTTTAAATGTTTGAGAATATATTTATTATTATTATGAATTAAATTAACCCTTTGAACGCGAATATTTGAATGAAGTGATCCCTCACACGCGAAGCACTGTTAATTGATGTAACGTTTAAACCAATAAAAACAATTCGTGATAGATTTTATTCATGATCAAAATACACCTTCAATCCGACCTTTTTCGTGGTTGTTGGCGTGGTGGGCACGACGACACACGACCACTTTATAGGTTTTTGGCGTTAAAAGGGTTTACAAATTTCGGCGCGACTCGTGAGGACATCACAAGAGTCAAACCTGTATATATTTTTTTAATTTATTGAAAGCATTGGCCATCAGTTCAAATAGATGTTTGAAAAATTAAAAAAGTCCAAACAGTGTTGCCAGTGCCCCATAGACAACATTTGATAACAATGTCAAATAAACACTTTAGCAGCCCAGGCTCCAAATCCGCTCCCCGTCTGATAGTTTTTTTATTGGTCCCCCATCTTAGCAAAGCACGTGGTTTATGAACACTCCCTTGTCAGTAATAGAATTTATCACTATTTCAATAAAATAATTCCATATTTTCAGTCAACTGTAATAAATTTAGTAAATACTAGCCCCTTACTCATAAAAAGTTAACAATCTTTTTAAGCTAACAAATGTTTCGTCCCTTTCATTCGAGGGTAAACGTCACAATGACAGATAAAGACTTAAAACATGTTAACTACCAAAGGTTTACGAAGCGTTTATGAATAAGGGGGTTAATATATAATTATTATGTACTCAGTTGCGATTTTAAATTAGAGCCGAAGGTTTGCACAATGTTTTTGAGACATTGAATATACTACCCATATCTTTAAACTTAACTGTACTAACAGCAAACATGCTAGTTCAAATTTTCACAATTTTGCCAAAACTGGATTCAAAATTATTGCCTTTTCTCAATTATAAACTACATATTGTTATTAATATTGCTTTACCTACCTACCTTAGTTGGTGTTGCTAACTTCACGATGCTACAATAATACTAGGCTACTAGTAACAAACAACCTGTGGCCCGTTTCACTAAGCTACAAGTTACAATTTTGCAAGTCTAAACCGGCAACATTGGTCAATAATGACCAATGGGAATGGGCATAATGACCAATGTTGCCGGTTTAGACTTGTAAAATTGTAACTTGTAGCTTCGTGAAACGGGTCACTGAAGTTAGACGCAGAACTCCTAACCCTTTCTAGACGACCTAACACCAACATAATACAACGTAGTTTTCAACTTAGTCTATGGAATTGCTTTAAATGCCTCACTCTTTTCAATTAGGCCGTAAATTTAGGATTACCGGGTATCGGCACACAAGTATTTCAATTAAATCAGAATGAAACGTCAACTGCGTACCTGTTAATGAGCTTGTCATGACATTTGTAAACCAAAAAACTTGGCTGTACGGACTCAGTTTCCTTTGCATTTCGCTAGGAATAATTTGAAAAAGAAAAAGACAGACATTTTGAGTGAATTGCACTTGGATGAAGGACTATCGAATTGCACTGAAGAATTGTATGACAAAGCCAACTCTGTCCAGAATAACAGACACTTTGAAATAAGGATAACATGACAGCGTTAGTTTCAGTTTAGGCCACGTTCATTTAGAACCTTGTCGCAATTTAACGGAGTGATCATTCTATTACACACTTAGGCTTAAACAACCAATGAGGTCACTCTCCTAGCGACAAGGTTTCACTTTTCCAATAAAGATTTATAAAACATAAGGTTAACATATAACTTTAGCTCACTTACACATTAACTGTTAGCATTCATTCTAATTCAGCTATACTTATACCGTTTTTAAACCGGTAAACCTCCATACCTAATCACAATAACTAATATAAGCTTTTAACCTCAATGGTGTTCAATTGACCAGTCTTAGAAGCACAAGCACTAGAGCGTCACTAACCCATCAGACCGGAACTTAACTAATACCGGTATTATACCGGTCGAAAATACCGGTATGACTATACCGTTTTTTATTATTTTAAGCAAGTCAATGTACGCGTCGTGTAACAAGTCCTACATTTTTAAACGCGACTGACGTTACATTAGTATAACCATGCTTAATTCACGTCAGTCAATTGGATGCGTTAACGACTGATACTCCCGTATCAGGCGACCTGACTAGTTCCGTCACTGAGTTAGTGCCGCTCTCCACATCACAGAAGCACACACCTTAATTGCTTAAAATTCACAAAGCACCTTTAGATTGCCAATCAATCAATTCCAATTGCTTTAATTTATTTATTAAACAATTATAGTTTAAACATTTCAACCGCGTATTTTGACAGCTGTCACCATAACGTCATCAAGCGTGATGACAGTCTCTCGGCCCTCTCTCGACTATAGTAAATCGCTTTGATCGAGAGAGAGTAGCGTACAGTTCTCTTAACGCTTGGTGACGTTTATTTCGTATAACACAAGTTTACTAAATGACAGCTATTTACTTCTTAAAATATTTCGACTATAAAACGCGCTAATTTTGTTATTTTGTTCCCCCTCATTTGCCAAATATCGAGGTTTCACCATCACAAGGCAGAAGCTACAATTCCCAAATGTATTGAATCCCCTACTAACCTTCGATATCAAGGTTTTCTTTGTTAAAACGGCAAACTTTTCAGCAAGTTTAAGCAGTGTTAATACAAACGGATCACTCACGTATTTTGAAGTTGAGAATTGCCCGATATGTCCGAAGACCAGAGGGGCAATTTTCGCGTCAGTAGAGACGAAGTCACACTCGAGATAAGCCAAAAAGAGCTGTCAGATCCCTTCAAAATCTGTCATTTTTGACACATCTCGAATGCGAGATGAATCTCGATGAGCACCAGAACTTGTAACAGAACATGTAGTATTCGCCGTTTTTTAACGCCTGCACGCTGCGCGCTGTTGCTTTCCTTTTACATTGTGAGCTTCGTAATATTAGTTAGAATGCTTATTACAGTTATTACAAGTAAATGCTCATGTCTTTCAGCACCCATTTTCGATGTTTTTTTAAACCTGAAAAATGCAATTTCAAAAAACATAACCTATGAAACTTTTAGCAAATGTAGTTCCGTACTTGTGATTTATGGTACCTACGTAATGAAAAAGTATTCGAAAACCTCGCCCTAAGCCCCATACTGCCTTACAATTTAAAAACGCTAGCTAGCGATTTGAGCGTTCTATTTCGCTTCTTACATAGGAAAGTAGCTTTTTTCTGGTCACGATTTAAAAATCACAAATTGGCACTTTTTTAAATGCTTAGCGTACGCCACGAATTTTGGCGGTAAATTTGACAGCTCCAAGTTTTAGGTTAGCACACGTTAAAATTAAGCACTTGCTAATTCGTGCATGTCTTTTAGTTTTTTTTAAAGATAATTTTAATTAAAACACTTAGAAAATATACATATTCATCAGTCGTGAACTGGCATTTAGACGTAATTGTAGGTAAATAACAATTTAAGTTATTTCAACAGCCCACTTCGGCAAAATTTTTGATACTTCTAGTAAATAATTTCATATTATGCTCAATTGCAACAACAGTATTGTCCTGTAATACGAAACAAACACCATAATGACTGTATACCGAATAACCTTGGGCCTGTAACTGACCGCCAGTATTTTCGCCAAATAATTGACACATCGGTTGTATATAGACATTACCTTTGCCATATTTAGCAGTTATTTTAAGTAGCCCTTTTAATCTGACCCCAGTTTCTCAATTTTACAAATCTTAAGTGGCGATTTTACATTATTGAACCGCATTTTAGTTAAAAAAGGCCACTTGAGACTTGTAAAAACTTTTAAGGGAGCTCTTATTTATATTTAGTGTACAAACCTCCAACAGTCTTCAAGGCCTTTAAATATAAATTACTAAATCAGAGTCCCCCAATTTTCAAGGGGCGCACAATTGTCAAAAGTTTCGGCGCCAAATTTGACGTTTACATTTTTCCATCCTGGCAACATTTAGACTTTGACAGCCGGTTTTGGCGGCAGTTGTGACACGTTCGTCAGTCGTAGTGGCTGGAAGCCAGGCTGGTCCGCGACGAGTGCAGCGCCGAGCTGTGCTGCGGCATGCTGGCAGCCGGCGGTGGCAACCGCGCGTTCGCTGCTTGCCGTTCTTGCTCTTCCAATTGGGTGGCAAACTCGTCTTCCAACGCCTGACGCAAAATTAAAAAAAACCTTAGGTTTTGTCTTTTAAATGACAACTTCCGGTCAAATAAACGTTATAATACGAATCAAATTTAACCAATTAAAATACTTATGAAAATTTACATTAAAAATGCACACCGCAAACCACGTGATAGAATTTGAAAACTCTTTTCCATGCAAAACTGCTATTTACAGCAAATAGTGTATTAGTATATGAAAATAACATACCATGCCGTCCTCGGGGCCTGTCCAAGTTATGTCGTTATGTCGATATGACGAAATAAGCTGCATGCCATGCTGATGCTTCGGGTTAGGTAGGAGAAGGCTCGATATTAAGGTAAACCAAGGTATATTTACATATTGTATTTTATTAATCGTTGATCTTAGGACAACCAATTAAAAATCTATATTCAGCCGATATAATGGTTTGTGATCACATTCCAACTTGTAATAATTATTCTGATTCAATCATATAGTCAGCGTGAGGTTTACTGTATAAAGACAATTTTACCAGAAAAAAATAAAATACTGTAATGGAAGTTAAGTTGATTAATTTAAAAGTTGTACTGTAGGGGACTTATTAAATTTTATTTTCTTATTAAATTAAGTGTAAGCGTTTGACTAAATAAAAGAGTCTTTTATGCAAAAGTACTAATAAAAAAAATTACGAATTATTTGATAAAAAAAAATGATTAAAAAAGAACTTAACTGCTGTCTCGTGCGCCTAACAACAATCATTATGTATCGATTCGACATCATGCATTGAATGTCAACTCTCTATCTAATGCCTGCCGTTTGGGCACCAATGTGGCCCAAGTATAAACGACAAACGCCAACCAACATCGACTTTTCATTCAAAAGCGGAATCGCGTCTCCATTGCGTTTACATCGCTGCAAAACACTTAAAAACAAATGTCGGCTGTGGCCCTGATACTGTATTCTTCCCTTAGTCCTTCCCTCAACTATTTAGTTTTCGACCGTATTACAAAGGGATAAGGTTCAAAAGAGGTCAAGCAATTACTTGGTCGACTATACCTATAGTTTGAAAAGTACGACGCAAATTTAGACCAAAAATTCAATTCCAAAAACAGCGGTGGCAGTGTTAGAATTTTGAAAAAGCGGGTTATAGTTTTCGCCAATCCTCCTTCACCATCCAAAGCGTTATAATAAATAGCAAACAATTAGGAAATCCATTTTATTTACATACATGACACGGTTTAGCGTTAACTTTAAAAATAGTACAGAAACTGGAAAAAAATATATAATTAAGCATAACTCGAATTCTCTAAAACTACTAATAAGTTACAATATCATCTTAAAGTAAAACTATATTAACTAATAATAAACCATAAATTATTATTTTTAATTCCGTTCATATGGGCGCTAGAAATTTGGTGGCAATTCTTTAGAGCAATTAAAAAAATACGCATTCACGGCTGGCTACGACGCAGAAAAGGGCCAATCAATTAACTTTGTACCCACACTAATATGCCAGCAACATTTTTTTTATGAAATAGGAAGGGAAACAAGCAAGTGGGTCGCCTGATGGTAAGTGTGCACCACCGCCTATAGACACCCGCAACATCGAAGAGATTGCAGATGCGCTGCCAACCCAGAGGAATAAGCTAGAATACCTCTTGTGCCAGTAATTACACCAGCCGTCTTGCTCTCCACACCGGAACACAACGGTGCAAGCACTGCTGCTTAGCGGCAGGATTAGCGAGCGAGATGGTGGTAGCGATCCGGACGGACCTTGCACAAGGTCCTACCACCCGCAAAACTAAGTTTTTTTTTTTCTTATTTAATTTACGGCGTACGTTATCCAAGCTATACTACATCAGTTAAACCTGTCTCTATGGAATCATGGTTTTGCGGTCACGTCGACGACAATTCTGGTAAAGACAAAGACGTCCGAAGCGTAGGTAAAATAATTGATTAGCCCGAATGCGTTTTAGGTACTTTTATTCATTACCGCTATCGCAGTGTTGGCGTCGGTTGAACGCACATGTGCGTTCGCGGCATTTGGTCAAAGTTCGAACTACTAGTGAATGCGTTAACCTTTCTTATTACCGTCTATAATAAAATTTTATAACAAAGTGTAGTATTCCTTTAATTATAGCACAGTCTACCTAGTTTCAGCTGAATTTAATAAACATGTAAAAAAATTGCTATGCATTTTCGATTTTTTATGAATAAACTTTTGACAGCTCAAAAGTCATCCCGATACAATTTTACTATATTATTATAAACAATTTGTTATACTTTTACAAGTAAATTGTGATGCTTTTATAAATTGATATATGGGCCAAAATTCTTTTTAGTGCCTAAAATAAAGATGAAAATGTATAAACACTTTTACAAAATTGTAGATGTCTCGAAATATTTTCCTAATAATATTACGTTAGTTCTCAACCGGGCCCCAATTTCTATTATGAATTTTCCCACCATCCTGGGTTTTTAATTACAGAAAAGTTTCATTTGGTACCCAAATTACCACTGCGTTACCAGTCCCCACGACCCCAAAAAAAATAGTGTCCACTGCGTTACCAAATAATAGTTTTTTTCTTATTCTGAGCCTAAATATTTCTATAACAGTCATCATTCGGGTATGCGTATGTCATTCTGAATTTAAAGATAAAATGTTGTTTTAAGAATATCAGAATAAGTAAGAAATATGCGTCAAAATGTACAAGGGACGTCTTTATAGGCATCAAAAAGAATTTTGGCCCATATTTCAATTCTCTTACAAAACTAACAGAACGAATGGGCAACATTTTCGTGTTCAACAACAAACCCAGTGCCCTCAAAGGCAGAGTTCAATATTCTATACGCTGAAAATAACATACGCAATAACTATTACATACATGACTTAAAATTTAAAATACTAAACTATAATATAACAAACACATTACATAATCATCACGACCGACTCTAGTAATCTCTAGAATTTATTTTTAAATTTTAAACAAACAATTCAAGATAAAAATCAAGAAAAAATATGCGGCACTGTCTCAATATTTTTTTTATCTTGCATAAATTTTGGACTTAAATTTTATAACATTTTATGGCATATTCCTAACTATAAAAACTAGAGCAGTTTTAATAATTTATTGATCACTAATCTAGTTATATAAATTTTAATATTTATATTTTAACGTGTTAATAAACTCCTAATGAACGAACAAGGCTTTGGATTCAGGCACATTGAATATTTAGGCATAACTTACCACTATTCAAGTTAATAAATTGAAAACAATTACCTATGTATGTATATATATGTATATAAAATTTAATACTTTAAACTCACCCCCGATCTATTTTTAAATTAAAACATCTTGAAAACCGCTAACCCGTTTGCCTCCACACACGGCCAGGAACCATCTCGCTTAATTCAGCTTTCAATCAAAAACAACCGCATTGAAATCTGTCTATCGGTTCCTGAGTTTCGAAGCCACAAACAGACAGACAGACAAATAACGTCATACCTTTTCGAATTTATCGTATATTCGATACATTGAATTATTTTAAACTTATTTTAATTATTGCTTTGCATTACCTATGTAATCGTCGGCTTATGTTTCTCTTAGTATCCAAACGGTTGTCTGGAAGAGATCACTTTTAAGCGATAAGCCCGCCTATTGATATTAATTACCATTATTCTGCATTTATCTTGTATTTCATAACTTAGAATAGAATATTTTCTACTTTTGTTAAGCATTAAAGTCGGGTCCCCACCAACCGCACGCGGTGTTAAGTCGAGTTTAAACACGATTGCGAAGGTCACTTTTTTATTTTTAATACACGCCTAATCATTTTATTTAATTACGAACACAGTTCAGGAAGCGAAGCTACTATTTGGCAACGGTGAGGGAAGCTTTCATTTTTTTATCACTAGATGGCGTTTTGTAATCTCAGCTTGCAATTGAAAAGGACCTCTCACATGAAAATACTGAAGTGCAATTTGCAGAAAGTTCTCAAAAAGCGAGAATGTTTTCGGAAATTTTAGGAAACTTTCTCTCCACAATTTAAGAATACTTTTGCACGCGAGCGTAAAGGCCTATTATATTACTGGAAGATAAATAACTATTGCTTGATGCGTCATTAAGGCACTTCAAAGCGCTCTAACACAGAATAACTATCTCCAAACAGTTGTTTGCCTTCATACGAAACGCACGGCACGCAACCGCGCGCTATATACGCATTTAGACGTATCCAGTTGCTGGCGCCAATAGGCGTCGCCAGCCGACACGTGCCACTGGCACTAAAATAACGCGTGCTCTATTCCGTTCCAGCGATGGTGCCCAGCGCTGGATTGGCACGCAAAAATGTTTCAACGGCACCCCCAAATTGTGTGACAAAGAGCCATTTGGAGAACTGTCATGCTTTTTTCCATTGTGTCTACTACAATGTGACGGAATAAAAATCTTGGAATTCCAATGAAAGTCCATTTCACATTCAACAGTTCATTCTGCTTCTAAATCTCGTTAGAAATTGTAATTTCACTTTTTTCTCAAAGTGGGATCGTAAATCGTGAAAAGAAAGCGCAGGGACGTCTTTACGAGTATAATACTGAAAAAAAAGAGTACAGCAAATGAGAGAGACAATTCTACTTAAAAAAGGGAGTCAGAACTAGAAAGTTCGATACAGAAATTAAGTAGTTTTTTAAAATATTATCAACCGAAATTGGGAGTAAACTCAGATTGAGATTCATTAATAGTTTGAATCATGAAAATGAAACGATTAAAAAATTTAAAAACAGACATGATCAGAAATTTCATCAAACTGGAACAAATTGGCTTGCGACTGCGCGAAACCAGTTCCGTGCTCGAGCAAAACAGCTGCGTCTGTGCGACATATATATTGTTCATGCAAAACACAGACATATATTGACGTAAATGTTGCAGGTTGCTGTTGTTGTGTGTATGTCGCACAGACGCAGCTGTTTTGCATTTGCACTGGTTTCGCGGAGTAGCAAAGTAATTTGTTCCAGTTTCTTGACATGGACATCCGCAAAGTAACGCTACAAATAATTATTCACAAATTTAATTACCAAAATTGCATCCTGTTACCGTTGATGTGCCCTACATTCCTTTTGAAATATCCTTCGCAACCTTCCCAAGACGTGGACACCATCTGGATACTGTGCAATCCGTAACCATCCGAGCGCCGCGCGTGAACGTGCGCATGCGTTTAGATAATTGACCGAAGTCGACCAACTGTTTGCATCTAGTGACTGTGGTCCTACCTTAAGCATTTTTTGGCAAGATTAAAAACTATATCTAGAAACGGATCGCTCACGTATTTGAAGTCGAGTAATTTAATTGGAGAGTGATGTGGTTAGAGTAGTGTGCAACCCTACATTTGACATTAAAAATATTGAAGCATACGAGGGTAGTTGTTCGCCGCCCGCACCGATCAGCCGAGCTGTCAGAGCTTCGGTACGCAGTCGTCGCGCCACCGCCGCGGGGGCTCATTAGAACCACGGACTGCCGGGCAATTCTCGCCTCAGTAGAGACGAAGTCACACTCGAGATAAGCCAAAAAGAGCTGTCAGATCCCTTCATAATCTGTCATTTTTTGACACATCTCGAATGTGAGATGAATCTCGAAGAGCGCCAGAATTGGGGGCCTGGTCCGAAACATGTCGGGCAATTAACCGACTTCAAATAAGTGAGTGATCCGTTTCTATTAACATGTCTGAGTCTCACGGTAGATTATGCTAAAATCTATATCTAGTTTAAAAATAAGGCCGCGATATAAACGAATTAGGCCGCAACCTGACTAGCCTAGAGTCCGTTTTTTTGTAATTCAGATTAGAATAATAAAAGTCAAACTTGCACTTATTTTTAAATACAATGTAGATAAAATTGTTTATAAAGGTTCGTCCGTCTGTCAGTCTTTTTTTAAAGGAAAACCGAGGCAAACGAGCATTCAGCTACCACCTATGGAAACCAACGGCAAAATCAAAGTCAAAATACTTTATCGCATACAAGCAAATGTCATAAATAAATTAATACATTTATTTATGACATGTGCTTGGCCACAAAAGAATAGCTGATTTTCACAGCTACTACTTCACGCCGGTATTGTGCGAGTGTGCGGTACTACCCTGGCCGGCCCGGTCCATTGTGCAACCAACAATCGGCTACAGTGTGACTGTACTATGCTTCAACTTCTGATAATATAAAGAATAAAAAAATGTACAAATAGCAGATTGAATACGTTAAGGCATTCTCAACCAGTCAACTGTCATTAATTTGTAAACATATATGTGCAAGTTTGACAGATATTATTTATTAAAACAAAAGTATAGGAATGTATCAAAATGGCAGTTTGGCGCGGTCACCAACTGTGTCCACGTAATTTTAGAAGACCTTAATTAACCCTAAATCATAGTACAGTCAAGGAATTAAATTTCCAACCCACCTAAGGTTCAATAGCATATAGCAAACTGTCACCATAAGAGCTATAGAGCAAGACGTTAGTTTGACATATCGACCTTAATGCATTGCGAATGTCATACGACATTTCAACGAAATGGGTAGGGAATTAAGTTCCTTGACTGTACAAACAGCAACAAAGTTAGCCGACCATTAAAGAGGGAACTGAGGGAAATTGTCTATGCTGGCAAGGGATAGACATATCAACATCATACTATAGGCAGGGAGGTTCCACTCCGCACTGTAGGTGCGCTCGCCGCATTACCTATGGCATAGGTTAATCGCAATAGGTTGCCGGCTTGCCGCGCGCGCGCCCGCTCACTCTGTGTCGCGCGTTGTGATAGTATTACAGTAAGCAGCCCAACCCTAGCGGTGCGCCAGGGCATTGCGGGGGGAAGGCGGGCGCGGGCGGCGCCTTCCTTTTGACGCATGCCGCCTGGCGAATGTTTATGAAGTAATACGAACTTTTTGTGCCTGATTATAAAGTTGGAATTCGTTTAATGGTGGTCGAAAAAGAGAAGTTTCTGTACGTTAGTACCTACTATTATTTATTCTGTGCTATAAGGCCTACCTTTTGAAAAATGACACTTTTTCGCAGTTCAGTCTTTAATGGTGGCTTATATACGAAACCGATGAAACCGATCGCGTTCTCATTTTCACATTTAACACTGGAATCTATTTATAATTTATTCTCTTATTTAATTTAGGGCCCCCGCCTTCTACATCTAATCTAAAATAATAATCAATTTCGAAATAAAGATATATCGCTTCGAGAAAAGGTGCCCGGAGCACGCAGTGCCGCGACTTGGCGGTGGCACTGCCGCGCTCCGGGCTACTTGCATTTTTGTTTACATAATTGCATAGTTAACTTAGAAAAGCCTTAATAAAACTAAGCTATACAAATGAAATACAGTGACGAATGTCGGTAATACGACTCTCTCACACTGGCATCTCAAATTATCCTACACGGTCAATAGTAAGTAATTATTTGCCTTATTATGTAGCTATCTTGTTTAGCGAGACAGCTTCAGAATACTGTATATTCTGTTTTAAACTTTCGCGATTTTCACACATCTTTATAACGTTATCGGGACTTAAACGCGATTTAAATATATTGATAATTTATTTCGACGTTTCGCCCATGTTTCAACGGCCGTGGTCACGAGTAGACTCAGCACTACTCTACTCGTCTACTCGTCGTCGTCGTCTCGTCTGGTCTACTCGTGAACATGGCTGACAGGTCGAGGTAAATTATCAGTATATTTTTATCGCATTTAAGTCCCTATAATGTTATAAATATACGGTAGGTATATTCTTTTTTTTAATCAGATATATATAGAATTTCATGCACTTACAATACGTCAATGTCAGGAACGTTACAAGTGATATGTCCTTCACCGAACGCAGATAGAGTAGAGACCATTCCACGCAACGCTCCTTGTACACATACAGTCAAGGAAATTGAAACACGTACCACCGTAGAACCTAGTCGAAGAGACATACGCATGACATTTGTATGACATAGCGTGGCGTTTAACGCGTCGCGTCATTGCGTAGGGTTCTATGGTGGTACGTGAATATATTTCCCCTACTGTACGTCATAAACATCGGTAGCACCTTAAATAGGGCGGCCAGCTGTCCTGTATTTAACAGGACGTCCCATTTCTAGCTATCATTTTGGCCGTGTCCTGTTTTTGAATAAGAAAAATACAGGACCAATTATCATACCAATTTTTTCCATGAATCCTGTAATTTTAGATCACATATCCTGTAAAATAGGTACACGGGGTTGGTCACCCTATACAATTTAACACAACTAATAACTTTTAACGGCAGTTTTCATTTGCGCAAACCGATTACCGACAGTGTAAATAATCTACCTCTATATCGAACTTTATTTGCATTTGCAAGCACAAATGGCAGAGTATTTGCTTGCTATGCATTCTTAGCTGTCCCGCTTTGACGATTCGATGAACAAGATGGCGCCCGGGCGGCCGCCATTTTGCCGCGAAATCGATCGACCAACAGCGCAACATTTTTGCGCGTTCTACGTTCCCATTGATAGATGGAAGTTTCCCTTGCTATAACTGGTCTACTGCGCAGGCGCATCCGGAGGAGTATTTGTTGTGTAAAACTGTAATTAACAAAGCGTTAAACCGCGGAATCCGGCGGACCGTCCTGCTTGAGCGTTTTTAGATTCAAAGTCGACAGCTGGCTGACAGGCACTTCGGGCGCGTTGCTGTATGTGTTAGACCCTCTGACAGGCCCCCATCTGCTGAAGTATTTGGTGGATATACCGTCGTAGTCAGTCTCACTACCATCGTGGGAGGACGTGGTGGCGAAAGTGCTTGTGCTTTTGACGGTGTCGTACCTACCGTCGATGGACGGCAGGTCGATCATGACAGCCTCCAAAGCTATATCCTGTTTCAAGCTTTGCTGCGATATGCTGCGCTTCATGCCCGCGTCGGAATCGGTGAGCTTAAACAGCTGTTCGGACATGCTTTGCCGGTTGAGCTTCTTATCGAACTTGGGGCTCTTGCCTCTTATGACCGGTTTGTTGGCCACCGGCCTCGAACGCTCCAGGCTCTTGCGCGGCTCCTCCTGTATGCTCCTAACTCGTTCCTGCGTCTGTTTGTTCGTGAAGAAATCGCTGCCGTACGCCATTATAGGTTCTCGGCGTTCGTCGCTCCCCGAGAACACAGAGAAACCGGATATATTCTCAGAAGCGAGCTTCAGATTTGAAGTGGAACCGAACTTCTGTGCTTTGGTCAGTTTGCCTCGCTTTGTGGTGTTGGTGGCGCTTGTGGCTGCCGATTTGGTGCCTCTGTAATGCCGCGCCGGGCTGATGCTGCGGCGCCTGTCCATGTTGGGCGTAGCGATCAGGTTCAAACTGGTTCTCGACCGGCTCAGGGAGCCCATGAACGAGTTCCTCTGGTGGTACGCGGACAGCACGTGCTGCAGAACGTTCTTGGGCCACGGCACGTCTAGATAAACCTTCCTGTCGGGTATAGGGCGTCCGTATTTGGCCTCGTGATCGTCGAGTTGCTTCGCGAACGACTGTATGACCGTCTGAGAGATAAATTCGGTTTTAGTGTTGACGCTGAGGTGGACGGCACAGAAGCTAGCTAACCTAGGGGACGGTGTTTGGAACGCGTATTAAACTGTAATGAAATCGTCGAGTTTGGAATGTCAGGAAATCCCCAGTCACGCTCGCAAACGTGACATGTCGGTACAAATTTATACAGACGGTAACTAAAGTCCAAGAATGATACGCAATTATAACGTCTGAAAACTAGAAAGTTTAATATGATCCAAGATAATTGAACCATATTAATAATTCCAATAAGCGTTCCACAACACTTTTACATAAAAAGACATCACAAGACACAATTTTCCTCTCGTTTTCCGTAGAACAAATCCAATATGATAAGTCTCAGAGCATAATTTGACGAATTAAAGGTTTAAATATTATCCGGCGGGTATTTTGTAATAATAGCTAATTAAACAGCTTATTAACAGTTTAATAGTTAATTTTATTGAGCTATGACTGAATTATTTCGGTTGAAATAAATTTTAATAAAAAAACATATTGGTTTCGTCTGTTTATCTCCATTTGGTCGCCTAAACCGATATAGTATGGTTTCCTCCGTTGTGCTGGTCCCCCGCCACCGTTAGTGAAGCTATACAGAAAAGGCATGCCACGACCATGCGTCCTTGTACCATGCCAAACCGTCGCATGCCAAACGTGTCAAGGAAATCCAAACACGTACCACCGTAGAACCTAGTCGAAGAGACATACGCATGCCATTTGTATGACATAGCGTGGCGTTTAACACGTCGCGGTTTGCGACAGGGTTCTAAGGTGGTACGTTAATGTATTTCCCCCCACTGTACATATATACATGCATACGCCTCTTACAGAGAAACATATAGTTGGTGCTCTTGGTAACTCCTCATTTTAAGGCAACCTTTGTAGATGAAGCGCTAGAGTCAGTTGTCATGCTGATGGAAATGGAATCGACTGTGCTATCAAAATATGACTATTAATATTATTTTCGACGACATTGTGTTAAGATTTTTATCAATTAGAACTAAAAGATGGCGGAACAAGCCCTTGCGCGTTCACCAATGCGTGCAACGGGGCGCATGACGTTGCGGCGCATCCCGTAAGAGCGATACAGAGCTAGTGAGGTGCGGTGCCGGCACTGCAGTTTGTGGGACAAAGTGATCGTTCTCTGATAAGTTCCTGGTAGTATATCCAACAGATACTGTGATGCTGTCTCTGTTCATTCTATGGACACAAACAGATCGACAGATGTTCTCTATCGGGAACTGATAGAGTGGTGAAACGGGACCTCAATCTAGTAAGTACATAGATATCGTTGATTTGAATGCTTTTATTTTGTAAGGGACTAGAATTGCGTTAAATTTAGTCGCATCAAGTAAACAGTTAACGGGCTCAGACTAAACTCTGCTACAGTTTCACGATACCAGCAATTTCGACTCTCAACCGCCGCCTCCCACAGACCGCCCAAGCTTGCCGAAAAACAAGGACCCCCAACAACAACAGGTCGCGTCAAACTTTACGAACAACCTGGAAAATGCGATTGCGCAATTGCGCTGGTGCAGCGTCGCAATACGCGAAAAGATGAAATCCAAAGGCGTTTCCTGCCAACTGGCCCAGTAAGGGCTTTGCCATACTGGCGATTAGCGAGCGAGTTCAAAGCGAGAAGAAAGCACAGCGCGCTCCATATTGAGGAACGGTAATAAGCAACGGTGATAACGTTGGCGAATTACCGATAACGTAGCGTGTTCGCTGCGAATTCACGGCAAGTCCGATTCGCTTTAGTCCCGCGTTGAACTTGCTCGCAAATCGCCAGCGCCACAAGGCACGCAGGCGGTAAGTTGTAGATTGAAACGCCAGTCGTTCATAAGGTAGTCTGCAGATAGAGCTGCGCGAACTTGTTGCACACACGACGATAGAGTCGCCCACCCACGCTATGATCGCTGCGAACTCGATTCGCTTTAAGGCCCATTTACACGGTACTGGTTCTAGCATGCCAGTTGAATTACATTGCTGCGCTCGAACGATCGACCAAGCCATACCTACCTCGGTAGTCCGCAATGTAATGCAAGTCGCATGCGAGAGCTCGCACCATGTAAATGGGTCTTTACGCTCGCGTTGAACTCGCTCGCCAGTGTCATAAGGCCCCAAGGAGACGCTCCGAGGGACGAACGAGCGGAACGCTAGCCGTTTTCATAAAGTTTGACGCGTGTTGAAACCTGCACCTCTGTAAACGGGTGGGGACTCACCAACTTGCGGTCGGCGAGCGTGGCGCGCCAGTCGCGCAGCTCGTGCGAGTAGCGCTCCTCGACGGTCTTCATCTTGTTGCCCTCGTGGTTCATCAGCGCCTTGCGCTTCTCGTTCTGGTACTGCTCCAGCTCGCGGAGCAGCGCCTGGCGGGGAGACGGCCGATGATATTATAATGCACGGATGTACAGTGTTAAACCGAGATAGGAATAGTAGTTTATGCAACTGCTATATAATGAGAGGCCTCGACACACACGAGTGTGGTTTTACGATCACACGAGTGTTTTAAGACCTAATTATATACATTACTTTATCTACACACATATCATAACTGCAAAAAACCGTAACAGCAAAAAACGAATGACAACAGTAATGGCGGCAACAGTAGTGGATAACGTCAGAAATGTCGATAGTGTGATGACCATTAAAGAACAGATTTACCCACTACCACAGACAAGAAAATTCTTACAATAACATTGGTTGTCATAATGCTGGTCATTTCCTACGATTTTTGAACGCTTTATTGAGCACTTATGATATGTGTAGATAAACGATTTTTATGATTTCAACGATTGTGATTTGAAGAAAAAGATACGTAATATTTACAACTGTCAATTCTCTGAACTTGTGTGAACGGGAAGGGGAAGACCTCGGCGAACGTGCTCCGACCAAACAGGAGACATTCTGGAGAAAGGCCAGGTCAGGAGTACCCTGAACCGACGAGCATGCATGAAGAATGTAGTGATGTAACGAATGTCATTTTTTGAACATTCGCGGATGCGAATGCGAATGCAAATATCTGCTACCGACATTCGCGAATGCGAATATTCAGTTTTTGTTCAAATTTGGCGCCAATTGTCTATGGCTTGGAGGCAGTCTCGTTCGAAGGAGATGCGTTCCATTTGTATTTATAAGTTCCAATGAAAATGTAATTGTTAAGCTTCATTGCAAAAAAAATCAAGTAAGTAAATAAATAATACCAAATGATAGAATGAAAACTGATATTGTGATTACGAGGTTAGTTACTTTTTCTTGCATTAAAAAACAAAAGAAATGAATGGATTTTGATTTTATTTATCTACTATTGTCTTCAAATTGGTTTTTTTCTGCTATTCATATTCGCAAAACATTCGCATAAATTTTGGCGAATGCGAATAATGCAATGAATATGCGAATATTCGCGAATGCGAATATTCGTTACATCACTAGAAGAATGTCATGAAAGTGCGCGAAGCGAAAGTAGTATGTCAGAATCGTAGCAAATGGAAATCCGTGGTGTCTGCCTACCCCTCCGGGAAACAGGCGTGACAGGCTGTATGTATATAGATAAAGATATAGTACGTGTACTATATATCGCACGCTTAGTATTAAAGAGACTCAATTCTGAATATGACATTTCCCAAAATTAAACCCTATGTCTTCTAGTTAAGGTGATATTTTGGGACGTGTATAATTCAGAAATGGGTCGCTTTAAGAGGAAACACAAGGGTCGTTTTTCCATACAAACGTCGTCCCTTGTTTCCTCTCTGGAAAATGCCAGTAGAGCAATAATTTTTTTCCAAAAAATCGATGGCCACTATTATGCATGTCCCTATGTTTTCCTTTTTTTCATAAATTAATTATTAAAAGAGATATGAACATTCCAAAACCTAAAAAAATGGCCAGATTTTCGGCTGCGTTCATACATTCAGAAAACAAATTTTACTAGACTATATAAAAAAAGAAAAACATAGGAACACTGCCAAAGCCTTTCTTTAATTTTTAATGAAAAAAGTAGTTAAATCGGTTAAGTTTTGGAGAAGGAATCAGGGGTCTACGAATCGTTGATTTTGTGTACTTTTAATAGGTATTTTCAGTCCAAGCTGCAGCTGTCTCTATTGCGCTCTGCGGGGGGAGGCTTGATAGATGGAGGCAGCAATAGATTTTACAAATACCTATTATTCAATTCTCTAGGCCTTGGTGTTTCCTCTTAATTCTAAACGTGCGATATATCGGGTACTCACCTCGCCGGCAGCTTTGAGCTCCTCCCGTGCTTTCGCGTGCTTCGTCGCCAGCCTCTGCTGCTCCGCCCGGTACCTTCTCTTCTCGTTCTCTTGGAACTGTCAAATGAACACAATGGCATCGTTATCATCACCCAAAAGACGCCCAATGTTGGAAACATATTGTGGATCTCAATTTTTATGTGAAGACCTCAGGACGTCAGGACCTTGTGCAAGGTCCGCCCGGATCGCTACCACCATCTTGCTCGCAATTAATTAAAATATGGTTTTTGCAGAGAGTAATCATACGCAAAATACTAACGGCCAGGGTATTTAAAATAACAGACAATAATTACAAAACAGAAAACCAAGAACGTTTAACACTCGCTAATCCTGCAGCAGTACTTGCATTGTTGTGTTCCGGCGTGGAGAGCAAGACAGCCGGTGCAATTACTGGCACAAGAGGTATTCCATTTAAGCCCTCTGGGTTGGCAAGGCATCTGCAATCCCTTTGGTTTTGCGGTTGTCTATGGGCGGTGGTGATCACTTAGTACCATCAGGTGACCCACTTGCTTGTTTGCCTTCCTATTTCATATATAAAAAAAAATCATAACGCATTTTGGCATTGACTCGACTTTAACTTGACTTCACTTTGACTTTGGGTTTGTTGACTTTATACCCAACAAGCAGTCGTGCTGCACGGGTCCCCGTTACCATCTTGAGCCTCTCCCGCTCGTCCGTATGATGCTGCGCGGAACATCATCTTGCCCGCGCGCATCTCGCCGCAGAAGCGCTTGATTTCCATTCGGCTTTGACATGAATTTGACTTGACTTTGACTCGACTTTAGACTTTACAGATGCGCTACACGGGCCCCCGTTACCTTCTTGAGCCGCTCGCGTGTGGTGCTGCGCGCCGATACGCAGCGGCTCACGTAACAACGCGTGCGCGCGCATGTCGCTGCGGATGCGCTTGATTTCGACTTGGCTTGGACTTTGATTCGACTTTAGACTTTGCAGCCGCGCTGCCCGGGCCGCGTTACCTTCTTGAGCCTCTCCCGCTCGTCCGTATGATGCTGCGCGGAACATCATCATGCGCGCGCGCCTCTCGCCGCAGAAGCGCTTGATTTCGATTCGGCTCGGACTTTGACTTGACTTGACTTTGACATGATTTTGACTTGACTTTGACTCGACTTTGACTCTACTATGGCATGATTTTGACTTGACTTTGACATGATTTTGACTTGACTTTGAGATGATTTTGACTTCACTTTTACATGATTTTGACTTGAGTTTGACTCGGCTTTGACTTGACTTTGACTCGACTTTATACTTCGCAGCCGCGCTGCCCGGGACGCTTTACCTTCTTGAGCCGCTCGCGCTCGTCCGTGTGGTGCTGCGCGCCGATGCGCAGTGACTCGCGGAACATCATCTCGCGCGCGCGCATCTCGCCGCGGATGCGCTTCGGCAGCGAACGCTTCTCGACCGCCTGGCACTTTGCCAGCTCTTCCTCCTTCCGGGTGTTTTTCCTGTCGGATAAGAGATGACGTCAAACTCAAACTCAAAATATTTATTTGCTTTCATAAAGAAAGATTACGAAACCCTGTAAGGGCACTGCAAAATATACATTATAAACTAAAGTGAAAATTAATTTCAAAACTTAACTGAAACATTGTCACGGAACATTAGCTATCGTGTCATATGTGTAACAGGATATACTTTATTTTTATTTAATAGACATATGCTTAAACTAAGATTACAATAAATACCTATCTATACGTTTCTATTGCATGTAAAATACACGATACAGTTCGAGTATTCAAGTATGCCACTCGGCGTTGGTAGACAATAATACATTATTATACAAGTAGCACTAGACGCAATCACCGTTATACAGCTACTATAAAGCCCTTATAGCGCTTGTGTGTTACTTAGGATGCTATGTTGATCATTCATTATGTTCGAGGCGGTATTATTCGCGCGAGCGGTACGCGAGCGCGTTACGCAAGCCTAGTGTGAAATGATCAATGCACACGCGTTTCATACGACGTTTTTCAACACACTAGCGAGGAAAAAACAGGCTTGCACAGTTGTTTACTTCTTCTGTGACATTTAAAAAAATCCTCTCTCCGATAAGCTAACAAAACTGTATTACCCGGTTAAGTTAAGAATGCTTCGTCGACATACACATAACTTGACATAGACTGACCTCTTGATCTGCTCGAGCTCCTTGTCGTGCCGCACCAGCATCTGGTGCCGCCGCAGCAGGAACTCCTCCTTGAGCTGCCGCTTGGCGAGCTGGTGCCGCTCGTGGATCTGCTTCTCCTCCAGCTCCCAGAGCGCCGCCTCGCGGGTTCGCATTATCTGTCAGGTAAGGTAAGATAAGATACTGGCAGGACCTTGAAACTTCGGCACAAGACCGCAACGCACGGATGTCCAAACTACGAGTCCTTTGTTTGTGTTGATGGATAGCAAATGAACGTCAGCATCAAAATAAGATGTAGACTGTGTGTTATTGTCAACAAAGCAAATAAAGTGCCACTGGGCGTTTTGTCTACGTTTCTGTGTGTAAAATATAATGTACACGTGGGCGCCAGAGTAGTTAACTTATAAGTACATGAATTATATGATGCTTCAGCAACAGGGTTTGCTGCTGTTAACACCCAAGTTACAAGGGTGCTCTTGGCTAGCACCTAATATGAGCCCTTCGAGTCCTACATCTCTATTGAGAGAGTCTAGTATGGTCAGCGATTGTGGAAGTGTTTGGAGAAGACCTGTGTTGGGGCAGGGGGTTCCGCTCCGTACTGTAGGCACGCTCAGCCGCCTCGCCTACAGAGTAGGCAAATCGCAGTAGTTTGTCGGCTCGCCGCGCGTCCACTCACTCGTACTAGCCGTGTCAGTGTCATTGAAAACGAATGCAGCGCAACCTTAACGTGTCGCCGGGAGGAGCGGGGGAAAGGCGGGCGCGGCCGGCGCGTTCCTTTTGACGCCAGCCGCCTGACGAAGGTGTATGAAGTAAGACTATGAAGTGAGCAATAATGAGCGATAAAAATGGAAAAACGCGGCCATCGACCGATCAGAGACAGCCATCAGCGTAATAGGAACTCGACCAGCGCAATGGGAACTTTTTGCGCGTGCCAATAAAGTTGGGATTCGTCAGCAGTATAATGCCTGGCGGCGGCGCGCACCTGCTGCCGCTGCTGCAGGTACTGGCGGTCGCAGAGCGCCTGGCGCTCGCGGTGGTGCTCGTGCATGCGGCGCAGCAGCGCGTCGCCGGCCTCGGCGAGCGAGGCCACGAACGCGCGCTCGCGCTCCGCGTGCTCGGCGTCGAGCCGCGCGCGCCGCTGCCGGTACGCGTCCTTGCGCCGGTCCTTCGACACCAGCTCCACTTCCTGCACGAATACAGATCGCGTTGTAATAAACTGGCGACTGTCAAATTATTGTAATCGAAATTATTTATTTTTATTTTTTTTTTCAATTTTTCTTTATACATTTAAATTAAATAAAAAAATTACAAAAAGTAAAATCGAAAAAAAATTAAAAATAAATAATTTTGATTACAATAATTTAACAACAAATGGCGTCATCTCTCGTCAGCTGACGGGCATTCATAAATGACCAAGTTGAATGAGATAACTTGATTAAGTTTCTCATAGATGACCCCGAGGGTAGTTTTCCCAAACAAAAATCAATAATCTAATGACCGTAAAGACGAAACACATTGAAAAATTCGCAGGGTATGGCAGCGGTAATGTGACGGAAACTGGAATACGCAAGGCACGGAATGCTGATGTTGCAGATTCGAACCCTGCCATTACCCTAATTTTTCTTTGTGTTGTCATTCATTTTATAGCATTTTAAATTTAGCGACTGTAATTGCACCACTTGTGGCAGTGATGTGACCGGCTGTCTCGCTCTCCGCGACACATCAGAGTGAGTGAGCACGGCCGGACGAGCGAGCGAGCACCTGTTTGAGCAGCCGCAGCTCCTGCTTGAGCTGGTCGCGGAAGTGGCGCAGGTCGCGCTCGTGCTCGGCGCGCAGCCGCTTGGCCGCCTGGCGCAGCTCGGCCTCCAGCTGCTGCTCGGCGCGCTCGGCGGCGGCCCGCTGCGCGCGCGCCAGCGTCTCCAGGTCCGTCTCGTGCGCGCGCGCCAGCGACGCCAGCTCCGCCTCGAACCTGGGGATATCGCACTCGCATGTCAAATAACTTCCATTTTTTTCATAAAATAGGAAGGCAAACAAGCGAGTGGGTCACCTGATGGTAAGTGAACACCATCGCCTATAAACACCCGCAACACCACAGAGATTGCAAGTGCGTTGCCAACCCAGAGGGCTAAGATGGAACACCTCTTGCGAGAGTAATTGCACCGGCTGTCTTGCTCCCCCACGCCGAAACACAACAGTGCAGGATTAGCGAGCAAGATGGTGGTAGCGATCCGGACGGACCTTGCGCAAGGCCCTATCACCCGGTAATGTTTCTCTATTCCCTGCCTTTAGGAGGTCAGCGAGAAACCAGGGTACAGAGAAGCGTATCTGATGATGGGGGAGTATAGCCGAGTGTAACCTGCCCCGGGTCGGGCTCACCTCTTGTCCTGCTGCTCGCGCAGCTGCGTCTCCTTGGCGCTGAGGTCCTGGAACTGCTTCTGCTCCTGCTTCTGCAGCATCTTGATCTCGCGCAGCTCCTGCTTGCGCAGCGCGTGGTCGTCCCACGTGCGCCCGCTCTCCTCGTCGCCCCATATCACCTGCCGGCCCGAACGACACTTACAATATCGACAGTGGAAATCTCAAATGTCGTAAAGGACATTAAGGGACACGTCCCTTACGACATTTTAGATTTACAGTATCTAGCCACAGTCATATATGGCCAGAGTTTTGTAGACTCGGGATGGATATCTGAATGCCTGATACACCCAAAGACCGAAAGCTCGATGATATTGTTGTATTTTATGGGAGTATGGACCCTGGTCGATTTGGCCGGTGATTCCGTACCGTCTCTGTATTTTACGCGTACTCGTGCGTCTTTCTGTCTGTCCGTCCGTCTGTCACCGCCAATTTGCTCCAAATCTACTGGACTAAATCAGATGAAATTTAGTAGGATGGTGTAATCCTATCACCCAAACACAGATGTGCAAAAAAAATAGTACTTGCTTGTAGATTACAGGAAAACCTATAAGAATTCTATCAATTAAAAAATTAAGTGGTAAACTCAATGCCCTAGACTAGAGGCTCAATATACGTCTGAAACTACCTATTGTTTCTTTTTGACCTTACCCTACCCTTGGGTCCTGTAAGCCCTACGGCAAACAGGGACCATGACAAGTGGCATATCGGAGTAGCATACCTTGGAAGTGGTGGTGGTGACCATCACGCCGTCGATCTCGAACTTCCTCGTCCGCTTCCGCGTCTTCTTCTTCAGGTTGGCCATCTGGATGTCCTCCTTCGACCTGCCGGGACGCACACTTCAGCGCACATGCCGAGACATTGCAATACTACATAGGTACTGCTAGGCAGTCGTAATACTGTATATTGTTAGCTTTTAAGGCCTGGGCCCCTATTCTGGGTTCATGCGAGATTCGTCTCGCACGAGAATAACTGTCAAATCCCAAGGAAATCTGTCATTTTTGACGTATATGGCATGCGAGATAGCGTCTCGCATGACCCGAGAATTGGGGTCCTGCTGTTATTTTGTTTGTATTTCGCACGCTTAGTATTAAAGAGACCCATTTCTGAATTAAGCACGTCCCAAAATATCACCTTAACTAAAAGACATAGGGTTAATTTTGGGAAATGTCATATTCAGACTTAGTCGCTTTAATTCTAAGCGTGCGATTTGTTGTTTAGAGAAAAATGAACCTCATCAGTAACCCTTTCGATCTGCATCATAAAATACAGCATGAATTTATTGCTTTTAAAAACAAAAGAAAGTCTCTTTTACAAAGAATGTGCTATTTCCAGTATTAAAGGTAGTTGCCATCCACGTGGCATTCGACCTTTCCACCCTTGTAGTAGTATAGTAGTTTATTTACCTTTGTATCCTGTTGTTAGGTTGGTCGGTGTTCTTGCGACGCAACACCACTTCCTGTTCTCCCGCGTCGCCGTTCTCCACGACAGGACTGTCCGCGGTGACACTGAACAAAAAAAAAGAAGGTCAAATCAAAAGCAAAAGACGAAATAACCTCGACGAACGAATCAGCCTGTAGATTATCTTTTTGAAATAAAAAAGAACACCTATTTGTAAGAAATAACTACATAACTAACTCATATAATCTAGAGAAAGTTTGTTTGAAAATGTAGCCCGTCCGCCTTCCCCCCGCTACTCCGGCGACACGCTAGGGTTGCGCGGCATTCGTTTTCAATTACACTGACACGGCGGGGGCGAGCGAGCGGGCGCGCGGCAAGCCGACAGCCTACTGCGATTTACCTATGCCATAGGCAAGGCGGTCGAGCGTACCCACAGTGCGGAGTGGAACGCCCTGGTTTAGTTCGAAGCCTGACTGTTACCCTCCTGTGTGGAATCAGCATTAGGGTCGTCATGCAGCAGTGCGGCGGTGTTACCTGACGCCGTGGCCGTTGGAGTAGCGGCGCGAGTCGTGTGAGTGCGAGGTGGCGAGCGAGTCGGCGTCGGCGCCGCGCCGCGAGCCTTCCGACGCCACCGAACCGCTGTCAGACTGGGACCGCCTACAAAAAACAACCCAATTATAGTTGCAGGCAAACAGCTACAGCATAAGTTGGGAATGGTAAGTTGCACACATTTGTACTAGAAACGGCTACTGCGCCGTCAAGGTCAATGCTCAAGATTTTTGCAGGGAACTATACTTAGATCGAAGTTTTTCAAGCCCTCGCGGTGTTGCGAAAATGTTCGGAACGAATTCTTTTTACTGTAAACAGATTGTGTGTCAAAATACCTTCGGTTTTCGTCGGGGAATATCGTCGTCCTATCCAAGGCTATCCCGTAGGGTTCTTTAAGAACAAAACCTCTATACTGACAAGCGATGGCTTCGGTAGGTTAAGCCTTTCTGATTACTCAGTCAAGACCGCTTTAAGCTTTAACTTGGTTAAAGAAACATGACTTACCGCGTTCGTGTATTTACCAAGACGCAGAATAAATAAGTATAACAGGATTCTCTCTTCGAACAGAATCGGTATTTTATCATTATACTAATAACATAAAGCCGCTATCCATTCCTGTCAGCTCTCACATCTTCGGTCGCTTACCCCTTCTAAACCACGCAACGGATTTTGACACGGCTTTCACTGTCATTTACAGATTTTGTATGACTTTTTTTATATACATTACATTTTAATCGTACCCAGGGGAAGCCGGTACGGGTCACTAGTTTATCATACAAGCATCCAACTGTACGCCTCTTCGTCTATCATATAACTTGTATACATTCGACTTGTAGCTTCACGAAGTGCGATAAAACCGCCATATATTAACCTTGTAAGTAAGGGTCGAAAAGTTCTCGAATGGCGGCCGCGTATTAGCAAGCGCAGCGTAGGACGACCAGCCACAAGATGGTCCGATGACCTCATACAGTTAATGAATGTAAGTTAATTATATTTCCGTGTGGTTTTCAATAAAGAGTATTTGTCTTGTCTTGAAGTGCGTGGCGGCCGGGGCCGGTAACAGCCCGGTCGTGTCCACAACGTTACCTCTCGAAGCTGTCGGGGCTGAGCCGCGTGTGTCCGTGCGCATGCGCGTGCGCCGTCGAGTCCAGCACGCGCACGTCCTCGCCCACCGTCACCACCGACACGTGCGACGTGTCCTGCAACAAACAAACAAACAATCAAGGGGCCATTCAAGTATTACGTAAGCAGATTTACTACAATTATTTACCCCCCCCCCCCCCCCCCACACGCTTACGTAAACATTGATATGCATTTTTCTTTTAATGTATTCTTTTTTTTATTGATTCATGAGCAGCAGATATAATTCTAGAAATAAGAAAATTAAAAAGTGCTCCTCAATGTTGTATGTCTGCTCACTTTTATCCGATTTTGGAATGCCTACGTCGTTCTCATCTCATCGAACCATTCAACATCTTGGTGCTCTAAATTTTGAATAATGCACATCAGTTCCATTTGTGTAAAAAAGTAAATAACTGCTGCTGACGTAATCACCATTTAGACCCCCCCACCCCCATATCATCAAAAATAAGCACAGCAAAGACCCCCCCGCCCCCCTATACTGCTTACGTAATACTTGAACGGCCCCCAACCAATTTCTTTGTGTCAACACATTTTGGAGTATGCAGATAAACGGATGAAAGAAGAAAGAAAAAAACGTTCATTTAAAACTATTCAACATATACACAACACGGGCAGAGCACAAAAACAAAACATTACGTTGAACAGAATCAAATAGGGCCCCACTCAGCATACTGCCTCGGTAAACCGAGACGCTGGTTTCCAGTGGGACCCTTGGGATTCCTAATACGAAACTAAAATGCGCAATGACGACACGAACCAAAGTGCACTTAACAATTTAAATCAAACCTATAACCCCATCGGATCGGATCGATCACGTATTCAAAGCAAAATTATTGCTCGAAACGTGTCTGACCAGGAGATCAATTCTCGGGTCATACGAGATGCATCTCTGAGATGAATCTCGTATAAACCGAGAACGGCCCCGCAGTTCATGGTCCTTAAGATGGATCGCTCCGTACGAGGCGGGACAAGGAACAGCCCTCATTAGAATCGTTCATGAAGAATTACAGATCGCCGTGTGGCAGAAATCTATCTACCTATCTATACATATAATAAAATCGTTGAGACAAATATGTTTGTACGCGCATCACGTAATAACCGCTGAACGAATTTGGATGGAATTTTCACAAATCTATTTCAATAAGTCCAGAATACAATACAATATGCTTTATTGATTACCACATTACAATTTGACGGAATTACAGATAAAGCTTAATAATAATGGGACTTAGGCTATAAAAAATTTGTAGGGAAATTTGCATTTACTTATTAATAATGATTAACAATATAATAGAGGTAAACTTTGTTTGTTTGTATGTATGTAGGGGATTATCTCTGGAACTACTGAACCGATTTCAAAAATTCTTCCACCGATAGAAAGCTAAACTATCCCTGACGGACATAGGCTTCTAATTCCACGCCAACGAAGTCGCTGGCGTCCGCTAGTTGGAGATAAAACAAGATCAGCTACTCACGTTCAAGTTGACGTGGTTGGCGCTGTCGTCGAAGACGCCCGAGTCGCCGGCGGCGCCCGGGCTCAGGATGAGCACCTCGCTGCTGTCCAGCCGGCGGCCGCGGGTCTTCTCTGAAACACAGTATAGCATTTTAATTTAATAACTTGAATGTTATACATTTAAAAATAAAATCGAAAGATATAATATACACAACATTAAACTCGCTATTGCAGCTATACCCAAAGTGTGTTCCGCGGAGCCCTAGGGCTCCACAAAGCCTCTGTGGGGGCTCTATGTGAATACTGGTTATAATGAGAAAAAAAAACTGAAATCTACTTCTCCTCACAGGACAATACTTCAATGCTGTGTTTTATTTCAGTGCTCCGCAACGATATTATAATGCATGGATGTACAATGTCATACTAAATGTCAGCCGAAAAACGGCCCGACAAATGAGAATAGGTTGACGCCAATGTTCAAAATGTACACTCTTAATTGACTTTTTATATTTTCTTTAATTTCAACCTTACTACGACGCCATACTGTATAAAATGGTATAAAATTATCATTTATGAAGTTTTGTCGCAAATAGGTTTTTTTATTATTGCATTTCTAAAAATATGTCTGGCAGCTTGAACTTATAAAAAAAAACATTGGCATTGAAATGGCGGTTGTCTTGTCACAATGAACAGAGACTAATAGAGTCGCAGTTCTCCTAATTCAACAATTAAATATTTTAATTTTAGATACTTGTAGAAACTATTATTAGTTTTTATTTTATTACTAAAATAATGACAATTAAATGTACTTTGAAGCATAAAACTAATTAAAAAACCACCACAAATACCATTGGAATGAAATAATGAATGTTTGTGTGTTTATTACAAATAAATGACTACCCACCTACTGACTCGAAATTTGGTAGCTAAATAGCTTTTGTTTTGGATGACCAAACTTTTTTTTTACGGTTTACCACCATTTCAGTTAACATTGTCAGTTATGGAGATAAAACATGGTTTTGCTAAGTTTCTTCATAGCATGGAGAGACTGCATCACAAGTCTGAAAAATACGCTGAGGCTCATGAGCTCAGATACAACACGACCACGAGTGAAATGATGGTTTTTGAGGCTGGTAAGAGGACATTTTCCAAACTTCCGGCAATAACCCAGCCTGCATTTCGCTTAACTTTAAGTATCTACGCCACTTCGTCACTAAAGATCTGATTGTATACTTTTTGTGTACCACTGGACTGGGAACATGTTAAATTATAATTATTTATTTTGTAAACTAAACGATTATTTAACACGTCCCCAGTGGTATTTCCGTAAAATCAAAATAATTCTAAATTGCAATGTGTTTATTTACAACCATGTACAAACATAAAAGTTCAATATATGCGCCCAATCTATCTATACATATAATAAAATCGATAAGACAAAAAGTCTGTACATTGAAGATTAAAAAAAAAGAACCACCCAGGGTGACTTAAAATGAGTAACTGAACACGATAAGACCATTTAAAAAAATTTTTATTGTTTGTTTGTTTGAACGCGTATCACGTACAAACCGCTGAACGTATTTTGATGGAATTTTCACAGGCCTATTCAAATAAATCCAGAATACAACTTAGGCTACAAAAAATCTGAAAAAAGGGGAGGAAGGGGGAAAAATAGGGTGGTGAAGTTTGTATGGAAAAAATTAAAAGATTGTTTTAGACTCATGAAACTCAGAATCCTTACTTAATATTTAAAATTAAGAAACACCTGTTTCAGCATTTTTTTCAAATAGCTTTCAGAAAAGCAAAAAATGAAATTAGGGTTTAAAAATACTTAACTTCATAAAGCTTATAAATGCAATGAAGTCCATTCGTCTTTACTGAAACACAACACTTTAGTCCTATTTCTGTTAATGTTCCAAAATTTTATGTTCTAATTGATTCCAAATGTTACAAGTCCAAAAACTTTATTAGGACTTTGTTACATTTTCCGAATATTTTTCAAAATGAAAACTAAAAAAATTAGTTGAGCTAGGTAAAATTAGGTAGGTAAAATTCTTGATTTAAAATTAGTAATCATTACATTCCTAATTTTCTACTAAACGTGATTTGGGGCATATGGAAAACAGCAAAATCAGGCATTTAATAAGAATTTGTATGAATATAAAATTAACATCCAAGCGGCTGTATAGTTTCTTTGTTCTGAATCTTTCAATCATTGATATGGTAGTTTAATTCGAACATAAATGAAAGACTGAGCAATTAATTACTTCTGAATTATAACACAATAGATTAGTTACTGAAAATACGATATTCCATCCTTTCTTTTGGCTTTGCTACTATTATTTTTACATGTTTTCACAGTGCAGTATGGCATTTTGACAGAAGCGCCGTCGCACGGAAACTGACAGCACAATTCGCACCTTTAGAATTAAAGCGACTCATTTCTGAATAATACACGTCCCAAAATTTCACCTTATTTAAAAGACATAGGGTTTAATTTTGGGAAATGTCATATTCAGAATTGAGTCGCTTTAATTCTAAAGGGGCAAATTACTCCTCTTTTTACTCCTCTTTCGATAAGGCCATTTTTTAAACACTGACTAGAAGTCCATTACTTATAGGTCAGTGGTGCTCCGTCAAATATTTCGCTTTCCAAAAGAGTTTCGTGGGGAAAAAACTTTTCTATAAAATTGGGAAAGAAATAATTTTTAATGGTTTTAATTTAAAACTCTACACAGCTAGTCTGTAATTTGAACTGCAAAATTGCAATTAGAATGCAGTTGTTCGGCAGTTAGTATAAATGCCACCAGTAGCCGCAGTATGGGGATTTTCTATGGTCTTTTTTTAACTTTTTAATACTTGCCACGACAACACTAGTAGCCGGCTGGCTGTATGAGAATTTTCTATGGTCCTTTTTACTTTTTAAATTAATATTTAGATTTCGGAAGCGGGTTCGGAAATGCTTCCCACGACAACATTAATAGCCTTGCCATGTACAGGGATTAATAATCTCCCTGTTTAAAGAAGAAGAAGAAGAACATTAATAGCCGGCTGGCTGTATGGGGATTTTCTATGGTTCTTTTTACTTTTTAATTTAAGACGAGGGTTTTCTACAGCACGCTCGGAAATTTTCGTGCTACTTTCAATAAATGAAGACAATAACTTTGACGATGTAAAGCAATATTTTTGTTATTGTGAATCCTAAACCCCGGGATTTTCTCAATAAGACCAGAAATTGAAAAACCCACGTATTATTTTCCTAGAACTTCTATGGAAACGGTTTCATATTGCGCACAGTTTGCTTGCAAATAGCATCAGAATAATCTTCGAGTTCGTCGGCGATCGTGCCTGCACTGTTTGTTACTCGACTCGACGTCGAGACACAGAATAAATAATAGTACTAACGTACAGAAACTTCTCTTTTTCTACCACCATTAAACGAATTCCAACTTTATGATCAGACACAAAAAGTTCGTATTACTTCATAAACATTCGCCAGGCGGCATGCGTCAAAAGGAAGGCGCCGCCCTCGCCCGCCGTCCACCCGCAATGCCCTGGCGCACCGCTAGGGTTGGGCTGCTTACTGTAATACTATCACAACGCGCGACACAGAGTGAGCGGGCGCGCGCGCGGCAAGCCGGCAACCTACTGCGATTAACCTATGCCATAGGTAATGCGGCGAGCGCACCTACAGTGCGGAGTGGAACCCCCTAGTCGAGATTCTTCACCGTGTCTCGCTCACTCGAGCTGCGCCAGCTCAGGGTCGAGCTCGTCGTTGTAGCGCATAGAGAATCAGTGTACCGGTCGCCACGCTTACCGCTGTAAGAGTTGGTGCAGTCTAGCGAGTCGAGCGACGAGGGCGCGAAGCAGTCGTCGTCGGACGACGAGCCGGCGCCGACGATCACCACCTCGTCGGCGATCGGCGGCGTCGTCGAGATCGTCACCGCGTTCGGGGGTAGCTGCAACAGAATGTCACATAAATACCGGACGACGGGTGGCAGGACCTTGTGCAAGGTCCGTCCGGATCGCTCCCACCATCTTGCTCGCTAATCCCGCCGCTAAGCAGCAGTGCTTGCGCTGTTGTGCTGCGCGTGGAGAGCAAGACAGCCGGTTTAATAACTGGCACAAGAGGTATTCCATTTAAGCCCTCTGGGTTGGTAATGCATCTGCAATCTTCTTGGTGTTGCGGGTATCTATAGGCGGTGGTGATCACTTACCATAAGGTGACCCACTTGCATGTTTGCCTTCCTATTTCATAAAAAAAACGACCTCGATATGTTTAGGTTGGATTGGCACCAGCGTGCAAAGTTCATGACAGAGTTTTTTATTAATACTTTTTTATATAAAATAGGAGAGCAAATGTGCAAGTGGGTCACTCGATGGGCGCATCGAGTGACCCATGCACCCAGAACACCAAGGAAATTGCAGATGCGTCGTCAATCCAGAGGACTCAGCTGGAATTACTCTCGTACCAGTAATGTCACCGGCTGTCATGCTCTCCACGCTGGAACACAACAGCGCAAGCACTGCTGCTTAGCGGCGGGATTAGCGAGCAAGGTGGTGGTAGCACAAGGTCCTACCACCCGCAGATATTAAAATGGTTAACAATATTGTAACTTCAGGCGGGCCGATAACAAAGCTCGAGGACGAGTACAGCTGGTGCGGCGGGCGGTATACTGACCGGCTGGTTGGCGGCCAGCACGGGCGGGTGCGTGGTGGTGACGGTGACCAGGCCGGCGGGCGTGGCGGCCAGCGAGTTGGGCTCGGCCGGCTCCACCAGCAGCGACACGCGCTCTGAAACCGCCACCAGCAGCGGCGCGGCGACGGTCACCACTTGCTGCGCCACCGCGGCCGGCGCGCTGAGCGCGGGCGCAGGAGGGTCCTTCGGCTGCGGCTGCTGGTAACAATAGTCAAATCAGATTATTATTAAATGAAAATGAAGAATTTATTTTGCAAGTAGGCCATATAGGCTCTCAGCGGATTAGCATATCAATCCAGAGGGGAAACGCAGCCAGCATCATGGGGAGCATGGGGGCAGGGATCAGACCTGGGGGACCTCACCTGGTTTTTTTAAATCCCTAGTTTTAGATTAAATTTTATATACGTCCATGTCCAGCTTAGAATGTTTTTATGAGTTGTGCTAATGGTATGGTTTAGGTATTTCATAATATTTGGCTCTTTTACATGTCTGAATCTACTAGCGCTTCTGAAAATGGAAGATACTACTGAGAAGAAACGCCGCAAGAAACTCAGCAGTTTAATTTTCTTTTTTCTTCTCTTTTCAAAACAGATTACAGTGCAATATACATAATTATCACAATAGTACATGACATACACGCATACACAAAAAAAAGGTAACAATATAGCACAGCAAGCTTTAAGCATAATGAAAAAAATTTAATTAAAAAGATTAAAATAATGATGGTAAGAACATATAAGCGATTAATTGTTAGTAAGCACTAAAGTCAAAGTCAAAAGTCAAAGTCAAAGTCAAAAATCAAAGTCAAAGTCAACATCGTATACTAGATTGTTAAGCGAGGGATGAAAGATGTCAATTTCACACGAGATCCTCCGAAATAGTTCGTTTGTGAAATTGATGCCTGCTTCTCATTTGGACCATGAGAAAAGCAAAATATTGCAAATATATTTAAAAAACGGTCCTTTGATATACGACACTATTTTCTGGCGTACAAAACAGACATGGGTACAATTAAAAAATGTTATCAAATTCGGGTTTAGTGTCTTAAATTTGATACTGTATAAAAGAATATGCTAAGATGACATCCGCCATCTTTAATACGAAAAATAACAAAGATTCTTATCACTGCTAAATTACATGAATTTAATACCAGTGTCGAACTTTTATTTCAAAATGTCATTCGCCATCTTGGATTCAGACGTGTCAATTTTGTATTTCAAAATATTATCTGTAATCAATGATTTAGCGAACTGGCACCTCAAAAACAATTTTACAACGCGTATTTCAAGGGTCTCAAGAGCTTAACTTTAATAATTATTACAAGAATCTCAAGGGTCCCACTGAAAATCAGCGTCTCGGTTTTATCGAGGCAGTATGCTGAGTGGGGCCCTTTTTGTTTCTATTCAAAACTAACGTTGCTGTGTTTGTTATAATTGTACTCTGTGTGATGTGTGTATGTGCGTGTTTTGTGTTGGATAGTCTTAAATGTTTTTCTTTCTTTATTCTATAAGAAGTTTCATTTATGTTAAAAAGCAAAAGGGACTCACTGTAACAGGTCTAATTTCGACGGCGTTAACCTCTTTGCTCTTGCTCTCTTCCCTCTGCCGTTCTCTGCTCTTCTCTCTTCTCTCTTCCCTACTTCTGTTCTCGATCGCGACGACCGCCTGCTCTACCGAATTCGTCCGGGAAAATTTCTTCGCGTCTTCCGTTCTCTTCTGTTCCGTGCTGGAATCACTGACTATGGAACTAGGTCTGCTCTTGGGCTTAATGCTAATGTCTTTTTCGATATGGTTTTCTGTTCTAGAAGGTTCCTTGTTTATTCTAGAAGGTTCTTTCTCCGTTCGAGAATGCTCCTTTTCTGTTCTAGAATGATTTTTGTCTGTTCTCGACGGCTCCTTCTCTGTTCTCGAAGGTTCTTTCTCTGTTCTGATAGGTTCTTTTTCTATTCTCGGAGGTTCTTTCTCTATTCTCGGAGGTTCTTTCTCTATTCTCGGAGGTTCTTTCTCTATTCTCGGAGGTTCTTTCTCGATTCTCGAAGGTTCTTTCTCCGTTTTGATAGATTCTTTGTCTGCTCTGACGGGTTCTCTTTCCGTTCTGACGGGTTCCTTCTCCGAGCTGGGTTCCGTTCTCGGCGCGTCTTTCGTTTCCTTCTTCTCTGGTGTTTTTTGTTTCTCTTCTACCGCCTTTTCGGCATCTCGGCACACCTGCAAAAGTTTAACTTAATTAATTCTGGTGATTCTCGTTCGGTGTCGCGGTCGGTTCAACAGGCGTCCATCGCTGTCCAGCGTAAAAGGGACTCTCGTCTCTGATCCATCATTTTGGATTCGGTTCGTTAAGAGTAATCTGTTATAAGAACAAATTTTCAAAAACAAGTATATGCCGAGCTCACGTCTCGGGCTATAGGCTCCTTGTCCCGGGCTGGTGCGTGGCGGTACCTGTGCGACGAGGTCTCCGGCGGCGTGTCCGGGCGGCGGCGGCGCGGGGGGCTTGCGGGGCGCGGGGGCGGCGGGGGCGGGGGCGGGGGCGGGCGCGGGGGCGGGGGGCGCGGGCGTGGCGGGCGGCGAGGCGCCGGGGGGCGGCGGCGCGGGGCCCTTCTCCTTCTTTGGGGCCTGCGGGGTGACAAACGACTACATGTTAACAGATCGAGTTTTCTCTTTTGTCGCCTTCTGCAATATTGCAGCAGACGGAGTGTATACTATGTTCCGGAGTACGACTGTGCTGATTGATGTGTATTTTATTGTTTTTACAACTTTAAACTCATTAATACAAATCAAAAATAGTAGAGGCCCCAATGTTGATCCCTGCGGAACTCCCTGACCTATTTGTGTGTCGTTCCAGAGATCTCCACACGGGTTGACTACTCGAGTCCTATTTTATAAAAACTCTCTAATAAGCTTTAGTTCAAATTCTTGAAATCCATGGAATGATACTCTTTCTATGAGAATATCATGTATTTAGCGATCGAAAGCCTAATAATGATCACAAAAACCTAAGGATATTGCTGAAATTAACCCAAGACCTATAAGATAAAATCCAAAACCTTCCACAACGTCATCACTGATGATCCTTTTTTTCTATACTCGATACCTTGTAGCAAAAATATTCCATAATTCAATTTTTTTTTAAATACATTTTTTGATACCGGGTCGCATACATATCAAGGGATCTAATTCAATGTTTCACATAAATGATATAGTAAATAATGAATCACTTAATCGATAACTTTTTCCTGTCCGTTCACAATTTTTGTAGTGTATCTTCGGGCGCCTTCTCCTAAACCACGCAACGGAATTTGATACGGTCTTCACAGAAGATTTTTTACAGAAGGCTGTTTTGATTGTAGCCGTGCAAAGCCGGGGCGGGTCGCTAGTAATTAACAAATGAATATGGAGACTTGGCGGTTAATAGGACCTTGTCCACCGCTACCACCATCTTGCTCGCTAATCCTGCCGCTAAGCATCAGTGCTTGCACTGTTGTATTCCGGCGTGGAGAGCAAGACAGCCGGTGCAATTACTAGCACAAGAGGTATTCCTTCTTAGCCCTCGGGGTTGGCAGCACATCTGCAATCCCTATGGTGCTGCGGGTGTCTTTGAGCGGTGGTGATCGCTTACCATCAGGCGACCCACTTGTTCGTTTGCCTTCCTATCTACATCTACATTAATAGGGGGTAATCAATAAAATAATGTAGGGGGTAATCTCTGGAACCAGTGAACCGATTTCAAAAATTCTTTCACTAATTGAAAGCTGCACTATCCCTGACGGGCATAGGCTACTAGGACTCACGGGCTTCCTGTCAGCGGGCACGTGGTCCTCGTCGTGCGGGCGCTTGGCGGCGGCGGGCGGCGCGGGCGGCGCGCCCACCTCTTGCTCCGACACTGCCGAGACACAAGGATATGATCAGTGGACGTGATGACCACAAACGTTCGATACTCGACGTTAAAAGAATTCATCGAATGCAGCAAAAACTGTGTCTTCAGTTTTTGTCTACGATCGCTGTCTGTTGAAATATCGCGAACAGAGAACTACGACGCAAGCCTCGCGATGGAGCACTTTACAAGCTTCGTGCCTTTAAATCGCTATAGCCCCTGCGATGTACATATTTTAAGTTTTTTTTAAAGCATATGAATTTTAAAATGATGATCGACAACAATTTTGCAATTTCACGCCATTTGGTTAAATGTATGGGATGTTACGTGATTGAGCATCCACCTGCACTGAACTTTTTTATTAAAATTTACAATGCGCACAAAATTAATAAGAAAAAAAAAGTGTGCATGCGTTTAAATACGGCCAATGCTTATATCTATCAGCAATCAAAAACAAAATATCAAACTAGCTTATAGCGACTGCTAGCGCCATCTAGTTACGATTTGAGGAACTAATCTGACACGTCCTACTACGCGCTAAGGACGCTACTGACGCGACGATAAAAGACTCATTGTAATCGAAATTATTTATTTCTAAATTTTTTCGATTTTTCTTTTTGTATTTTTTTTACATTTAAATTAAATAAAAATAAAAAATCTCTCATCATCATCATCATCGGCGTCATCTCTCGTCAGCTAACGGTCATTCATAAATGACCAAGTTGAATGAGATAACTTGATTAAGTTTCTCATAGATGACACCGAGGGTAGTTTACCCAAAGAAAAAATACCAATAATGTAATGACCGTAAAGACGGAACACATTGAAAAATTCGCAGGGTATGGCAGCGGTAATGTGGCGGAAACTGGAATACGCAAGGCACGGAATGCTGATGTTGCAGGTTCGAATCCTGCCATTACCCTAATTTTTCTTTGTGTTGTCATTCATTATATTATATTATATTATATAGTATTTTAGATAAAAGACTCGTCGTCGAACAGCCCGCGATACTCACTTTTGACGTCTGCAGTGTCCGCCGAGCGCACCGACGTAGAGTCATCTTCCATCTCCATATGCATCTGCGAGCTGCGATGTTCCTGCAACGACGACGACAACATTGTATTAAACACCAGTAGAGGAGTACCAACTTTTTTTTATATCCCACAAAGGAAGGCAAACGAGCAAGAGGGTCACCTGATGGTAAGTGATCACCACCGCCTATAGACATTTGTAACACCAATTGCAGATGCGTTGCCAACCCAGAAGGCTAGGATGGAATACCAATAAATACACCGGCTGTCTTGTTCTCCATGCCCGAAGACAACAGTGCAAAACACTGCCGCTTAGAGACTGGATTAGCGAGCAAGATGGTGGTAGCGATCCGGGCGGACCTTGCACAAGGCCCTACCACCCGCAAGGCCTACCACCCTGCACTGTTGTGTTCCGGCGTGGAGAGCAAGACAGCCGGTGACATTACTGGCACAAGAGGTATTCCATCTTAACACTCTGGGTTGGCAAAGCTGCAATCTCCTTAGTTTGAAACGTAATGACTGTGAAAACTGTATCTAAGGCTGCGTTTCCACCAGAGATGTGCGAGGATGCGTAGCGAGGGATGCGTTTGTAAAGAACCAATGAGCCGTTTCCACCAGAGCTGTGCTCAAGCCGAGGCGAGGTGAATGAAGCGATTCTATTGGTTCTTACAAACACATACCTCGCTACGCGTCCTCGCAAATCTCTGGTGGTGCTGCGTGGTTTAGAAGGAGTAGGCGGCCGAAGATATGAGGGTGGACAAGAACGGATAGTTGAAAGTTAGTGATAGTGATGGTGATGATAATAGTGATGGTACCTTCGACGCAGGCTGAGATTCTCGCGGCTGGTCCGGGTCGCATGCAACGTTGCCACACAAACATCACATTAACGTTTTTTTTATTATGATTATTTGTATTTAACGTTGAATAGCAAACAAATATTATCAAACCATCATAATTATTATAAGCTAGCACGAAATTAGGGAGCGTTCATAAACATATGGTTAATAATCTCCTATACTAATATAATAAAGAGGTAAACTTTGTTTGTTTGTATGTAGGGGGTAATCTCTGGAACTACTGAACCGATTTCAAAAATTCTTTCACCGATAGAAAGCTACACTATCCCTGACGGACATAGGCTACTAATTCCACGCGAACGAAGTCGCGCGCGTCCGCTAGTAATTTTTAATAATATAACATTTTTAATTTGATGTTATGCAATCATCCATATTTAAAATCAAAAGCAAATGAATGATGAGGTTTATAATGTCTTTTATCTACACATATATCATAAATGCTCTATAATGCGTGCAGAAACCGTAGGCAATGACCAGCATTATAACAACCAGTATTATTATGAGAATTTTTCTAATTTGTTTCTATATTTGTTCAAATTCATTTTTTATTACATTATTTTAATGTGTACAGTCAATAGATATTTAATAGGTACCTAGCACTAGTAGCAATGCAGGTCATTGCCCTATGGCTTCTGAACCCATCATAGAGTACTTATGATATGTGTGTAGATAAAGTAATGTATGCAACTGTACATAATTAGGTCTTAAAACACTCGTGTGATCTTATTATGAAACTCGCTGGCGCTCGTTTCATAAAACCACACTCGTGTTTTAAGACCCCTCATTATGCAACAGTTGCATAAAATACTATTGACATTTAGAAGAAATTTAGTTTTTTTACATTTATTTTATTGTTTGTACAAAAAAAACCTACAAAAGGCGGAGTTAACGCCCCCCTCCCCCCCCCCCCTTTCCCGAACCATTATTGTACATAATCTATTACAAATACATAGTCAAATAGGAGGGCACAAAGGCGAACTAAACTTAATCCTTGAAGGAAGCTCCTCCGAGGGAAGTATGTTTATAAGCGCTCTCTTGGTGTAGAATTGGAATGAACAATTTTACATGATATTATGCAGTTGTTAAAAATAAAGCCTGCCGTATCAATCACTATACTAATGATATTTTAAGATACCTGTGGCCCGTTTCACTAAGCTACAAGTTACAATTTTACAAGTCTAAACCGGCAACATAGGCCAATAATGACCAATGGCAATGGGCATAATGATCAATGTTGCCGGTTTAGACTTGTAAAATTGTAACTTGTAGCTTCGTGAAACGGGCCACTGTGCTTATAAATAATACTTATAATAACAACTTTATGTCTATTTACTACCTACCTAACTACCAGGGTTCGCTGATAAGTATCAACGGATAAATACCATGATATAAATCCGTTGATATATATCAATTGATATTTATTGTCTCATAAGACTGATTATTAATTATTATCAAACTCGAAGACGGTTTTTTTTATTAATTTTATAATAAATAAATAAAAATTATCAAACTCGATGTTTATTTTATCGGATATTTTGAAATTTAATATATATATCGGATTTTTGCGAACCCTGATCTACACTATTTACTTAATTAATGAGTATGAATATCAAAATTAAATACTAACCAATTCTCTGATACTTTTCCCCGTTGGGTTTCTGCTTGCCCTTCCTTGACTTGGACTGTTCGTGGGCCACGTTTTATGAATTACGATTCAGTCAAGAAAGGGCCAGCCCGTTGTTAGTAAGCGTGCGGTAGAAGCAAACACGGTGTTGATTAGTGAAATAGAAATATGTAATTAGTTTGATACACGAAACATTAAACGATAGATAGATGTTTTAGAGACAGATGACGCCGGGGGTCAGATGCACAGTACATAAATACAGCAGTACCGAAACTGGGCCTATTTGTTGAGATAGATACCTACGCTCCGGTGGAGCGTTAGGGTTGCACTCTTAATTTTTTGTAAAATTGATAATTTATTATTATTATTTACAACAACGCTCACTTGGGTTCTATAACGATCAAATAATGAAATGAATTAACAAGTTTACAAATAAAATTGGGTAATCAAAAAAAGTTCAACATTTTAAGAAGTAATAAAAAATTAAAGCTCCGATTTTAAAGAACTCGAGTTCAAGCAGCCATATTACGACGCAATAATTTTGTGGCATCTTTAAAAAGATCGCGCATTGTCTCGGGCGCACGCAATAACGATAAACGCAAAGCGCGTCCACCCGTCTCGACGCGGCAGCCGCGACTGACGGGACCGCCAAAAAATCTTAGCGGCCGTGTTGAGCGTGCGTCTGTGTGAGTGCGCCGGTTTCGAGCGTTTGTATGTAGATTCCTTACTGCTTATATGTACACTGTGTCAGATGGCAGTCACTCCAAACCTGACCTCCCAAATCTGGGATCAAAACGTAAACCAAATGATTTTTATGATTTCAACGTTAATGGTTATGATTTGGAGAAAAAGGTTGGTAATATTTACAAGTGTCATTTCTCTGAACTTGGGTGAAATGGGAAGGGGAAGACCGACACGACACTTCCTTATGGCCTTTACCAACATTCAAACGACGCATAGTTTCACCTACCAACTGAGTTAACATTTTGATGGATCTGCCATAGAAAAGGAAAGCGTTTGGATTAGCAATACTGAGTACGTGCTGCATCCCTTACTATACGGACCAACAGTTCTGTGCATCGGCACAATTCGGTCGGTTAATTCTTTCAATTAGACCATTTGTTCTAGGAGTGTTTGGTGTAGATTAACGTTCAGCAGCGATCGTGCCCCGAGTCGCAACGATGATGATGGGTATTACCTCCGAATCGTCGTCCAGCAGTTCCTCCTCCACGACCTCAGCCCGGTACTCCAGGAGCAGATCCCGTAATGGTTTCGAGTCGAGGTTGCCGGAAACGAAATCGTGTTTCAGCAGATCGCTCGCGGTCGGCCTCTTCTCAGGGTCCTGTGGAAAGAACGCAGTTCAGACAAACTGACGACCGGATAGCCTAGTGGTTAGGTGACCCTGATTATGAATCTAAAGGTTCCGGATTCGATTCTCGAGAGGAGCAAATGTTTGTATGATGAATATGAATGTTTGTACCCGAGTCTTCGATGTTATATGTATTTAAGTATGTACATATTTATCTATACAGTAATGTATATCAGTCGTCTAGTACCCATGGACATAGTACAAGCTTTGCTTAGTTTGAGAGAGAGTATTTTTTTAAACTATTTTATGATATAGGGAGGTTAACGAACATACGCATCACCTAATGGGAAGTGATCACCGGCGCCTGTTGGCACCAACGAACCCAATAAAATTGCTGACCCGTCGGCGGCACCTTACTACCTCCCATGGGCCTACGGATCTCTCGATCATCGAACAAAACAAGCTACAATTAGACGCTACTATTCTGTGAGAGTATGGTACTGCCGCGATCGAGCCGGCCCATTCGTGGTGCAACCAGCAACTGGCCACAGCGTGGCTTCACCACTACAAGTTCCAGTGTAATTCGTGGGCCAAAATTCTTTTTGATGGCTAATAAAATGTCCCTTGTACAGTCAAGGAATTTAATTTCCAACCCACCTAAGGTTCAATATCATATAGCAAACTGTTACCATAAGAGCTATAGAGCAAGACGTTAGTTTGACATATCGACCTCAATGCATTGCGAATGTCAGACGACATTTCAACGAAATGGGTAGGGAATTAAGTTCCTTGACTGTACATTTTAACGCATATTTTTTATTTATCCTGATATTCTTAAAATAATATGTTATCTTTAAATTCGGAATAACATACGCATACCCGAATGATGACTGTTATAAAAATATTTGGGGTCAGAATAAGAAAAAAACTATTGTTTGGTAACGCAGTGGACACTATTCTTGAGGAGTCACGGGGACTGGTAACGCAGTGGTAATTTGGGTACTAAATGAGAATTATCTGTAATTAAAAACCCAGGATGGTGGGAAAATTCATAATAAAAATTGGGGCCCGGTTGAGAACTAACGTAATATTACTAGGAAAATATGTCGAGACTTCTACAATTTTGTAAAAGTGCTTATACATTTTCAATTTTTTTTAGGCACTAAAAAGAATTTTGGCCCTCGTACCTTGACTAGTGCGGAAGCGATGAAGTCGTTGAAGGTGTGGCTCCACCGGCTGGGCTGGTCGAGCGAGGGCGGCTCGCTCTTCTGTATCTTGAGCAGGACGCGCATGGGCGTCATCTCGTGGTTCGGCGGCTCCATCTGGGCGAACTCGATCAGCGTTATGCCCAGCGACCAGATGTCCACCTGCAGTAAGTAAGTATTTATTAATTGTAAATTAGCGGAGTCAGATACACAATAACTGTGATTATAGGTATAAGAGCATTTATAGAGTAGGCTGGCTCCTTTGTCGCGGTGCAATTTGCCGAATGCTAGCACGCTCGGCCGCCTTGCCTACATAGTAGGCGAATCGCTGTAGGTTATCGGATCGCCGCGCGCCCGCTTGCTCGCCCTCGCCGTGTCAATTGAAAACTAATGCAGCGCAACCCTAACACGTCGCCAGGGAGTTGCGGGGGGGAAGGTGGATCCATTAAGGCGAGCCTCCTGATGAATGTGTATGAAATAATACGAACTTTTTGTGCGCATCAATAAAGTTGGAATTCGTTTAACCCTTTAACCACCGACTACATTTTCATCGGATATATCCGTGTCGCCTTCTATACAAACACTATATGACATTTGTCTTCAATATAAGACTGCGGCGATATGAGTTGGATATTGTGTCACAGAATAAATAATAGTACTAACGTGCGCACCGCTAGGGTTGGGCTGCCTACTATAATACTATCACAACGCGCGACACAGTGAGCGGGCGCGCGCGCGGTAAGCCGGCAACCTACTGCGATTAACCTATGCCATAGGTAATGCGGCGAGCGCACCTACAGTGCGGAGTGGAACCCCCCTGATTGTGTGTCTTAAATTTCAGACAATGACTAATTAATAGGTTCAGGCGTTACTTTGCGGAGGTCCATATCAACAAACTGGAACAAATTACCTTGCTACTCCGCGACACCAGTGCCGGGCTCGTGCAAAATAGCTGCGTCTGTGCGACACATATATGTTCATGCAAAAACCCACCCTCCTCCGCTTCCACACGAAACAACATATATCACACAGACTCAACTACACACCACCACCACTAAACACTAAAACTACACGATCGACGCGCGTTTCGCCTCTATACGAGGCATCATCAAGATCAAAGAAACAGTACGACCGTTCGCTACTTGAACGAATGGCGTACTACATGAACATATATGTGTCGCACAGACGCAGCTATTTTGCACGAGCCCGGCACTGGTTTCGCGGAGTAGCAAGGTAATTTGTTTCAGTTTGTTCAGACAATGACGGTTAAAGGGATAATGGCGGTCAAAGCAGTGAAGTTTCTGTTCGTTAGTCCTTTTATTCTGTGGCCACTGACCTTGAAGTCGTAGGGGTTGTCGCGGAAGGTCTCGCAGAGCACCACCTCGGGCGCCATCCAGTACGGCGTGCCGATGAACGTGTCGTGTTTCTGCAGCGTCGACTTGTTCTTTGCCGACACGCCGAAGTCCGCTGCGGGGGGAGGACATATTAATTTGCTATAGGTGATTGCGGGTGGTATAGGACCTTGAGCGTCGAAGGTATAGTCGACCAAGAAATTGCTTGACCACTTTTCGACCGTATTACGACGGGATAAAGTTCAAAAGTGGTCAAGCAATTACTTGGTCGACTATACCATCGCTGTCATCATCACTATCACTGCGAGTATCACTGCATAGTATAAAACCAAGTCACTATCCGTTCGTGTCAGGCCCCGTATCTCCGGCCGCCTACTCCTTCTAAACCACATTTATATACAGTTTTCACAGTCATTACGTTTCAAACTAAGGAGATTGCAGCGTTGCCAACCCAGAGGGCTAAGATGGAATACCCCTTGTGACAGTAATGTCATCTTGCTCTATACGCCGGAACACAACAGTGCAGGGTGGTAGGTCTTGCGGGTGATAGGACCTTGTGCAAGGTCCATCCGGATCGCTATCACCATCTAGCTCGCTAATCCTGCCACTAAGCAGCAGTGCTTGCACTGTTGTGTTCCAGCGTGGAGAGCAAGACAGCCGTTGCAATTGCTGGCACAAGAGGTATTCCATCTTAAACCGCTGGGTTAGCAACGCATCTGCAATCTCTTTGGAGTCGCAGGTGTCTATAGGCGGTGATCACTTACCATCAGGTGACCCACTTGCTTGTTTACCTTCGCATTTCATAAAAAAAGATAATCACGAAATAGGGACCCTGTTTGGTCAATCTTCGATAGACTGCATTAAAACAAAAAGAAACACCGGATTTTGGGCTCATTGCAGAAAGTTTGAAAAATAAATTTCTAGACTCATATCTGTTTGATAATTATCAAAGGGCATATTTATCTTGATCATTCCAAACGAATACGAATGTTTGTACCTGAGTCATGGATGTTATTTGTATTTAAGTATGTATTTATCTATATATAAGTATGTTTATCCGTTGTTTAGTATCCATAACACAAGATTTGCTTAGTGTGAGACTAGGTCAATTAGTGTAAATTATCTCAAGATATTTATTTGTGTTATTTATTTATTCCAAACGCTGCATAGTTGAGCCAATACTCCAGTCTAGCTAGCTAGACGCTTCGACGGCGCTCTCACCGAGTTTGACGCCGCCCTGCATGGTGGCGAGCACGTTGCCGGCCTTGAGGTCGCGGTGGATGACGCGCCGCGAGTGCAGGAACTCGAGGCCGCGCGTCATCTCGCGGCACACGTACGCGATCTGACGCTCGCTCAGCCCCTTCTCCAGCTCGGACATCACCGAGTCCAGGGCGCCGCCATCGCAGTACTCCAGCAGCATCTGGAATTAGACATTCGTGGGGGTCAATCATCGAAATGAGAAAACTATAGAACTGTGTACAACGCAGTGGCAGAGTAGCCGACCATAGTCTATTTGGTAGACTATGTTGGATAGCCTGAATAAAACTGTCTGTGCCAATTGTCAAGTAAACGGCTCTGCGTTTTGTACGTTTTACATTGGCGTCATATTTTTAGTTCTGCTATCCGACGATATGTCGCTGCTAGTTAGAAAATTTAGAAGCACTTTATTCACTTACGATAAGATTCAAAGCTGAACCAATGGCTAATTATTGAAAGCCCCTCTTCTCCTGCTTCACCCTGTCGCAAAGTGGCGGTGGCTTGTAATAATCCGAACAAGTAAGCAGATCTATTGTCTTCTTATATCGATGGGGTCAAGTCAAAGTCAAGATGTGTTCATTCAGGCCTGATCTGAACCACTGACATGGTAGTGGAGAAACTAACGAGGCCAGACCAAATCCTAATCTACTGAAAGTTATTTTAACACAGTAAACAGTACCAGTTTAATACTTATGAATTAAATTTTTGTAACCGAAATTTCTTTCGATTTTATTTTTAAATGTTTTACATTCAAATTATTAAATTAAAATTGTAATGACAACACAAAGAAAAATAAGGGCAATGGCAGGACTTGAACCTGCAACATCAGCATTCCGTGCCTTGCGTTTGCCAGTTTCAGTATTCTTTGTGTGTATGTTTTAGTGTGTTTCTTGTGTTTCAGTTTTCAGTGTGCGTGAGAGGCAGTGTGGCGAAACTGGCAAGCGCAAGGCACGGAATGCTGATGTTGCAGGTTCAAGTCCTGCCATTGCCCTAATTTTTCTTTGTGTTGTCATTACAATTTTAATTTAATAATTATGAATATCGGAAAGTTCACCACGGTTTCGGTACTTCCGGTGAACACCCTCTGATGAGGAGATACCGGCACGAAACTCAACGAGAAATTATTTATACAAATATATCGAAATCATAATATTTTTCTTCTAAATCACAAGGAGGTATCCCACTATTTGGAGTCAGAGATAGCCAACGCAAATCGGAATAATTTTCAAACATCCTGCATCCAACGTCCAGCGGCCCGGCAGGAGTCGGACCGGTGTCACTCACCCACAGCTTGTTCTCGATAAAGTAGGCCTCGTGCAGCTCGACCACGTTCGGGTGGCGGACCTCGGTGAGGATGTCGATCTCGACCGTGAAGTCCGCGAGGTCGTCCTCGTTGTCGAGCACGCACATCTTGGCCGCGGCGAGCTGCCCGGTCGTCTTGTGCTGCGCTTTGTACACCTGGGGAGCAAACGTGAGCAGAAACATTAAATAAAAATCTGTTTTAGTCGTATCGCCCTTGATTGATATAGACATTGTCCCTGTCTGAGACGGCCATTGGTATAGGAGCTCAGCTAAACTAGCACACCAATGCACACCAACACTCTAAACAACTTCCAGCGCGTTTGACAGAGTTATGGCAATAATTAATAGATTCAGGCGTTACTTTGCGGAGGTCCATATCAACAAACTGGAGGAGGGTGGGTTTTTGCATGAACATATATGTGACGCACAGACGCAGCTATTTTGCACGAGCCCGGCACTGGTTTCGCGGAGTAGCAAGGTAATTTGTTCCAGTTTGTAGAGTTATGGCAAAAACTGGGGGGGACACGAGACACTTTGATTGCGACCCAGTTAACAGTACTGTATGTGTACCGTAAAATGTTACGTTTGGCCTATTTAATTGAGCAACAGTGATGCAGTAAATTTCAGTGATGAGTCTAAATGATTCTAACTTAATTTGTATCTGAGTCCAGATATTTAATTATGGAATTCGTTTAATGGTAGAAAAAGAGAAGTTTCTGTACGTTAGTACTATTATTTATTCTGTGGTGGAATACCGTATTTACCTTGCCAAAGGCGCCGTCCCCGAGCTCGCCCACCATGTCCCAGTACTCGGCGGGGTCGCAGTTGTCGCGGATGTTGTTGAACACCTTCTTCTTCTTCGCGTCATTGCCGCCGCCGAGGTGGAGCACCTGAGGGGTAAACATCCACGGTCCGTTGCAGTTTACACTCGTTTTTAAGAGGAAACACCAAGGCCTAGAGAATTGAAAAATAGGTATTTGTAAAGTCTATTGCTGCCTCCATCTATCAAGCCTCCCCCCGCAGAGCGCAATAGAGACAGCCGCAGCTTGGACTGAAAATACCTATTTAAAGTACACAAAATCAACGATTCGTAGACCCCTGATTCCTTCTCCAAAACTTAACCGATTTAACTACTTTTTTCATTAAAAATTAAAGAAAGGCTTTGGCAGTGTTCCTATGTTTTTCTTTTTTTATATAATCTAGTAAAATTTGTTTTCTGAATGTATGAACGCAGCCGAAAATCTGGCCAATTTTTTAGGTTTTGGAATGTTCATATCTCTTTTAATAATTAATTTATGAAAAAAAGGAAAACATAGGGACATGCATAATAGTGGCCATTGGTTTTTTTGAAAAAAAAAATTGCTCTACTGGCATTATCCAGAGAGGAAACAAGGGACGACGTTTGTATGGAATATATGGAATGACCCTTGTGTTTCCTCTTAAGGTTCCGTACCCAAAGGGTAACACGCGACCCAGAGGCGTATTTAAAGATTTGGCGCCCCGGGCCATTCAGCTTTGACGCCCCATTAAATGACATTTTGGGGGCGGCTGCCGCCCCTCGCAGCTTGGCGCCCCGGGCCAGGGCCCGGATGGCCCTAAGGTAAATACGCCCCTGACGCGACCCTATTACTAAGACTCCGCTGTCCGTCCGTCTGTCACCAGGCTGGATCTCATGAACCGTGATAGTTAGACAGTTGAAATTTTCACAGATTTCTGTTCTGACATAACAACAAATACTAAAAAACAGAATATAATAAATATTTAAGGGGGCTCCCATACGACAGACGTGCAGGCAGGCATTCCAAATTTCAAGTCTCTAGGTACCGTAGCTCAAGTAGCATAAAACCGCTAGAAAAGCTGTGTAGTAGCTGTATACGTAGAAGCGATAGCCTTTATACAGCTAATATGCAGCTTTTATGCTACTTGGGAGTTTAGACAGAGTTTTTTAGTCAGTCAGGTAAGCGGTGGTAGACTGAGACATGTAAAAGAGCCTTTACGGCCTAGTTGCAAAATAAATTTAAAAAAATTGCGGGTGGTAGGACCTTGTGCAAGGTCCGTCCAGATCGCTACCACCATCTTGCTCGCTAATCCTGCAGCTAAGCAGCAGTGCTTGCACTGGTGTGTTCCAGCGTGGAGAGCAATACAGCCGGTGCAATTACTGGCACAAGAGGTATTCCATCTTAGCCCTCTGGGTTGACAACGCATCTGCAGTCTCTTTGGTGTTGCGGGTGTCTATAGGCGGTGGTGATCACTTGCCATCGGGTGACCCACTTGCTTGTTTGCCTTCCTATTAAATTTTTTTTTTAAATGTCCGGTCATGTCAGGGTCACTGGCCTCGTCATCCCACCCGTTCCGACACGACATCCCGCGACGCACAGTGCGTCAGCGTGAGGCTCACCTTCTTCAGATTGTTAAAGAACGACATGTCTGCAGTGGCGCGCTGCGCGTGCGCCTCAACCGTATTTACTCATCCTGTCGGCACTCGGGGCGTGCCTCTGAAACAAACAAAGAATGCTGTGAAAAATACTGCTTTAAGAGGAAACACCAAGGTCTAGAGAATTGAAAAATAGGTATTTGCAAAATCTATTGCTGCCTCCATCTATCAAGCCTCCCCCCGCAGAGTGCAATAGAGACAGCCGCAGCTTGGACTGAAAATACCTATTAAAAGTACACAAAATCAACTATTCGTAGACCCCTGATTCCTTCTCCAAAACTTATCTGATTTAACTACTTTTTTCATTAAAAATTAAAGAAAGGCTTTGGCAGTGTTCCTATGTTTTTCTTTTTTTATATAATCTAGTAAAATTTGTTTTCTGAATGTATGAACGCAGCCGAAAATCTGGCCAATTTTTTAGGTTTTTGAATGTCCATATCTCTTTTAATAATTAATTTATTAAAAAAAGGAAAACATAGGGACATGCATAATAGTGGCCATCGATTTTTTGGAAAAATAATATTGCTCTACTGGCATTATCCAGAGAGGAAACAGGGGACGACGTTTGTATGGAAAAACGGCCCTTGTGTTTCCTCTTAATCTATTACTCGATTGTTCTTGTACTTTTTGTCAGTAAGCCATTCGTTCAAGTAGCGAACGGTCCCGATGATGCCTCGTACAGATCGACGCGCGCTTTTACAGATTCAGGCGTTACTTTGCGTTGTTTCGCGGAGTAGCAAGGTAATTTGTTTCAGTTTGTTCATATGGACCTCCGCAAAGTAACGCCTGAATCTATTAAGTTTTTTATTTCCATTGCATCCTGGTTGTACCCGTGTGAAGCTACCAAAAATTACGCATCCGAGTTATTCACATTAGGGGTAAACGCAAGGGTTAACCCAACCGCAGTGCAATGGAAGGGTCTGGCCCTGGGGGAACCGCTGGCAGGTCGCTGGTATATCTATCTACACTAATCTACATTTACACTAATCTACACTAATATAATAAAGAGGTAAACTTTGCATACAAATATGTAGGGGGTAATCTCTGGAACTAGTGAACAGATTCCAAAAAATCTTTCACTAATAGAAAGCTACACTATCCCTGACGGACATAGGCTGTTAATTTCACGCGGACGAAGTCGCGCGCGCCCGCTAGTAAAAGAGGTTATTGGTTACAAGCCGCTGAAATGATGTCACAGGTTGCTAAGCAACAAGTGAACTTTCCGCATGTTGGTCAACAGAAAGGCCGAAACACACCGGTCGCGTACACGACACCCACACGGCTCCAGCTAGCTTCGTAGACGTCACGCTGGCGTTCACAACATTTTCTTTAAGGTGTTTGTATGGTTATATTATAACAAGACAGTGGATTATTACACGCGTTTATTACTAACCATAACTTTTCTTTTCGCTAACTGCCGTCTAAGATTGTATTTTGCTGGCTGGGTAACAATTTATAAATGTTATAATCAGCTTCGTTCGTTTCGTGTGATTGCAAGTAGGCTAGATTGTCCTATTGCGAGGCACTGGGTGAGCCTCCATGTTGAGCAGATAGAAGTGTGTTAAAGTGTCGACGAAATTTAATTTAAATTTAATTTTAAATTTTAATTCGGATTTTAATTTTATTGTAATTCAATTTAAATTAATGTGAAGATTTGTTTAATTATTGTTATATTTCTTTTTTATTCAATTTCTATTACTGACATTACGCGAAAATGATTGAGTTTCTGTTGTTATTCATTATTTTTATTTGACTCGACATTTTAAGCTGCCTTATTATAATTTAATTTAATTTATTGTATTATCATAATATACTAATCGTTAGCTTTAAGTCACTTACTAACACATAAATCTTGTTATCTGTCGAATTAAATAAATGAATGAATGAATACTCGCTAATCTAAAACGGCGCGCGCGCATTTCTCTTTAGCGGAGTTGCGTCCTTCTAGATTAAATGGAAACTGACGCGATTAAAATTCCAAGATAATATTCTTTGTTTTTGTTAGCATTATATTGAAGTTGATTGTGTATCGACGCGCATTAAAAATATAAAGCATAGCTTTTGCCCGAAGCTCAAAATAGCGGAGCACTGTGTAAGGCATCAAGTTGTCAAAATTTTTAATAGGTTACCCATTGACTTGAAAAAGATTACCAACTATGTGGTGTTTAATAGAAAATTAAATGTATATTTATTAAGAGGGTGCTTCTATAGTGTTAATGAGATCTTTGTTGATGAACAATTGTAAGAAAAACAACAAGAATTGTAAGAAATACACACACGGTCGCCCTAGCTACTAGTCCCCTATACCTGGCATTGAACCATATAAACTGCATACTTTTGTATGATCCTACACTGGACCTGTTCTCACAGTCGGAGCTGAGGCTGCTGGCTGCGGCTGCTCGCTGTCTTGAGTCGGTCGCCGCCCCCCGTACTGTGTGAGTGAGCAGTGCTGGCGGCGACGATCGAACCAATACTTTACATTTACGTACGCAGTAAATAATTGTTATGTTTTAAAATAATTTATTATAAAATGTATAACTATGTAACCTATAACTTTCATGTGTGGCATGTCTGTAAATGTAAGTTGGTTAATAAATAAATAAAATAAAATAAAATAAAAACAACAATTGTAGGAATGTTTAACTAGAAAAGTAAGTCTTAGGCAATCAATGTAATGTATAAAACAGTTATTAACAGTTAATTTGTAGTCTATCTAATCTATTTGTTGTATGAATCTTTTTTTAGTTTGTATCTTTTTAAATTGTATTTCAAACACAATCTTTGTATTGTTCCTGAATAAATGATATCTATCAAATGGTAACGAAAAGCTAAATGTCGACGGAAGCTGGCTGAGATATGATAAACTGAGTGACTCGTTTATCTGTGGTGCATGTTATAAAAATAACTGTTGACCTTTGCTATACTTTTAGGGTTCCGTGGCTCAGAAAGAAAAAAGTAACCCCTACAGGATCACTTCGTTGTCCTTCCGAAAGGGAAGTCTGAAAACTGTAAATTTGTAGTAACATCACAGTTTTTGCGATTACAAACTTATGTTGGCTCTTCGTTGTCTAAATGTGACCTATGTCGATGTATGGGGACAATAGTTTTCCGATGGCAAAGTTAAGTGTGTCCCTCAGTCTGATTTACCTTTTCGTTTGAGCAATGTACAAGTTTAGAAAGTTTGTACGGAACCCTCGGTGCGCTTGTCGGATTCGCATCAGGCCGGTTTGTTTTATATAAACTTAAGAATTTGAAAATTTTTACAAAGGGGTTGCTATTAGGCTACTACATAATGTTTATACAGTCGACCAAGAAATTGCTTGTCCACTTTTCGACCGTATTACAAAGAGATAGATAATAGATCCAGGCATTAATAGATTCGTTCAAGTAGCGAACGGTCGTACTGTTAGATCTTGATGATGCCTCGTATAGAGGCGAAACGCGCGATATAGTGTTCAAAAGTGGTGAAGCAATTACTCAGTCGAATGTACTAGCTAATAGTGAGGCATACAGTAGAACACTTGTTATACCTAAAAGCGCCGTTTTTTAAGCTTACTTCGAAGTCTTAACTTCTGGACCCCAATCCTCGGATCATGCGAGATGCATCTCTCGTGCGAGATATGTAAAAAAATTACGATTTCCAAGGGCCTTGAAAGTTGTTATCATGCGAGATGTATCTCACATAAACCGAGAATCGCCCCGCTGTACTTGTAACGTTAATTATTTTGTGCCGTTATGCTATCCAATAGTTAAATTCTAGCACAATTATTCTCAGTGCCCTACTTCTATTTTTCACAGTCTTATCATTCGTACAGCCAACCCATATTTCATATATTTCCTTAGAAAATGACCTAACATCGTCTATACTATAGTAATAGCTACATTGACGTAGAGCCGCCTTTATCACAAGGACGTGTCGCGATGTTGCACCACACGACTTGCTACGTGCCTCCAGTACTGTCGGAGTGCAGTGTGTTTGGTGTGAATAGGTTCGCAATAGTTCTTGTTGGACCAATTTCGGTTCGGTAGCCCTACCAGGGGTGTTCCACTCCGCACTGTAGGTACGCTCGACCGCCTTGCCTACGGCATAGGTAAATCGCAGTAGGCTGTCGGCTCGCCGCGCGCCCGCTCGCTCGCCCCCGCCGTGTCAGTGTAATTGAAAACGAATGCCGCGCAACCCTAGCGTGGCGCGGGAGTAGCGGGGCGAAGGCGGGCGCGGGCGGCGCGGTTCATTTGACTCGCTCCGCCTGGCGCATGGTGTAAGAAGTAATACGAACGTTTTGGCAGTGTAAATGAAGTTGGAATTCGTTTAATCGCGACAGTAAAAGAGAAGTTTCTGTACGTCAGTACTATTATTAATTCTGCGGCCCTACTGAACCCCTCATATCGCTCGCCTATACGGCACCTCTCACCTGAATTTGTAGCTTTGCTCTTGCGACTCGATTCGGCTCAAAGGCCGAGCGACACCGGATGCGTATTGCAGCACAGCTCCGTGCACATGCCGATTGTAATGTATAGAATTATAGTCAAAGTCAAAGTCAAAATAATTTATTCAGATTAGGCTTACAGGTAGCACTTCTGAATGTCAAAAAATTTACCACCGGTTCGGAAAAACCTCTGATGAGAAGATACCGGCAAGAAACTCAACTCTCTACATATGTTGAGAAAGCACATCGCTTGCGTTGCGTTACGAAGTGAGCTGGAGCCGTGCTGCACGCATGCGTCCTCCAACGGAGCTACAGGGTTCAGTGGAACGCTGGTCTAGTGGTTATAACCTATAGTGAGTCTGACTGCTAAGTTGTAGGCGGGTGAGACTCCTGCAAGGAGCAAATGTTTGTATGGTGAATATGAATGTTTGTACTTACGTGATCTGTATTTGAGTTGCCTAGTACCCATTGTAGGGTCAGTACTGATGCCTTTGTATTTATTTATTTCCTTTAAGAATTACTAAGGTATATTCAATTTGTTGAAAATCCATTTATTTTGCTTCCTTCACACCTTAAGACTTGAAAGGTAGACTTCGGAATTCCCGAGGGGTATATAATGTATGCCACCCTCTTGACGTTTGATATATGTTTGTATATATTTGGGAGACGAGAGTAATCTTCCAAAGCATCTACTTTATTGTGTAGGGTGCGTTCCCCTCGGATATAAACTCTGGAGCCCCTTCTCAACTGTTAAGGGCGGTGCTGAATTACAAATAGGCGCTGTCGGGTTATTGGTACTTGCATATCCGGGGAGTCGCTGAACGCGCGAAGATGCTACAAAAGCTTTTAGCGAAGCTCTAAGCTCTTTCCTATTTTATATATGTATGGACGACCAAGAAATTGCTTGATCACTTTTCGACCGTATTTCAAAGGGATAAGGTTCAAAAGTAGTCAAGCCATTACTTGGTCGTCTATACTAGGGACTCGCCCGGCTGCGCACGAGTGCAATTAACTTACGAAAACTTGCTTAGAATGTGTTTGTACAGTAGGGGAAATATATTCACGTACCACCTTAGAACCCTATCGCAATGACGCGACGCGTTAAACGCCAGGCTATGTCATACAAATGTCATGCGTATGTCTCTTCGACTAGGTTCTACGGTGGTACGTGTTTCAATTTCCTTGGCTGTACATACAAGCCTTTCGTTAAAAATTCTCTAAATGCCAGTGAGAATCGTATCAAAATCCATTGCGTGGTTTAGAAGGAGTAAGTGGCCGAAGATATGACGAGAAACGGGAAAGGATAGCTACTTTGTTTTATACTATTCAAAACTCAAACTCAAAATATTTATTTGCTCTCATAAAGAAACATTACGAAACCCTGAGAAAAGGGGGGAGGGGGGGAAAGGGGGTTCCCTTTTCTTTATCAATGTAAAGATAAAGAAAAGATAGGAAGCTCAGAGCTTCGCCAAGGACATTGTAGATCTTTTTAGCATCTCCGAGCGTTCAACGACTTCCTGGGCCCAATTTCATAAACGCGACAGGTGACAGTGACAATTCGCCGGACATTACTGTGTCGACAAGTACAAGAGCAATTAATAGATTCGGGCGTTACTTTGCGGAGGTCCATTACAACAAACTGGAACAAATTACCTTGCTACTCCGCGAAACCAGTGTCGTGCTCGTGCAAGTTAGCTGCGTTTGTGCGACATATATATGTTCATGCAAAAATCCACCCTCCTCCGCTTCCACACGAAACAACATATATCACACAGACTCAACTACACACCACCACCACTAAACACTAAAACTACGTCGCACAGACGCAGCTATTTTGCACGAACCCGGCACTGGTTTCGTCGAGTAGCAAGGTAATTTGTTCCAGTTTGTTTAAATAAAAAACTTCCTTAAAAAAAATCTCTAAATGACAGTGAAAACCGTATCAAAAGCCGCGGTGAAGGTACAGTCAAGGAATTAAATTTCCAACCTACCTAAGGTTCAATAGCATATAGCAAACTGTCACCATAAGAGCTATAGCGCAAGACGTTAGTTTGACATATCGACCTTAATGCATTGCGAATGTCAGACGACATTTCAACGAAATGGGTAGGAAATTAAATTCCTTGACTGTACGAGGACAGATTGGAACGGATAGCGACTTTTTTTCATACTTTGTATAAAGATGAAGAAGAGGTAGACATATTAATAAAACGGATGACTCACGTATTTTTACGTCGAGAAACACTGGACTGGTCCGAAACATGTCGGGCATTTCTCGACATAAAAATACGTGAGTGATTCGTTTCATTATATGTCCGAGTCTCACGGTAGTTTTATGTTAAAAAGAGGGAAAGATTACCGTTTGAATGTTTCCAACGCAGACAGACCTTTTGGAGCCACACGGTTACATCACTTGACGCATTATTATAATACAAAACTAATTAAAGACAGCGTAACTAACTGGTTGTAAAATCCCTTTGGCGAATAACGACGCAAATGAAATCTCACTTTCCTTTGTGGCGTCATTATCCAACGAAATATTTAAGAATTTAAATGACAGACGCATTGACGATACATATAGAGAAAATGTTGGTCGACTGTCATCAATTAAGTTTTCGTAAAGGATAGAAAATTCAATGCTTTTTAATCACGAGGTCGATTTTCGGGTTCTTGCATGGCTTAGGCTGCGTTTCCACCAGAGATGTGCGAGGATGCGTAGCGAGGGATGCGTTTGTAAAGAACCAATGAGCTGTGCTGACCGAGGCGAGGTAAACGAAGCGATTCTATTGGTTCTTTACAAACACATCCCTCGCTACGCATCCTCGCACATCTCTGATGGAAAAGCAGCCTTATAGTGTAGATATCTGCCACTGGCTGTATACAATGTACACAATATAATGTTAAACTTTGACTAAACCTCACGGTCGCCATCTGTACACAAGTGACGTCACAGATAACGCTGTTTGTCGTGTGAATAACGCAACGGTTGGTTAATTAATAACGTTTGGCCTTTACGCGGTTAGAAGAGGACTGGTAAAATAATATGTTGACATTATTGTATTAGTAATGCATTTAATTTAGTCTGTCACCAAAAACAATAACAAACAATTGCAGATAAAAAATACCTAAAATATTTTTTCTCTTATCTAATTCATCGCACCACTCCGCAAATGTGATTAGCACAAATACAATTTTAAAACAGTTGCACATTTTTATAATCAAAAATGTTTTTTTCTCTAATCTATTTCATCGCACCACTGCGTTGGGGCCGCCGCTATGGAGTTGCCGCGCGTGCGCATGAATAAGAGTTATACGATGAACAGAGAGGCATGCAGACTTTAATATCTTATCGCCGTTTTTGTCCCAAGACTCTCATGTAATTGCACTATTTTATTCTTAGAGCATTAAGTACGGGACATGACATTCAATTGACAATTCAATTGTTTTGTTTTGTTTTATTGTATTTTAGTCAATATATTTTTATGTATGTTAGTTTGTAAGGTATTTATCTATGGGCCTTGTTGCCTGAAAATAAAAGATTTCATTTCATTTCATTTCATTTCAATTACTTACCCCTCTGCGACAGGTATAAGCACAATGTGCCTACGCGACATAAAAACTAATTTACAATCGATTATTTTGGAAATCGCTAAATCGCCACCGAAGAGATAACAGCTCACCAAAAATGCCTTCATGTGCTATAATCACCTGTACAATTTGTTCTAACACATGAAGTTTAGAAAAGGAGAGTAGAAGGTTTCATCTGTAAGTTATTTTTCTACTCATATCTAACTAAAACATTATTTCTGTGAAATGTTTTTAATGGCGTGACAAATCGAGTCAAAAATAAATCGTTTGCTATCGAGTGTAGCCGATATTTATTATCTATGGAGTGTCGCTACTACATTTGCATTTTCGTTCACTTACATTGCGTCGCAACGTAAGCTTTGCAAGTGTATTCAGTGTGTGTGCGTGAAAATAAGAATGTGTTGGATTTTCTGAAGGTGTGAGTGCAAAATGACGCAAGCGAAATTGCTTTAGTGTGATAGGTTAGACATGTCGCAGAATTTTGTTTAATCAAATAATCACACAAGGCTACTCCCGTTATTAATGCTCTAAGATTTTATTCTAAGCCCTCATGTAAACAATGACGATCATTGTGAAGCGTCAGGGATGCAAATAAGAATGACGTAGTGAAAAGACCTAAGTCTAGAAGAGAGGCTAATGTCGCAAGCCTCGAGCTAGACAGGGACGGGCTACGGGGATGGTCGCAAATACGGATGACTCGAGCGGTTAGTCACGGTGATGTCATGCCATCACGCTTTGCTTAGCGGTAGCGTGCCGCAAGAAGGAGCCGCGAGCGATTTTTATGAAACTGTTGTTTTTGAAAAGTTAAAAGAATCAGTTCACCTTGAAAGAATCTATACCAAGACCGGCCAGTAGATTTTCCAAGTGGACCATTTTGGCGGCGTCGTACCAAAAATTTCTTAGGTTACTACCAGATTCATAAAGTAAATGATAAAAAATAAACGCGAAGGCAGAGTCGCGATCCGCGGGACTTGGCGGGCAAATTCAAATGTCTTGACGAGCTACTTCTGGCCCGCTGGCCTGGGTTTGACTAGCTTTGAGCTATACGATCCCGGGGGGGTTTTGATTTAAAAAAGTTATTTGATGAAAAGCTTAGTATAGGCAACTGAAGCCTTTATAAGAACTAGTAAAGAAAGAAAGAAAAACATTCAACAAACTGGAACAAATTACCTTGCTACTCCGCGAAACCAAAAATATCGCGGAGTAGCGTAGGAGTGTTCCAGTTTGTTGATATGGACCTCCGCAAAGTAACGCCTGAATCTATTAATTATGAAAAACATTCATTTCAAACTATCTATACAACACAATAAATACACAACACGGCCAGAGTACAAAAACAAAACATTATGTTGAACAGAATCAAAAAGGGCCTCTGCAGCATACTGCCTCGGTAAACCGAGACGCTGATTTTCAGTGGGACCCTTGGGATTCCTAAAACTAAACTAGAAACTAATTAAAACTAGTAAAAAAATTAGTAAAAGTGATATAGCATCACTGGACTAAAAAAGAAATAGTAATATCACCGATCACAATATCATATTAACATCTACTTTTGTAGAACACGATCTCATAAACAAATAAGTTTTCATCCATCCTCACTTTCGCGTTTTAAATAAATTAGTAAGAAGTAGAATAATAGACAATTCGGCGAAAAAACCGTAAATGCGAAACCCAGGCTGCACCCAAAACGAGTCAAACAATACGGAACCACCGCACGCCGCCAAAAAAACCGGTATCGCCCATACCATAGAGCACGAGAACCGGTGCCAGCCGTAAATGTCATGTCGGATGTATTAGAATAATTTGTGCATCTATATTTATTTAGAAATCGGCGCACACTTCGACCTAAATAAACACGTTGTGGGCTGGTGAACTTGGCCGAAAACCGGTGTTTGTCGGTAACAGCAAACGGCAAGGTCGCGAATTCACGTGCGGTGACCTAAAGCCCGGCTAGGGACCTCACGGAACCATCTTAACAGAAGTGTGAACCCAGCCCGAAAAAGCGTTCTCCATACAAACGGCAACAACATTTTCCACCCTCTAAACCTTAATCTATGGCAATGATTTTTCGGTATAATGTCATTATGCCCTGGAACTAGGTTTGTACAGTCAAGGAATTTAATTCCCTACCCATGTCGTTGAAATGTCGTCTGACATTCGCAATGCATTAAGGTCGATATGTCAAACTAACATCTTGCTCTATAGCTCTTATGGTGACAGTTTGCTATATGCTATTGAACCTTAGATGGGTTGGAAATTTAATTCCTTGACTGTATGTTTAGATTTTTTTAATATTCTTCATAGATTTGACAATATTTGCATTTTAGGAGTTTCATAGAAAACAAAAAACGTCAATATTTTTGAAACTATTAAGAATATTAAAAAAATAAAAACATACAAACCTAGTTCTAGGGCATAATGACAACATACAAAAACATCATGGCTATAGGTTAAGGTTTAGGGGGTGGAAAACATTACCGCCGTTGGTATGGAGAGCGCTGGGTTCACACTCCTCTTAATACTACTGTGTACCCAGAACTCTTCATACAAACGGCGATAACGTTTTCCATCCTCTAAAAGCGTCCGCTACGTTGCGCGGGCGCACGCCTATCGAACAAATAGTATGAGCTCGCACCCGCGCGAGTTAGCGGACGCTCTCATACAATTTTTCTATAGGCGTGCACCCGCTCCGTGCGCCCGCGCAACTTAGCGGACGCCCTAAACGTCCCTACACGCTGGTGCCGGACTTCTCAATAGCACAGAATAAATAATAGTACTAACGTACAGAAACTTCTCTTTTACGACCGCGATTAAACGGGGTACCGAGGATTTAAAGGTGGGGCCACACCGGATGCGTAAGCTGCACAGGTCCGTGCACAGGCCGGTTGTAATGTATGGAATTATATGTTGAGATGCTACATCGCTTGCGTTGCGTGCACGTAACGCAGCTCTACGCAGCGAGCTGGAGTCGTGCTGCATACGCATCCGGTGTGGCCCGGTCTTTACTCATCTTATTGCGCGGCATTGTGTCCGTGAGCTCACGTATCACCCTTAATAGGACATTTTGTGACACATCAACAATAGTACATTACATGCTACCGGTACAACTTTGGCAGAGTCTCATTACTGTGACATCCCGCCACTAATCCCAACAATAGTACATTTTATCTCAGAGCACAAAGTATTTAATCAAGCGTAACACGTGTATCTACTACACAATTCCTTAGATAATGTATTCATATGAAATTCCATACGTGTCTATCTGTGTAGGTGTTATCTATAGATACCGTTAGTGTCGTATAAGGCAGGTTATGTTATTTGTTTTTCAGATTAGACTATGCAATAATGTATAGGTTTAACACCCATTTCATATGGAGCGAATTCTTGATCTCAATCGATCGAGCCACGCAATGAATGCAGCACTGCTCCACCTTGCTTTGTAGACCTGCGTTATTTAGTTTTTATTCTTAGCGGCCAGTTACGCACCATGAAGGTTCGCCACGTTACAATCTCAACAAATAATCCCATGCATTACAACTGGCGCGAGGACACGCTTTTCCGGAACCGTACTGTATATGCATCCGATGTGACCCGGCCCTTAACGCAGGGTTTCCCAACCTGGGGTCCGTGAACTCATCCCAGGGGCAGCGGGGTTCGCTCAAAGTAAGGTACGCTCGACCGCCTTGCCTATGGCATAGGCAAATCGCAGTAGGCTGTCGGCTTGCCGCGCGCTCGCTCGCTCGCTCCCGCCGTGTCAGTGTAATTGAAAACGAATACCGCGCAACCCTAAAGTGTCGCCGGGAGTTTCGAGGGGAAGGCAAGCGCGGGCGGCGCGTTCCTTTTGACTCACATCGTCCGGCGCATTTTGTATGAAGTAATGCGAACTTTTTGAGCGTGTTATTAAAGTTGGCATTCGGTTAATCGCGGTCGTAAAAGAGAAGTTTCTGTACGGTTCGTACTATTATTTATTCTGTGCTAGGGGGTCCGATGGCAAAATAAGAATGATTTGCCCCTCACAGGACCCAAGCCAGGAGTCTCTAGCTCCTTATCAGGGCACCAACCACTAGGCTATCTCCGTAACCAGGGTCGCCATTGTCGTCAACCACTAGGCCATTACTTCGACATTGGCAAGCATTGGAGTTGCGAATCATTAGTAAACAGACAGAATGTCCGCGTCGTTACCTTCGGCCACGTCCTCTGTATAAATAAGGCCTTAGGACGCTAAACAAGACATTAAATATAGGGAACTTGCGCAGATTTTATTACAAAAAGATTTTTTAATGTTTTTGAAAATTTCTACTGCTATCGTGGTTGTCAAACTATCATGGTCTATGAGCAGGTCGACCCAGGGGTAGCAGAGAGGAAGGTCAAGCCCTCCGCCCTCGTACTTCTTAAGCCACTACCAGGCCATTTTAAACTGTCGGCCAAAAATGGTACCAATTTGCCCCCCTACCCTTGACACTGGTCAGGATGGCTGACTGCCAATGGTCTTGGCTCGACTCAAACCGCTCCATAGATTTAGTGGCTACGTACGTAGGTAGTGACGTCGTAACATGGAAATCCGTACTAAAGTATGGAAGTGGCATAAGTTTTATATAGATTTATAACTGGGGGGATTTAAAGTATAAGTCCCATATTAAAATATTCTGTGCTAGCTATAAGAAAGAAAGAAGGAAAACAGTTTATTCGGTGCTAAGAAGTACATAGGATGATCTTAGAACTAAAACACCGAAAAGGTACCCACTCAGCATACGAGTATGTTGAGACACGGCTAGGTACAGTCAAGGAATTTAATTCCCTACCCATTTCGTTGAAATGTCGTCTGACATTCGCAACGCATTAAGGTCGATATGTCAAACTAACGTCTTGCTCTATAGCTCTTATGGTGACAGTTTGCTATGTACTATTGAACCTTAGGTGGGTTGGAAACTTAATTCCTTGACTGTACCACGACGCTGGTCTTCCGTGGGCACCATACCTGGCACAACAACAAAAACACAAACATACTATATCTAAGCAAAGAAAAAAAACATATTTTATAGACATTATTTTGTTTTAATTCTTAATTTTTTACATTCTTATAAATTTTTTCGCTGTCAAAGTCTTTTCTTCGGTATTTACTATTACGAGAATAGTTGAATACACATTTAGCCAAATCCATTTCCTACGCATGTTCCCTGTTGTGTGAAGAGAACATTTACGTATCTTAGCATCTCAGAATCACGAAGCTCCAACCTCAACGGCTCGCCGTTAGCCAGTCTTACATATTAATTAATTAATTTAATGATAATGATTAACGATTAATTACTCGCGATTGAAATTTCAAATGCGACAGTTACGTTAAATAATGAAACGCGTGACCTCTTCCCAGCAATGTAGCAGCCTTTTTTATAGGAAGGAAAACAAGCAAGTGAATCGCCTGATGGTAAGTGAACACCGCCTATAGACACCCGCAACGACAAGGAGATTGCAGATGCGTTGCCAACCCGGAGGGCTAAGATGGAATACCTCTTGTGCCAGTAATTGCACCGGCTGTCTTGCTCTCCACGCCGGAACACAACAGTGCAAGCACCGCTGCTTAGCGGTTGGATTAGCGAGCAAGATGGTGGTTGCGATCCGGGCGGAGCTTGCACAAGGGCCTACCACACGCTAAGTGATGCCATGAGTGATAAGAAGTATTTTACTCGACTGCCGTCAGAAGAGAGGGTTATTTTTTTCGAGTGTATGTAGGTACGTCTATTTCTTTGCCACATCTCACCCAATTTTCTATAAATTTTTACTTTAAGCTTTCCCGTACTTCTTTGACTTATCGATTGTGAAAAGGTCCTACAGCGGCCTACTCGACCAAAAAGTTGCCTGACCAATTTTTTGACCGTATCACAAAGCCATAAAGTTCAAAAGTGGTCAAGTGCTTGAATATACATCTAGTGTGTCACAAATATCGTAATATCGCAGCTTCAGTGTGACGTGACACGCTTTCGTTTCTATCGCACGTTCGCTCCTGACCGACGCCGGCGCACGCCAGCCGCGCCAGCTGAATGCTGACGCGGCTAGCGGCCGACCGAAGGTCAGCTATTGAACACCGCCACAGAATTTAAAAAAATGTTAATTAAAAAAAGACTTAGCCACAAATCTACACTAATATAATAAAGAGGAAACCTTTGTTTGTTTGTTTTTTTGTTAGTTTGTTTGTATGTAGGGGGTAATCTCTGGAACTACTGAACCGATTTCAAAAATTCTTTCACAGATAGAAAGCTAAACTATTCCTGACGGACATAGGCTACTAATTTTACATGAACGAAGTCGCGCGCGTCCGCTAGTCTTAAATAAATAAAAAACTGTACAGGTGCAAGAAGCGACCAGGGCCCTATTTCATAAACGCGACAGGTGACAGTGATCATTCGGTATACATTGCTTGTCCACTATGATGTTGACGAAACAACATATATCACACAGACTCAACTACACACCACCACCACTAAACACTAAAACTACACGATCGACCCGCGTTTCGCCTCTCGTCGTTGCGTTTCGATCTTGATGATGCCTCGTATAGATTCGTCTCGTGTAGTTGAGTCAGTGTGATAAATGTTGTTTCGTGTGGAAGCGGAGGAGGGTGGGTTTTTGCATGAACATATATGTGTCGCACAGACGCATCTATTTTGCACGAGCCCGGCACTGGTTTCGCGGAGTAGCAAGGTAATTTGTTCCAGTTTATCGTTAATTTGATAAAAATAATACTTAATCCCAAAAATAACGACCTAATTACGAAATGATTTTTAAACTTTTTATCACAACCTACACGACTAAAAATAAACGGGCTAATCAATTTATGGGCAGCGGAAGCTAATTATCAGCGCGGGTGTCGCTAACGGCCAATAATAATAAATAAGTTGTAGGTCTGTCTGCGCGGGCGCCGTTAACACTGTATTTTATTGATGGAGAGCTACCCTTGCTTCCTTATTTAGGAGTTACCCCCTCTTCGCATAATGACCTATACTTCGTTTTTTTAGCGTGAGAAAGAACTTGGCAGAACGATATGTGAAATATTTTATCATGCACGATTTATCTGTGACGAACCCTTTGAGTGGTGCTAAATTAAAAAAATATTGTTTATTGTTCAAAGAAATCACTCTAAAGCCACTATTTCCAAGTCACCTCTTCTATTTACAACCTCGATTTGTTTTATTTTAAAATTATAAATTAAAATTTTAAAATTAAAATTCATTTATTTCGGATAACAATAGATCCACATTACATTAAATTAAACAAAAATAAAAATAAAAAAAATATTTAGGCGAATAACTATGTTTATGTGTAAAAAAGTTAATTTTAGTCTACGTGGTTAGGGAGCGTTCAAATATTACGTAACGCAATTTTTGAAGATTTTTGACCCCCCCCCCTTGTAACGCACCGTAACGTTTTTCTGTACCCCCCTCCCCCTCTCTAAACGTTACGTTACGACAAAAAAAACATTAATGACAAAAACAACATTAAATGACGTACAATGCAATCTAGGGATTCCCCGTGAAATATAAACGAAAAGGTTTGCCAACTTGCGAGAACAAATTTAAAAAAATTACGACCAGACTAATACAATCGAGGGATTCCACGTAACGTTAATGAAAAGGGTTGCCAGTTTGGGAGTTTTAATTCCCTAATTTTTTAGAAACAATGTTACGTAACGTGTTGTAAGAAAGACCCCCTCCCGCCCCTGTAACGCATCATAACGTTTTACGAGACACCCCCCCCCCCTAAAATTGCGTTACGTAATACTTGAACGCCCCCTTAAGACAAGGGCGGATAAATAGACTTTATATCTATGCCAAATTACAGCTTTCTATACGAAGAGTACTAGGAAGCTGTTAAGAGCCAAGGGCCAGACCACAACAGATGCTGGAGCAGCATAACGCAGCTCTACGAAACTAGTTGGGAGCCGTGTGGCATCCGCGACGTGTACGCAGCCGATGTAGTTCGACCTTAAGCTGCGGACAAACGGACAGACGGACGTGGCGAAACAATAGGGGTGCCTTGTTGACTAAGGAACCCTAAAAATGAGAAAACAAAATGGCCAATCAACACCGCCGCCATTTAAATGAATCCGCGACCGCCCGAGCCGAGCGGGACGATCGCAGGTATTACGTACGGCAATTACATACGTATTAACTTTCCACGGCGGTCATGCGACGCGTGCGCACGGCACGCGAGCCGGCCTGGCTGCCCGGAGGTCGAGCGGGGGAAAGTGACAAGTACCACAGAATAAATAATAGTACTAACGTACAGAAACTTCTCTTTTCGACCACCATTAAACGAATTCCAACTTTATGATCAGGCACAAAAAGTTCGTATTACTTCATAAACACTCGCCAGGCGGCATGCGTCAAAAGGAAGGCGCCGCCCGCGCCCGCCTTCCACCCGAAATGCCCTGGCGCACCGCTAGGGTTGGGCTGCTTACTATAATACTATCAACGCGCGACACAGAACCTACTGCGATTAACCTATGCCATAGGTCATGCGGCGAGCGCGCCTACAGTGCGGAGTTGAGCCCCCCTGCAAGTACGCAGAAAAACCTAACCAAGTGCGAGTCGGACTTGCACACGAAGGGTTCCACTGCGCTCTGTAGGTAGGCTCGACCTCCTTGCCTACAGAGTAGGCATATCGCAGTAGGTTGTCGTCTTGCGCGCGCTCGCTTTGTCAGTCTAATTGAAAACGGATGCAGCGCAACCCTAACGTGTCGCCGGGAGTTGCGTGGGGAAGGCGGGCGAGGGCGGCGCGTTCCTTTCGACGCGAGCCGCCTGGCGAATGTGTATGAAGCAATACGAAATTTTTGTGCGTGTCAATAAAGTTGGAATACGTTTAATCGAGGTCGTAAAAAAAAGTTTCTGTAAGTTTAGTTAAATTTATTCTGTGCCACCAGGTTATCCGGTCGTCCTAGTAACGTAGTAGTAGTTGTCAAATTGTAGTTTTTTTTAATGAAATAGGAAGGCAAACAAGCAAGTAGGTCACCTGATGGTAAGTGTACCTACACCACCGCCTATAGACACCTGCAACATCGGAGAGATTTCAGATGCGTTGGCAAGCTAGAGGGCTAAGATGGAATACCTCTTGTGCCAGTAATTACACCGGCTGTCTTGCTCTCCACGCAGGAACACAACAGTGCAAGCACTGCTGCTTAGCGTCAGGCGAGCAAGATGGTGGTAGCGATCCGGACGGACCTTGCACAAGGTCCTACCACCCGCAAATTTAGTACTGTACTGTCCAATCTACCGCGTCACTGTCCTGCCCCAGTGCGAAAGCAGCATAACCTCTCTTTAGAGGAATACCCGTTCGTCCAGGTTCTAAAAGATAATTCTTATATGTAGAAATTAAAAATGCAGGCGGGACCTTGAAACGTTACCCGAGGCCGATATTTCGCGTAACGTCCTCATAATAAATTACAAACAAAGCTATTTCGGGGAGTTTGTCGATCATAAAACTGCTAGACAAGTGTTTGTGTGTTAACATCTTTTGTCAGGCTATTCTAAACACTATTCGAAGATCACAGCTCAATTTAGCGTCGTACCTTAAGACACCCCACCATACGTTCACGCAACGCAAGCCATGTGGCATAGCAACATAATAGTTCCTTAGATAACAACCGGCGTGTGTACGCGCGTGTCTACGGAGCCGCGCTGCATACGCATCCGGTGGGGCCCAGCCTTTACCTTAGTAGGATAAGTACAATCCCTTTTTTTATACAACAGTTTTTTTACAAAATAATAGTATTGACAGCAGCACCGTCGGTCCGACAGACTGACAGCGCGAGCTATTGTCGATTTGTTGTACTTTTGTTCGACTTTTGATGCGGCCATATTTTAAACGCTGATTAGAAGTCCATTACTTGTGTGAATTCACTCGAACATATTTGACAATAGAGTCGACTTCAGATGTTTTTGACCACCCCACCCGCTCCGATATTTGATGCTGGCTGTACGAAACCCTCCGTGTGCACTGACCTATAAGTAATGGAGTTTTAGTCAGCATTTAAAATGTGGCCGCCTCGAAAGTCGAACAAAAGTACAACATATCGACAATCGCCCGCGCTGTCTGCCGGACCGACTGCGCTGCTGTCAATACTATTATTTTGTAAAAAAACCTATTTGCAACGAAACTCAATAAATTATTATTTTATGCAGTTAGACGTAAAGTTGTAAATCCAATGACTATAAATGGTAGACTAATAATTTGCATTTGTAACATTGGCGTCAACCTGTATTCTCATGTCGGGCCGTTTTTCTGCTGTCATTTAGTATGACACTGTACATTCATGTATTATACATAATAACATTGTCCGTGTGCAAGTCCAACTCGCACTCAGTGGCGGACTAACAGGGGGGCGGAAGGGGCCTCCGGTCTTGAGGGGCCCCCAAATGCCTCCGCGTTCCTCTGATCAAATCCTAAACAAGACTTTAAAAATGTGCTTGTAAAGTTTTTTTTTTAATCTGGGGGAGGGGGGCTCATTCAGCTTTGCCGCCCCGGGCCTCTGACGGGCTTAATCCGCCACTGCTCGCACTTGTTTCACAATTCACAATCGTCAAGGAATGCGAGTGCGCAAAATAGGACCTTCGCCTTGCCTTGGGCAAGCAAGGCAATGCGTGTCACTTTTTTATTATTTATGTTAATATACGCTTCACCTTCAGCCAGCCGTGTCAATGTTAGTATGTCGGTTTGTCTGTTTGCTCGCGTTCGTATCGTCAGTGTTCGGTCCGCGGCGCACGGTTCGATTCCGGGCAATACCGGTTGCGTACACGCTGCGTATGGAGCACGGCTCCAGCTCGTTTCGTTGAGCTGCGTGCGTAATACGGCTCTAGGATGCGAGCTGGCTCCGCCATTACCACAAATTAACGAAAAAACGTTTCACGACATAATCATTTGGCAAAATGCTGAAACTGTAAATATTTCAGGATTTTAGAGGGTTGTATGTATGTAAATTCTTTATTGTACAAAATAACATAAATGACAAGAAGAAATACAGTGATGCACATTGGCGAACTTATCCCATTAAGGCATCCTTTAAAGGAAGGGTTGTACACGATGGTTCTAAAATAAAACCTGAATAGTTTACAGTTCTGGAGAAGGGCCAGCTCAGGAGTACCCTAAACCGACGGGCGTGCATAATAGTATTTTATGCAACTGTTGCATAATGAGGGGTCTTAAAACACGAGTGTGGTTTTATGAAACGAGTGTCAGCGAGTTTCATAATAGGATCACACGAGTGTTTTAAGACCTAATTATATACAGTTGCATACATTACTTTATCTTCACACATATCATAAGTACTCTATGATGGGTTCAGAAGCCATAGGGCAATGACCTGCATTGCTACTAGCTACTAGTGCTAGGTACCTATTAAATATCTATTGAATGTACACATTAAAATAATGTAATAAAAAATGAATTTGAACAAATATAGACACAAATTAGAAAAAATCACTTAATAATATTGGTTGTTATAATGCTGGTCATTGCCTACGGTTTCTGAACGCATTATAGAGCATTTATGATATATGTGTAGATAAAGAATGTTATCAGAATAAGTGAAGCAAAGGCTGTATGTCAGGCAGGATCGTAGCAATTGGATCTCCGTGGTCTCTGCCTACGCCCTCGGGAAACAGACTTGACTTCATGTATGTATGAAGTTTAGTTTCAGAAAAAAAAAGCATTTTGCCAAATGATGAGTTTGTGAAATTATTGGTCCCGGCGGCGCACTTCGCGAAGCCACAGAATAATACGAATACAGAAGACTCTCTCGAACAAAAACGCCGTTTAATTATAAGAAGTATTGTATAGTTTATGTATGTCAAAATCGATTTGTGTTGGTATATTATTATAAGTATGTACATTTTATGTAAATATGATATGATGTTAAGTAGGTTTTGCTTAGTTAACTTTTTTTCTGTGTACCTACTCTAGATCTTGGGTCTTGTCAATCGCTCAAAGGTTAACCGGAAGAGATCCCTTAAAGGGATAAGTTCACCTGTGTATACCTGTTGTGTCCTGTAATCGTCGTCCTAATGTATGCCTCTCTACCTATCGTATAGCTCGTATTCTTTGCCTCCCTTTACCATTAAAAAAAAAGTGCACACCGCAAACAAAATAGCCATCAGAACCTCGTACACCCAAATAGGTCACTACGCCGGGGAACCGCATCCATCTGCTATCAGCTGATAACAGATCTCACACTCGAGATAAACCACGGTTTATCGCGTCACGTGAGAAACTGACAGCACAGATCAGTGCGAACGCGGCTAGTTCACTGGCGAAACTAAACGCTCAAAGACAATCATACAACCAATGTTATAAAAGAGCTTTAGCTCGGAGCTTCGTACCTATGTGTGGAATTTAGAAGTGGGTATCTAATCTAACTCGGCTTCTAGGCGTATCATGATGAAAAATGCACCAGATTTTCAGTTAGACAATTAAATTAGAAGTTAGAAAATCTAAAAATAGTTCTAGTTTTGCCACTTATTCCATTAAAGACCTTTCATTGTATTTTTTTTTATAGAACTCCTATGTAAAAACATCGTCCTATTACAATTTTATTAAGTATAGATAAAGATTTGCTTAAACATAACCAAGTTTGACCGTTATTTTTCTCTTGTGATGAAAAAACACATCATAGCTCCCGAATTATTGTGACAACGAAATACAACTAAGTACTTATACATTAATTAATAGATTCAGGCGCTACTTTGCGGAGGAGGTCCATATCAACAAAAGGTAAGGCAACAAATAAAGTAGGAAAAGTATGTAAAAAGTAAGCAAGGTAATTCGTTTCAGTTATTTTACTTATACATTGTAAAAAGAGACTGCAGGTGGCAGTATTTACAAATTTTTTAGGCTAGAGTTTTCTTTCTTCAGCTTTTGAACTTAGAAGTGACCTGGCTGTTGTACGTTGTAAGCTGTGTGCAGGGCCAACGCGGAACGTTGGGTGTCGCTTTCTTCGCAGCTCAAAGCAAATAGCGCGAGACCGCCCAGATAGGGTTACGCGTGTGAACACGTGTCCGCCCACATACTACACGTATCACCGGATGCGTATGCAGCACGGCTCCAGCTCGCTTCGTAGAGCTGCGTTACGTGCACGCAACGCAAGCTATGTAGGAACTCAAAATATGTTTTTTTTTTATTAAATAGGTAGGCAAACAAGCAAGTGGGTCACCTGATGGTAAGTGATCACCACCGCCTAGAGGCACCCGCAACACCAAAGAGATTGCAGATGCGTTGCCAACCCAGAAGGCTGAGATGGATAACCTCTTGTGCCAGTAATCACACCGGCTGTCTTGCTCTCCATGCCGGAACACAACAGTGCAAGCACTCCTGCTTAGCTGCAAGATTAGTGAGCAAGATGGTGGTAGCGATCCGGACGGACCTTGCACAAGGTCCTACCACCCGCAGAAATAATTATTTACTGTGATTTAGATTTTTTAATGGAAGGTTTTTCCATATATACTACTCAAAATTAAATAGGGCCCACTCGGCTTTTTTACTTTGAATAGTTTTTAGTTTCCATGCGAAGTCGGGGCAGGTCACTAGAACACTCAGCCTCCGAAGTAGCTGAACACTCTAGAACCTTGTCATAGTAACATATTAAATGAGAGCTGCTCGAATTTGTCACAGACAGCTTTATACTGACAGCGACAAGGTACAAAAATGTTTAGCTTCCGAAGCTGACAGTACATATGTATTACTAAACCTAAATATAATTAGAACACATGCCATCACACAATTATCATATTATGACACATATGGCATAACGTCAATAGAATCTTGGCAATAGGTATATAGGAAGTCAAAGTAAAATGATATTTGGGTCATTCCATTATCGCGGGTGCAACATTTAGACGCCTGTTTTAGTTTATCCTAATTAAATAAAAAACATTTTTAATTAAATTAGTCTTTAAAGGACTACATTTTAATATGTTTACTTTATATTAATGAACAAAACTTTTAATATGATATTTAAAAAGCCAGGAGAAAGGTTCAAATTGCCATCGCGGGTGCAACAAATTTGGCCCAACCTTTCCAGATCACAAACAAAAAACACATAAATCTGTTAATTCTAATACATTTAATATGTTATGCCTTCATATTTTGAAATGTGTTAAAGTAACAAAGATCATAAAATAAAAACTCTAAACAAAACAAAAATAAACAATGAATTATTAATTTTTTTAACAATCGCGGGTGCAACACCAAATTATCGCGGGTGCAACCAGTCTAATTTAAGTGAACATAAACATCAATTTTACTTATATAGGAACGAAATAAGAGATCAAACCATATTTATTACTATAAATTATACTTTTGTTGTCGCTTATTTGAATTTTTTCTTTTGAAATACGTCAATAATTGCCGAAAATTCTATGAACATATTATTTCCATCAGTTTTTCTTTGGCGCTTCCAACTTCGCGATAATATCATCAAATTGCACGTCTGCTATGTCATTAACAATTTCTGTGAATCGTTTGCCATCAACCGTCGTCATAAATTGTACTCTAACTTCTCCATCTTCATCCATATCACTCTGGCACAACCCCACATAACGATATTGAGTTTTTTTTGCCTCTCTTTTGCTTTTTAGTTGTCTACATTCTTTCTTTGGATCTGATTCTAGCCAATATTTTCAAATTTACATCTGTCTCCATGTTCATTTTCAATTTACCTTGCTACTCCGCGAAACCAACTGCTGCTGCTACTGCTGCTGTTGCTGGTTTCGCGGAGTAGCAAGGTAATTTGTTCCAGTTTGTTGATGTGAACCTCCGCAAAGTAACGCCTGAATCTATTAATTATTTGCAGTCTCCTTATGTTGCTCTGTTGTCATTTTAACTCATATTTCTGTAAAAAATTACAGATGTAATATAGACACACATATTAAATATATATCATCAATCGTCTTCAGCATATATTCTTAGTCAAGGTATATCAAAACAACGAAATGTATAATTAATCACACAAAAAGGTTACATAAAAAGAGGTTGCACCCGCGATCTCACATCGAAATCGCGGGTGCAACCAATTTAAGTTATCGTTTATTTTAACCTAACAATCATTACACTCTTAAAAACAAATAATTTAAGTTTGGTTTTGATTTCTTCTTACTTTTGCAAAGTTTCAGAACGTTAGCTCTTTATTTCCGTGAAAAAAGTAAACTTTTATATCTTTTGCATCGCGGGTGCAACAAGTTAACAGTGTATTCTAGCAGTCAATAATTCTTAATAAATAACAACATATACTTACATTTTTTGGAACACGAAGATAAATGAATATTGTCACTTCACGGTTAGCAGTAAAACATACCTTCAAACTGTCAATAACAACTGTTTCGCGTCAGTTTTGCTAGTTATGATTTTACAGTTTATACCAATTCTTCGGATGGTAATATTTTCAAACGCGCCAAAAAAGAAGATATGGTATAAAATAAAATAAAAATAAATTGATTATTAAATTTAGACTTTCTTCTTTGCACTAATAACAAAAAAAACAACTAATATCGTGATTGAAAAAATCATGTCGGAAATCGTCTATAGCGGAATCGCCCATTTATTGTGTCAGATATTGGGCTCTAATCAAATTAAACAGTGACAATATGACACACCGTTTTGAGGTACAGTCAAGGAATTTAATTTCCAACCCACCTAAGGTTCAATATCGTATAGCAAACTGTCACCATAAGAGCTATAGAGCAAGACGTTAGTTTGACATATCGACCTTAATGCATTGCGAATGTCTGATGACATTTCAGCGAAATGGGTTGGGAATTAAATTCTATGACTGTACAATCATTAGGTAAATGCATCGACTGCTGTCAGTAGCTGAGTTTCTTGCGGTGGTCCTTTAACAGAATGTAATCGAAAATTACTTCCGGTAATTTTTCATCATTCAAATAAATTTAAAATGCTATATTATGACAATACAAAGAAAAATTAGGGTAATGGCAGGACTCGAACCTGCAACATCAGCATTCCGTGCCTTGCATTTTCCAGTTTCGCCACATTACCACTAACATACAAGGTTAAAGCGTTTTAAATTTATCTGAATGAGAATATGTTGTTTTTTTTTTTATGGCTTTCACATCTCCGTTGTGTTTGGGATGTATTTTGCCACCAACAACTTGTACATTAGACACGTAGGAAGAATATTTGGTTGCGTACTTTTGGTGATTTTCTGGGAGAATCTGGAGAGAATATGTTTTGGTAAAAAAGATAAAACATTAAAAGAAGATTAAAAACATCTGCACCATTAAAGTCAACTAGGTTGTTAAAAACAAAATAAACATTGAAACAGCAGGTTAAAATTCTAATGGAGCCAATTAGCTTAGTGAGACACTTTAAATCTTAAACGGCAGTTGGATTCGTTTTAAAAGTTTAAAATGTTATTTTCTGTACAACTAGCATCAATTTCCTTGATCAAAAACCAATATACATATCTACATCCACACAACTACATAAAGAGATAAACTATGTTTTTTTGTTTGTATGTAGGGGGTAATCTCTGGAACTAGTGAACCGATTTAAAAAATTCTTCCACTAATAGAAAGCTATACTATCCCTGACGGACATAAGCTACTAATTTTAGGCGAACAAAGTCGCGCGCGTCCGCTAGTGGCTGTATAAATTAGTAACTGACATTAGATTGAACAACTTTTGAGTTGTTGGTTTTGCAGCTGGCAGCCTTTAGTGAGACCCCTGCATAGTTCTAATTTTAAAACCATATTTAGTCATTAGTACTAGTTTAAACAATAGTTTTAAGTGCAATTACGAGACTCAAACTACATTCAGATGCAGACTGTCTGTTATTGTGAACAAAATATGCTAAAAATTCAAAGCAATGTAAATTTTCATTCCACGCAAAAACCTCAGTGGCGACTAAGCTACAAATAAGCACTATATTACCTTTGAGCGTGAAAGAGATCATCCAGAAAGCGAATTTGTAGTCAAAGCACACACTACACTGCAATCCAGTAGAGAAATTGCACATAAATACTGCATTATACTAGGAGAAAACGCAGTGAGGACGCCCTGCCGACTAATTGAATTATGAGCACGTTTAACACTGATATTTGTAACGCAAATATAGTTAAAGTAAACGTACGGAGGCGCGGGCACGACCAGAATGAACCATTCACGAGAAATGACGACCCGGCCTCGCCTATCACGGCTTGCGTCCTCGAGAACGACAAAAAAACCTGTTCCAACCGATTCACCTACTGAACTAAAGAACGCCGTTTCCGGCACGCACCAAATTAATACCCGCAAACAGGCAATGACATAATTAAAATTGTCTCGAGTGTTTTTCCTGCTCTTAACTCTTCAAATTGCTAGCAAACTACTAAATTGTGATAGGTGAAAGGAGACATACCTTTGCAAATATTCCTGTGTTACGACGAAATGAAACGTCAGTAATAATTTTTCTGGCACTTTAACAGTTTGGCACGATTTAATTGTCCACTTGTTATAACTTTTCACTTGTATAAGTCACATCCACGATAATTAAAACTAAGTCCAGTGTGCGGCGGATATGCGTTATCCCGTGAAAGACGCCATTTTGATTTCGTCAACTAAGTAGACATAGACAAGATAGAGCGATAGAGCAGTCACGTTTCGTTTTAAGTGGATTATGAGGGTAGTAAAAATTAAACAATTCAGAACTTACCTAAGCCACCTTTTTATTTGGAGGCAGTAAATTACTGTAGCTGTAAGAATATCAAATAAAACAAATGGTTTTATGTTATCAGGGACTAATTCGCTATTTATGATGCATATAAGGTTTTTGGTGTTGTCAATCGCTCAAAGGTTAACTGGAAGAGATCCCTTCAAGGAAAAACTTCGTCTGTATTGTCCTTTAATCTGTTATTTTCATGTATGAATAATGATGTTACAATAAAGAGTTTTAAATTTAAACATAATTTAAGCAAAGGCATTAGTCAGTGGTATAATAATAATAAATAGTTATGCTGCATGTGTAGTCTACATATTTGTATGCCTTATGGCAAGCATAGTGATACAAAACTTCATGTAACACCTGTAATACTTATCTATGTTAGCAAGTAAATGATTTGAATGATTGATTGATTGAGTGGTTCAATTACTTCAATTACTGAATTTTGTATAAAGTAATCAATCGATTTGTATGTTTAAAAAAATGTTTGTATGTTTAAAAACTAATGTAATATTTATTTTTGGAGTAATAAAGACGAAGAATTATTTATTTCAGTGCTTTTTCTACATTTAAACGTGTTCTGGCTGATTGTTTAATTATCTAAGCTTCTTGCTTCATACAGCAATAACAAAATTACGTCTATGGCCAGTGGTACCATACATAAAAAAATCCCCGAATATTTGTAAAAGATTTGCCTGTCAAACGCACCAAATGAATGAATGAAATCATTTGTTTTTTTATTGTCTGTGATTTAGCTATGCTTTTCTTTGGCAGTTTTAATTTGTATTGTCCTCGTTAGGTCATTCAACCGTTCATCTGTTGATAATATCTCACTAATAAGCCACTAATACTGATAACTTAATTTAAACTAAGCATCTATCTTTAATGAAATTCATACATATCAAGCCCATTTTAATAATAAATGTGATTGTTGCTTGTTGTTCTCAACAACATTTGCGATTTTCAGTTTTAATCGTAATTCTTTTCCCCCACTACTCCTCGAAATTTATCGGGAGTTGGGAAAGTTTAGTGCCCTGCCTAGCAACATTAAACTGCAGTTGTCAAAAAAAAATAAGCAAAGATCTTGGCAGCTGTAGCGGAATACGTGTTTTTATTCGATATATTTGCGAAAATGGCAGTGTAAAAGAACAGTTAATGCGGAACTAAATGTGCAACGTGTGATCAACATGTCGAGCCGTCGTTCTATACTCGGTTCGACGCTGGACGCGCTCCCAGCGCCCACGGATCCGCTCCGAGAATTATTCGAGGCTTGTAAAACGGGAGATGCTGCACGCGTAAAAAAGTTGATAACACCCCAAACTGTGAATGCAAGAGATACAGCTGGCAGGAAATCCACTCCGCTGCACTTCGCTGCAGGTATATAATCAAATACATCGATGTTTGTTTGTGTTGTGGTCGTTAAAATAGCTTCTAAACAAGTGAAAGGAGAGCAGGCGCTGAAGTCGTACATTTTGGCCATTGCATAATTAGTTACGCCCGTGATTGCACTGAATTGCGTGCTTTATGTCGTCCGCAACTATTGTTAGCTGGTAATTTGGCGCTAACTGCTCCTGGTTACGAGAGTTTTGACACGAATTTTATGATAGAAAATCTAATAGGAAGTCGTTCTGTAACGTAACTTTAATTGGTTTGTTTACGTACATCGTCATAGCAAATGGTAAGTCATTAGTTTAATTATTTTCTAACAAATGGAGGATAGAATTTGGACCATTATTAATGATCTGTTGGGTTATCTTTTTAATTGCCACCTGTTAAATAGTAGTTTGCCTTAGTCACTGGCCTGAATGTATAACTTATTTGAACTGTGTAGTATCTCCATGTTTTGATTAGTACTTCACACTCACGTCTCATATATATTTGTTCCCTTCTTGCTAGAGACCCTCAGACCGTGGTCGTCCAATGCCAACAAATTATACGTAATTTTTTAAAATGGTTTTTATGTGTCTTACATTCTTTTCGTTACTCGTACAAAGCCGGGACAGGTCACTAGTAAATAAATAATTAAATTAAAAATTACAGTTCAAGTGCAATATAAGAATTTAGATTGAGTATTTATTATTATTTGTAATGCACAGGCAGCTTTAAGCTGGTGCGTGCATATCATTGTCCACTTGTGTTATTAATTTAAATGTTTGTCTAGTCTATTTTTAAAAGAGTTCACTGAGGGAGCACTTATCACTGTCTCGGGTAAACTGTTCCACACTTTCACTACGCGGTTCGCCAGGAAGTGGTATCTGGGCTTGCTAGTACTTAGAGTGCGTACCAGTTTCAGACATGATTATTGACATGAGTTTAAAAATTACCAATAATTTGTAACAAAAAAACAGTAATTCAATAACAATAACAAAATGTTCACATGGTTCAAGAGGAACTTTATATACATTAACTGTATATTACGGGAGGGCTGCTACTATATGTAATGCTACCAATTTCCCAGGCTATGGCCGCAGAGAAGTGGTGGAGCTCCTAATTGCCGCAGGAGCAGCCCTACAGGCCCGGGACGACGGGGGCCTCCAGCCCCTACACAACGCTTGCTCCTTTGGGCATGCCGATGTGGTGCGGGCGCTACTGACGGCCGGAGCGGCGCCCGCGGCCAGAGACAACTGGGGCTACACGCCGTTGCACGAGGCGGCGGCTAAGGGCAAAGTGGACGTTTGTATAGGTGAGTTATTTAGTGAGTTTAGGAGCAAATCTCATGACTCTGCCTACTGCTTCATTTTGGAGTAATGAAAAACACTTTAAATTATGGGTTTCCTGTCTCGGAAATCAAAATGGATTTTGCCAGTGACGACTTAGATGGAAGGACTTTGAAAGCTTACGGCCAGGCCACACTGGTTGCGTACACATTATGTAACACTGCTTCAGCAAGCTTCGTAGAGCCAGGGGGATTCCACTCCGCACTGTAGGTACGCTCGACCGCCTTGCTTATGGCATGGGCAAATCGCAGTAGGCTGTCGGCTAGCCGCGCGCTCGCTCGCTCGCTCCCGCCGTGTCAGTGTAATTGAAAACGAATGCCGCGCAACCCTAGCGTGTCGCCGGGAGTAGCGGGGTGAAGGCGGGCCGGGCGGCGCGTTCCTTTTGACTCCTGCCGCCTGGCGCATGGTGAATGAAGTAATACGAACTTTTTGAGCGTGTTAATAAAGTTTAAATTCGTTTATCGCGGTCGTAAAAGAGAAGTTTCTGTACTATTATTTATTCTGTGGTAGAGCTCCAGATAAGAATCCAGTGTGGCTGGGCCTCAGCTTTGCATAGTTTTAGTGGAAAATTATTGATCTCATACATTTTTTACTGGAATGTGACCAGATAAAAGATATTCGTAGAGTGTATCTAGATCACCTGAGCCTTGGTAACAGGGGGGTGAATACGATCCTGAGTAGCCCATTATCTGAAGACGCGGTGCAGCTGTACAAATTCGTTAGACACGCTCTTGCGGCCCGGAGTTCTGGCTCGGGGCGGCAAATAGTGTGAAGTATTTTTTCTGAGTCTCCTTATGAGTCCGGCATAGTTACACTAGTGCACTAAAGCCTCAATAAAATTTTAGAAAAAAAATAATATTGATAGTAAAATTTATGTTATTACTTGCCTTTACGAGTTTTCTTCAATGATTGTTTCAGCACTGCTACAGCATGGTGCGGATCCAAACATAAGGAACACAGAAGGGAAGACGCCGCTGGACCTGGCCGACTCTGCCACTAGGCCTGTCCTGACAGGTATTTTGTTTAATGGCTTCCCATCTTTAGGTCGAAATAGATTGCGCCAATTACGACTTAGGTTGACATAGACACACCGGGAGAACGTATCGCACCCTTAGAATTAAAGCGACTCAATTCTGAATATGATATTTCCCAAAATTAAACCCTATGTCTTTTAATTTAGGTGATATTTTGGGACGTGTATTATTCAGAAATGGGTCACTTTAATACTAAGCGTGCGGTATGTACGGTGGGTCGGGTAGGTACGGTAGGATCGGGTGTGTGTGACCTAGAACAATACAAATAAGATCACATTCAGAGTTAATGACGACACAGACAGTACAGGACAATACGAAATATAAATGATCATAGATTTAAGCTGTAGTGTTGGAAGAGTGGCGGAAGGAAGAATACTAAAAGTTGTAATATTTAATAATTATAGTTTTATGTCGTTTGTGTGAATGTATTTAATTAAACAAAGAATGAAAGGGGTTTCAGTGTAGCATAATAGAGTCTGAAAGTTAATGGGACGTGTAAAGTTTCGCGGTAGTTGAGGAATTTTATCATGAATATTAAAATAATTGCTTACAGCCGGGCACCTTAGGATCCATATAAATAAAATAAAAAATAAAACCATTTATTTCAGGCTGCATAGGCCCATAGAAAAAATACCTTAAAGACTAACATACATATTTAAAAACATTAAAATTAGCATGTTACTTCGTCATAGACATGGTACTGTCTGCCAACGACATATATATACACTTTGTCACTCTCATAGTGGTCAGGTACTGATAACAATGTAGTCATGCTGTTGACTACACGACCGAAGACAAACGCACACTGTGTCTGTGTTTTAACAGATTCAGCGTTATCGTTATCATCATCATCATCATCATCATCATCATCATCTCAGCCACAAGAAGTCCACTGTTGAACATAGGCCTCCTCCATCGATTTCCAAAGTGGCCGGTTGGAAGCAGCATGCAACCAGCGCCTTCCTGCCACCTGTATGAGGTCATCGGACCATCTTGTGGCTGGTCGTCCTACGCTGCGCTTGCCAATACGCGGCCGCCATTCGAGAACTTTTCGACCCCATCGGCCATCAGTTCTCCGTGCTATGTGCCCTGCCCACTGCCACTTCAACTTGCTAATCCGCTGGGCTACGTCGGTTACTTTCGTTCGTCTGCGGATCTCCTCATTTCTGATTCGATCACGCAGAGAAACTCCAAGCATAGCCCTCTCCATAGCTCGTTGCGTGACTTTGAGCTTTCTTATAAGGCCCATAGTAAGCGGTATCGTTATAGAATAAAGTAAAGTCGCTATTATTTCCCTGTCTATCTGAAATTTTTATAGTGTAACTTCAGCTGCCTTCTTCTGAACCACCCAACGGATTTTGATGCGGTTGCTACTGTCATTATATTAGAGATTTTTATAGAGAAGGTTTTTGTGTGCATTTTATCCCGGTTGTGTGAAGCTGGGACAGGTTGTCAGTCACTATAGTATTTTATGCAACTGTTGCATAATGAGAGGTCTTAAAACACGAGTGTAGTTTTATGAAACGAGCGTTAGCGAGTTTCATAATAGGATCACACGAGTGTTTTAAGACCTAATTATGTACAGTTGCATACATTACTTTATCTACACACATATCATAAGTACTCTATGATGGGTTCAGAAGCCATAGGGCAATGACCTGCATTGCTACTAGCTACTAGTGCTAGGAACCTATTAAATATCTATAGACTGTACACATTATAATAATGTAATAAAAAATGAATTTGAACAATTATAGAAACAAATTAGAAAAATTCTCATAATAATATTGGTTGTTATAATGCTGGTCATTGTCTACGGTTTCTGAACGCATTATAGAGCATTTATGATATATGTGTAGATAAAATATATTGTAAATTTTTAAACGAATGAGTGACAAAGGCTGCCGCTGTGTCTTGCCACGGGGATTCCACTCCGCAATGTAGGTACGCTCGACCGGCTTGCCTATGGCATGGGTAAACCGCAGTAGGCTGTCGGCTTGCTGCGCGCTCGCTCGCTCGGCCCCGTCGTGTCAGTGTAACTGAAAACGAATGCCGCGCAACCCTAGCGTGTCGCCGGGAGTAGCGGGGGGAAGGCGGGCGCGGTCGGCGCGTTCCTTTTGACTCGCACCGCCTGGCGCATGGTGTATCAAGTAATACGAACTTTTGGGGCGTATGTATACAGGGCCGCGCCGAACCCCACAGCGTCTGTTTGCGAAACCTATGAAGCGCCTCTTTTTTTCACGAATCTTAATGTTTCAACTTATTTTTATTTAATTTTTGTAACCGAAATTTCTTTCGATTTTATTTTTAAATGTTTTTACGTTCAAATTATTCGATTAAAATTGTAATGACAACATAAAGAAAATATTTTATTTTTATTTCTTATTTGTTAATTTGTAAATTTCGATAGCGGCGCCCCATACTGTCTCGGCGCCCGTGTGCGCCGCACACTTCGCACACAAGGACGGCCCGGCCCTGTGTGTATAAAATTGGAATTCGTTTAATCGCGGTCGTAAAGAGAAGTTTCTGTACGTTATTTATTCTGTGATCTGTGATTCTGTGTCGCGCAGGCGAGTACTGCGCGGCGGACGTGCTGGAAGCGGCGCGCTCGGGCGCGGACGAGCGGCTGGCGGCGCTGCTGACGCCGCTCAACGTGAACGTGCACGCGGGCGACGGCCGCCGCTCCACGCCGCTGCACCTGGCGGCCGGCTACAACCGCGCGCGCGCCGTGCGGCTGCTGCTGCAGCGCGGCGCCGACACGCACGCCAAGGACAAGGGGTGAGCGGGGGTGACTCGGGCCGGACGAGCGGCTGGCGGCGCTGCTGACGCCGCTCAACGTGAACGTGCACGCGGGCGACGGCCGCCGCTCCACGCCGCTGCACCTGGCGGCCGGCTACAACCGCGCGCGCGCCGTGCGGCTGCTGCTGCAGCGCGGCGCCGACACGCACGCCAAGGACAAGGGGTGAGCGGGGGTGACTCGGGCCGGACGAGCGGCTGGCGGCGCTGCTGACGCCGCTCAACGTGAACGTGCACGCGGGCGACGGCCGCCGCTCCACGCCGCTGCACCTGGCGGCCGGCTACAACCGCGCGCGCGCCGTGCGGCTGCTGCTGCAGCGCGGCGCCGACACGCACGCCAAGGACAAGGGGTGAGCGGGGGTGACTCGGGCCGGACGAGCGGCTGGCGGCGCTGCTGACGCCGCTCAACGTGAACGTGCACGCGGGCGACGGCCGCCGCTCCACGCCGCTGCACCTGGCGGCCGGCTACAACCGCGCGCGCGCCGTGCGGCTGCTGCTGCAGCGCGGCGCCGACACGCACGCCAAGGACAAGGGGTGAGCGGGGGTGACTCGGGCCGGACGAGCGGCTGGCGGCGCTGCTGACGCCGCTCAACGTGAACGTGCACGCGGGCGACGGCCGCCGCTCCACGCCGCTGCACCTGGCGGCCGGCTACAACCGCGCGCGCGCCGTGCGGCTGCTGCTGCAGCGCGGCGCCGACACGCACGCCAAGGACAAGGGGTGAGCGGGGGTGACTCGGGCCGGACGAGCGGCTGGCGGCGCTGCTGACGCCGCTCAACGTGAACGTGCACGCGGGCGACGGCCGCCGCTCCACGCCGCTGCACCTGGCGGCCGGCTACAACCGCGCGCGCGCCGTGCGGCTGCTGCTGCAGCGCGGCGCCGACACGCACGCCAAGGACAAGGGGTGAGCGGGGGTGACTCGGGCCGGACGAGCGGCTGGCGGCGCTGCTGACGCCGCTCAACGTGAACGTGCACGCGGGCGACGGCCGCCGCTCCACGCCGCTGCACCTGGCGGCCGGCTACAACCGCGCGCGCGCCGTGCGGCTGCTGCTGCAGCGCGGCGCCGACACGCACGCCAAGGACAAGGGGTGAGCGGGGGTGACTCGGGCCGGACGAGCGGCTGGCGGCGCTGCTGACGCCGCTCAACGTGAACGTGCACGCGGGCGACGGCCGCCGCTCCACGCCGCTGCACCTGGCGGCCGGCTACAACCGCGCGCGCGCCGTGCGGCTGCTGCTGCAGCGCGGCGCCGACACGCACGCCAAGGACAAGGGGTGAGCGGGGGTGACTCGGGCCGGACGAGCGGCTGGCGGCGCTGCTGACGCCGCTCAACGTGAACGTGCACGCGGGCGACGGCCGCCGCTCCACGCCGCTGCACCTGGCGGCCGGCTACAACCGCGCGCGCGCCGTGCGGCTGCTGCTGCAGCGCGGCGCCGACACGCACGCCAAGGACAAGGGGTGAGCGGGGGTGACTCGGGCCGGACGAGCGGCTGGCGGCGCTGCTGACGCCGCTCAACGTGAACGTGCACGCGGGCGACGGCCGCCGCTCCACGCCGCTGCACCTGGCGGCCGGCTACAACCGCGCGCGCGCCGTGCGGCTGCTGCTGCAGCGCGGCGCCGACACGCACGCCAAGGACAAGGGGTGAGCGGGGGGTGACTCGGGCCGGACGAGCGGCTGGCGGCGCTGCTGACGCCGCTCAACGTGAACGTGCACGCGGGCGACGGCCGCCGCTCCACGCCGCTGCACCTGGCGGCCGGCTACAACCGCGCGCGCGCCGTGCGGCTGCTGCTGCAGCGCGGCGCCGACACGCACGCCAAGGACAAGGGGTGAGCGGGGGTGACTCGGGCCGGACGAGCGGCTGGCGGCGCTGCTGACGCCGCTCAACGTGAACGTGCACGCGGGCGACGGCCGCCGCTCCACGCCGCTGCACCTGGCGGCCGGCTACAACCGCGCGCGCGCCGTGCGGCTGCTGCTGCAGCGCGGCGCCGACACGCACGCCAAGGACAAGGGGTGAGCGGGGGTGACTCGGGCCGGACGAGCGGCTGGCGGCGCTGCTGACGCCGCTCAACGTGAACGTGCACGCGGGCGACGGCCGCCGCTCCACGCCGCTGCACCTGGCGGCCGGCTACAACCGCGCGCGCGCCGTGCGGCTGCTGCTGCAGCGCGGCGCCGACACGCACGCCAAGGACAAGGGGTGAGCGGGGGTGACTCGGGCCGGACGAGCGGCTGGCGGCGCTGCTGACGCCGCTCAACGTGAACGTGCACGCGGGCGACGGCCGCCGCTCCACGCCGCTGCACCTGGCGGCCGGCTACAACCGCGCGCGCGCCGTGCGGCTGCTGCTGCAGCGCGGCGCCGACACGCACGCCAAGGACAAGGGGTGAGCGGGGGTGACTCGGGCCGGACGAGCGGCTGGCGGCGCTGCTGACGCCGCTCAACGTGAACGTGCACGCGGGCGACGGCCGCCGCTCCACGCCGCTGCACCTGGCGGCCGGCTACAACCGCGCGCGCGCCGTGCGGCTGCTGCTGCAGCGCGGCGCCGACACGCACGCCAAGGACAAGGGGTGAGCGGGGGTGACTCGGGCCGGACGAGCGGCTGGCGGCGCTGCTGACGCCGCTCAACGTGAACGTGCACGCGGGCGACGGCCGCCGCTCCACGCCGCTGCACCTGGCGGCCGGCTACAACCGCGCGCGCGCCGTGCGGCTGCTGCTGCAGCGCGGCGCCGACACGCACGCCAAGGACAAGGGGTGAGCGGGGGTGACTCGGGCCGGACGAGCGGCTGGCGGCGCTGCTGACGCCGCTCAACGTGAACGTGCACGCGGGCGACGGCCGCCGCTCCACGCCGCTGCACCTGGCGGCCGGCTACAACCGCGCGCGCGCCGTGCGGCTGCTGCTGCAGCGCGGCGCCGACACGCACGCCAAGGACAAGGGGTGAGCGGGGGTGACTCGGGCCGGACGAGCGGCTGGCGGCGCTGCTGACGCCGCTCAACGTGAACGTGCACGCGGGCGACGGCCGCCGCTCCACGCCGCTGCACCTGGCGGCCGGCTACAACCGCGCGCGCGCCGTGCGGCTGCTGCTGCAGCGCGGCGCCGACACGCACGCCAAGGACAAGGGGTGAGCGGGGGTGACTCGGGCCGGACGAGCGGCTGGCGGCGCTGCTGACGCCGCTCAACGTGAACGTGCACGCGGGCGACGGCCGCCGCTCCACGCCGCTGCACCTGGCGGCCGGCTACAACCGCGCGCGCGCCGTGCGGCTGCTGCTGCAGCGCGGCGCCGACACGCACGCCAAGGACAAGGGGTGAGCGGGGGTGACTCGGGCCGGACGAGCGGCTGGCGGCGCTGCTGACGCCGCTCAACGTGAACGTGCACGCGGGCGACGGCCGCCGCTCCACGCCGCTGCACCTGGCGGCCGGCTACAACCGCGCGCGCGCCGTGCGGCTGCTGCTGCAGCGCGGCGCCGACACGCACGCCAAGGACAAGGGGTGAGCGGGGGTGACTCGGGCCGGACGAGCGGCTGGCGGCGCTGCTGACGCCGCTCAACGTGAACGTGCACGCGGGCGACGGCCGCCGCTCCACGCCGCTGCACCTGGCGGCCGGCTACAACCGCGCGCGCGCCGTGCGGCTGCTGCTGCAGCGCGGCGCCGACACGCACGCCAAGGACAAGGGGTGAGCGGGGGTGACTCGGGCCGGACGAGCGGCTGGCGGCGCTGCTGACGCCGCTCAACGTGAACGTGCACGCGGGCGACGGCCGCCGCTCCACGCCGCTGCACCTGGCGGCCGGCTACAACCGCGCGCGCGCCGTGCGGCTGCTGCTGCAGCGCGGCGCCGACACGCACGCCAAGGACAAGGGGTGAGCGGGGGTGACTCGGGCCGGACGAGCGGCTGGCGGCGCTGCTGACGCCGCTCAACGTGAACGTGCACGCGGGCGACGGCCGCCGCTCCACGCCGCTGCACCTGGCGGCCGGCTACAACCGCGCGCGCGCCGTGCGGCTGCTGCTGCAGCGCGGCGCCGACACGCACGCCAAGGACAAGGGGTGAGCGGGGGTGACTCGGGCCGGACGAGCGGCTGGCGGCGCTGCTGACGCCGCTCAACGTGAACGTGCACGCGGGCGACGGCCGCCGCTCCACGCCGCTGATAAAGATGGAGTTGATATAGAAGATGTTTGTATTGCGCTCTCTGTGTTCCCACAAACACATCAGCTCTGTTATTAAAATGACAATGGTGATCGCTGTTATTCTTTGCTCATCATACTTTTGTGTCCCTTTATGTTGACCCATCGTTCTTCCTCCAGTGGGCTGGTGCCGCTGCACAACGCGTGCTCGTACGGCCACTACGAGGTCACGGAGCTGCTGGTCCGCGCGGGTGCCGACGTCAACGCCACGGACCTGTGGGCCTTCACGCCGCTGCACGAGGCTGCTAGCAAGGCCAGGCTCGAGGTGAGGAAGCATGTGCATACAAGACATTCGGTTATCCGTCTGAACCATTTGTTTAAGAAACTCGCAACGGTTTTCTCTAGTAACCCATTACTTTAGGGTTTTCTAACTGTGCTCTCTACCAACCCATTAGTTTAAGGTTCTTTGATGGTGTTCTCTATCGACCCATTAGTTTTAGGAGCTCGACGGTGCACTCTACTAATCCATTAGTTCAAGGTTATCTGATGCTGCTCTCTTCTAACCCGTTAGTTTAAGGTTATCTAACTATGCTCTCTACCAACCCATTAGTTTAAGGATTTGGATGGTTCCCCCTGTCAAAACATTTGTTTGAGGATCTTTGCCGGTTCTCTCTATCAACCCATTACAACAAGGTTCTCTTACAGTCTTACTCTCTACCAACTAGGGCGACCAACCCTGTATGCTCATTTTACAGTACATGTTATCTAAAATTACAGGATTGAAGAAAAAATACGGGAAAGCGCGTTTACAGTAACATTGGTATGGCATGGTCCTGTATTTCTCTTATTGAAATGCAGGACACGGCCAAAATGATAGATGAAAAACGACATCCTGTAAAATACAGGACTGTTGGACACGCTACTACCAGCCCATTAGTTAAAGGTTCTTTATCTACATATATATCATAATAGCTCTATAATGCGTTCAGAAACCGTAGGCAATGACCAACATTATAACAACCAATATTATTATGAGATTTTTTCTAATTTGTTACTATATTTGTTGAAATTCATTTTTTATTACATTGTTTTAATGTGTACAGTCTATAGATATTTAACAGGTACCTAGCACTAGTAGCTAGAAGCAATGCAGGTCATGGCCCTAAGGCTTCTGAACCCATCATAGAGTACTTATGATATGTGTGTAGATAAAGTAATGTATGCAACTGTACATAATTAGGTCTTAAAACACTCGTGTGATCCTATTATGAAACTCGCTGACGCTCGTTTCATAAAACCACACTCGTGTTTTAAGACCCCTCATTATGCAACAGTTGCATAAAATACTATTTAGTGTTATTACTTTAAAGTTTTCTTACGGCGCTCTCTACCAACCCATTAGTTCGAGGATCTCTGATTGTTCTTTCCGCCAACCCGTTTGTCGCAGGTGTGTTCCCTGCTGCTGAGCGAAGGCGCGGACCCGACGCTGCTGAACTGCCACGGCAAGTCGGCCCTCGACGTGGCTCCCACCAGGGAGCTGCAGGAGAGGCTGGCGTGTAAGTATGCTTGAGTTGTCACGTTTATGTCAACAATAGTTGACAGTTCAAATGTAATTTGTAACTAGCGGAACTGGATTTTACGGTAATCCTCCAGTGTTTTCACCGTTGCTTATTACCGTTCCTTCATAAATTGCTGAAATACAGGTCTACCAACACGGACTTTAGGCAAGATCAGAAGCTGTTCTTGGAGTTGATACTAGTTTTAGCAGAAATTGGTAATAAGCAAAGGTGAAAATGCTGGAGAATTACCGTTTAATTAATTGAATTATTATTATGTAAGTATGTAAATTCTTTATTGTTCAAAAAACAAAAATGCCAAAAAGAAACAGTGATACACAAATGCGAACTTATCCCTTTAAGGGATCTCTTCCAGCTAACGTTTGAGCCCTGTTTTGTTTTAAATAGTTTGTGTGTTGTGGTCATTTCAGTTGAGTACCGCGGCCATTGTTTACTGGAGGCGTGCCGCTTGGCCGAGCCGGCGCGAGTCAAGAAACAGCTGTCCTCTGTCAACAACCCCCCTGTAAGTACCCGATCGGTTAAACATTGTAATTTCTTATATTACCGCTACTTTCCTTGATCGCTAATCCTGCAGCTAAGCAGCAGTGTTTGCACTGCTGTGTTCCGGCGTGGAGAGCAAGAGAGCCGGTGACGTTACTGCCACGAGAGGTATTCCATCTTAGCCCTCTGGGTTGGCAAGGTGTCTATAGGCGGTGGTGATCACTGACCATCAGGTGACATACTAGCTTGTTCTCAAAAAAGGCCTAACTAGCTGAGATACAGTGCTAACTAAATAAAATAACAATTTTACAAAAATTAAGAGGACAACCCTAACGCTTTACCGGAGCGTAGGTATCTATCTCCAAACTGGAACAAATTACCTTGCTACTCCGCGAAACCAGCACCAGGCTCGTGCAAAATAGCTGCGTCTGCGCGACATATATATGTTCATGCAAAAACCCACGAGCACGAGCCCGGCACTGGTTTCGCGGAGTAGCAAGGTAATTTGTTCCAGTTTGTTGATATGGACCTCCGCAAAGTAACGCCTGAATCTATTAGATATCTATCTCAACAAACAGGCCCAGTTTCGGTACTGCTGTATTAAAGTACTGTGGTTGAATTGAGTTGTTTCTTCGTTATTGACGTGAAGGTAAATTCCCAGCTGTCCCCGGACGCCGCGGCGCCGGGCGGCACACAGGCCAGCGGCGCGGCGGAGGGCGCGGCAGAGGCGCTGGCCAACTTCCAGCACCTCGCCACCGGGGACCGCCCGCTGCACTGCGCCGCCGCCAGCTCCTACCCCAAGCGGAAACAGGTCACACCTGCACACTGCTGCTGACCTCGCTCATCCGCGAAACCAGTGCTGTGACGCATATAACGAATATTCGCATTCGCATTCCCATTCGCGGGTATTTGCATTCGCAAAATTTCTGCTAACGTTTTGCGAATATGAATATCAGAAAAAAAACAATTAAATTGGTAATCATCATGATCATATCAGCCGGAGAACGCCCACTGCTGGGCATAGGCCCTCCCCAAGGATTTCCACGACAGTCGGTCTTGTGCTGCTCGCATCCACCGTCTTCCAGCGATCTTCATAGATATATATTTGAAGATAATAGTAGATTAATAAAATCATTTTTTAATGCAAAAAAAAGTAACTTAACCTCGTAATCACATTATCATCTGGTATTATTTATTTATTTACTTTGGGCAATGAAGCTTCGCAATTATTTTTTTAATTAGAACTTATAAATACAAATGAACGCGTCTCCTTCGAACGAGACTGCCACCGAGCCTTAAAAAAGACTGTTGCTCAAAGACCTTCAATAGACAATAGTGAATAAATATATTTTATATTTTTCTAGGTCATGGAGATGTTAATAAGAAAAGGCGCCCGGGTTAATGAAAAAAACAAGGACGGACAGACACCGCTGCACATAGCCACGGAACACTCGCATTTGGACGCAATGGACCTGCTGCTGCGGCATGGTAAGCGGCGAAGTTTTATAGAATACCATAAACCACAGAATTACAGATAAAGCTTAAATATAGGCATCCAAAAGGCGGTCTTATCGCTTGAGAGCGATCTTTCCCAGACAACCTTTGGCTGGAGATAAAAATAAAAAAGTTTAATAAAAAAAAGCTTTTCTTAATGACGAATAGCTACAAACAATCGCCAAAATTTCACAATTTTAAGTATTTTCCAAATAGGTGGGAAAGTTTTGGAAAAAAATTTAAAATTGGATATTTTGTTATTTTGGTTTAAAGTTTTCTTCTGACACTTGGGAAAAGTCCAGTTGGGTTACTTTTGAATTTCGTGCTGGCTAAAATATACGCTCCCGCATATTTTATGTATGTTATAGAACTCATAAAATTTACCACCGGTTCGGAAACAAAGACAAATGGGAGCCGAATTATTTGCGGTGCGTTCCTTTATACTCGCGCCGCCTGGCGCATGGTGTATGAAGTAATACGAACTGTTTGAGCGTGTGAATAAAGCTGGAATTCGTTTAATCGCGTTCGTAAAAGAGAAGTTTCTAAACGTTATCAATAATATTAAAAAGGTAGATAGGTTCAAAGGTAGATAGGTTAGCTCCAAATTGGAGTTAAATAGCACCAGTGTCCTCAGTCGCAAAGCAACAAGCGAACGGTGCGCATGTTAACCTAAGCTGTGTGTTTGCGGTCAATTCCAAATTCCAAAACCCTGCAAGGCCGTGATTGGTCCGTTGGAAAAAATGTTCGCAACAGCTAAATACTGGCTGTCTCCTTTGTTTCAATGGTTTTAATCACGTCGTCCCTTTTACACAGTTCACTATGTGTGCGTAAAAGTAAAAACGAAACAATTAATAGATTCAGGCGTTACTTAGCGGAGGTCCATATCAACAAACTGGAACAAACTACCTTGCTACTCCAAGAAACCAGTGCCGGGCTCGTGCAAAATAGCTGCGTCTGTGCGACACGTATATGTTCAAGCAAAGACCCACCCTCCTCCGCTTCCACACGGAACAACATATATCACACAGACTCAACTACACACCACCACCACTAAACACTAAAACTACACGATCGACGCGCGTTTCGCCTCTATACGAGGCATCATCAAGATCGAACAGTACGACCGTTCGCTACTTGAACGAATGGCAGCTATTTTGCACGAGCCCGGCACTGGTTTCGCGGAGTAGCAAGGTAATTTGTTCCAGTTTGTTAAAAACGAAACATTTTGCATGTGCGTGCTCGCCACTGCATCCGGATCATTTTTCTTGGAGTTTTCGTATAACCTGTCTATTAATGACAAGTCACTGTTATTTATTCTGTGCCTGTTCGTGGTGGTCGGTGCAGGTGCGAAGGTGAACGCGCTGGACGCGGGCGGCTCGAGCGCGCTGGCCGTGGCCGCGCGCGCCGACGCGGCCGCCGCCTGCCGCCTGCTGCTGGCCTGCGGCGCGCGCGCGCAGCCCGAGCGCTACCCGCCGCCCGCCGGTACTGTAACAACTGCTACCACTCAAAATAGGCACAATTTATGCATGTATGTACGTATGTAAATTCTTTATTGTACAAAAAAAACATAAATGACAAAAAGAGATAAAGTGATGTACAAAGGTGAACTTATCCCTTTAAGGGATCTCTTCCAGTTAACCTTTGAGTGGATGAAAGGAGTATCATAGCAGGGACCGACAAAGACCAAGAGTTTATCAAAAACAGTGGAGAATTACCATACAATTTAAGGCAAAGGGCCTGATTTATCCGTAGACTAACCCTCTTATTCATAAAAAATTAACAATCTTTTTAAGCTAACAAAAGTTTCGTCCCTTTCATTTGAGGGCAAACGTCACAGTGACAGATAAAGACACGAATAAAACATGTTAACTAACAAACGTTTACGCAGCAATGTACCGTTGTGCGTAGACGCGTGCGGCAACGCGGCGGCGCTGCGGCTGCTCGAGGCGGCGCGCACGGGCGACGTGGAGGCGGCGCGCGCGGCGCTGGACGCGCGCCCGCGGCTCGTCAACTGCCGCGACGTGGACGGCCGCCACTCCACGCCGCTGCACTTCGCCGCGGGGTGAGCCGCGCCGGGCCGCCGGGGCTGCTTTGTGGCCGCCTGTGCCTCCCCATAGCACCCCGCATGACTACCCGTGCCTCCCCATAGCACCCCGCATGACTACCCGTGCCTCCCCATAGCACCCCGCATGACTACCCGTGCCTCCCCATAGCACCCCGCATGACTACCCGTGCCTCCCCATAGCACCCCGCATGACTACCCGTGCCTCCCCATAGCACCCCGCATGACTACCCGTGCCTCCCCATAGCACCCCGCATGACTACCCGTGCCTCCCCATAGCACCCCGCATGACTACCCGTGCCTCCCCATAGCACCCCGCATGACTACCCGTGCCTCCCCATAGCACCCCGCATGACTACCCGTGCCTCCCCATAGCACCCCGCATGACTACCCGTGCCTCCCCATAGCACCCCGCATGACTACCCGTGCCTCCCCTTTGCAACTTGCATAACTACCCGTGCCTCCCCTTTGCAACTTGCATAACTACCCGTGCCTCCCCTTTGCAACTTGCATAACTACCCGTGCCTCCCCTTTGCAACTTGCATAACTACCCGTGCCTCCCCACAGCAATCCGCATAATTACCCGTGCCACCCTTTAGCAACCCGCATAATTACCTGCCTCCCATAGCAACCGACATAATTACCCGTGCCACCCTTTAGCAACCCGCATAATTACCTGCCTCCCATAGCAACCGACATAATTACCCGTGCCACCCTTTAGCAACCCGCATAATTACCTGCCTCCCATAGCAACCGATATAATTACCCGTGCCACCCTTTAGCAACCCGCATAATTACCTGCCTCCCATAGCAACCGACATAATTACCCGTGCCACCCTTTAGCAACCCGCATAATTACCTGCCTCCCATAGCAACCGACATAATTACCCGTGCCACCCTTTAGCAACCCGCATAATTACCTGCCTCCCATAGCAACCGACATAATTACCCATACCTCCCTTTAGCAACCCGCATAATTACCTGCCTCCCATAGCAACCGACATAATTACCCGTGCCTTCCTTTAGCAACCCGCATAATTACCTGCCTCCCATAGCAACCGACGTAATTACCCGTGCCACCCTTTAGCAACCCGCATAATTACCTGCCTCCCATAGCAACCGACATAATTACCCGTGCCACCCTTTAGCAACCCGCATAATTACCTGCCTCCCATAGCAACCGACATAATTACCCGTGCCACCCTTTAGCAACCCGCATAATTACCTGCCTCCCATAGCAACCGACATAATTACCCGTGCCTTCCTTTAGCAACCCGCATAATTACCTGCCTCCCATAGCAACCGACGTAATTACCCGTGCCTCCCCATAGCAACCCGCATAATTACCAGCCTCCCATAGCAACCGACATAATTACCCGTGCCTCCCCATAGCAACCCGCATAATTACCCATACCTCCCTTTAGCAACCGACATAATTACCCGTGCGTCCCCATAGCAACCCGCATAATTACCTGTGTCTCCCCTTAGCAACCCTACATATAATATGCACATACAAACATGACTGTATTCAAATTCCAGTTACAACCGGTTACCACTCGCTCAACTCTTGCTACAGAGAGGCGCAGATGTGCACGCCAAGGACAAAGGGTAGGCTGTCGTTCATATATCTTTCTATAACAATCCCCTAAAAAAAAATCTTTTATTTAACTGTCTGATAGACAGCTCGCATCCTACAACCCTGTACCTGGACATAGAGACTTCTTTTTTTTTATTACATAGGAAGGCAAACAAGCAAGTGGGTCACCTGATGGTAAGTGATCACCACCTCCTATAGACTGCAGATGCGTTGCCAACCCAGAGGCCTAAGATGAAATACGTCTTGTGCCAGTAAATTCACCAGCTGACTAGCTCTCCATGGCGGAACGCAACAGTGCAAAAACTGCAAACACTGCTGCTTAGCAGGATTAGCGAGCAAGGAGGTGGTAGCGGTCCGGGCGGACCGTGCACAAGGTCCTACCACCCGCAAAACTTAACGAATCTAACTTCCTTTTTAACCAACCGTCACTGCTAATATGTATTCCAGTGGGTTGGTGCCGCTGCACAACGCGTGCTCGTACGGCCACTACGAGGTCACGGAGCTGCTGGTGTCGTGCGGCGCGGGCGTGAACGCGGCCGACCTGTGGCGCTTCACGCCGCTGCACGAGGCCGCCGCCAAGGGGAAGGCCGACATCGTGCGGCTGCTGCTCAAGGTGGGCTACCACACTGCGCTGGTGCGGCTACAACACTAAAGTAGTGCGGCTACGACACTGCAGTAGTGCGGCTACAACACTAAAGTAGTGCGACTACTACACAGTGGTAATGTGCGGCTACAACATTGCGGAGTAGTCGAACTACAACACTGCGGGATAGTCGGGCTACAACACTGCGGTGAGGTGGCTACTACACAGTAGTAATGTGCGGCTACAACATTGCGGGGTAGTCGCGCTACAACACTGCGTGGTAGTCGGGCTACGACATTGTGAAAAACTTGCAGCGGCGTCGCTTGGGTTCAGTTGAGAAACTTAACTTTTTGCCTTATGCCCCGTACCCAAGTCCTCAACTTCGACCAGAGGAAAGACAAATTCTGTTTCGTTATCCGTGCATATTGTCTGTTGCAGCACGGCGCGGACCCGACGCGCCGCAACCGCGACGGGCTGACGCCGCTGCAGCTGGTGCGCAGCGGCGACGCGGACACGGCCGACGCGCTGCGCGGCGACGCGGCGCTGCTCGACGCGGCCAAGCGCGGCGAGCTGGCGCGCGTCAGGTGACAGCTGACAGATGACAGCACTCACAGACGACAGCGCTGACAGATGACAGCGCTGACAGATGACAGCGCTGACAGATGACAGCGTTGACAGATGACAGCACTCACAGATGACAGCACTGACAGATGTCAGCGCTGACAGATGACAGCGCTGACAGATGACAGCACTGACACTCTTTTCTTTTAAATATGGGACAGGCGAAGGCAAACGTGGTTTAATGCCACCGCCTATTATATATTTGTCTACAATGTGCCGGCAACACGCACGCTTAGAATTAAAGAGACTCAATTCTGAATATGACATTTCCCAAAATTAAACCCTATGTCTTTTAGTTAAGGTGATATTTTGGGACGTGTATAATTCAGAAATGAGTCGCTTTAATTCTAAACATACGAACTTATGAGTAGGATAAAAAGTCAATACACTTACAACCAAAATCCTTCGTCTAATTTTTTGAAAAAAAAAACATTGTTTTCCTAAGACCAATGCCAATTGTGCGCTATAGTTTAATAGTTTTGTTTAATTTTACCCTTACTGTTGCTACATTTAGTGCCAAATTATTAATTCGTTTTAAAGATGCGGAATCCAGCCACTGACCTATAAGTAATGGACTTTTAGTCAGCGTTTAAAAAATGGCCGCATCAAAAGTCGAACAAAAGTACAATAAATCGACAATCGTTCGCGCTGTCAGCCTGTCGGACCGACGGCGCTGCTGTCAATACTTATTTTGTAAAAAAAACCTATTTGCAACGAAACTTATTAAATTATTATTTTTTGCAGTTAGACGTAAAGTTGTAAATCCAATGACTATAAATGGTGAACTAATAATTTGCATTTGTGACATTGGCGTCAACCTGTATTCTCATTTTGGGTTTTTCTGCTGTCATTTAGTATGACACTGTACATCCATGCATTATAATATCATTGGATCCAGCAGATTGCAATCCCTAACTCCGCGCTCGCCAGCCGCGGGCCAATCAAATACGCGACCGTTTATTTTAGACGGCGCTGATTGGCGCGCGCTTGGCGAGCTCAGAGCGTTCGAAATTCAAAATTATCTCCAATTAACTCGCATAAATATTTAAACCGTTTCTCCCATTTGCAGGAAACTGATAACGCCACAGAACGTGAACTGTCGCGACGCACACGGAAGAAACTCCACTCCTCTGCACCTCGCCGGTAAGAGTTATTAAAAAGCATAATAATAATCATGATTTTAATTTGGCAGACGTCCGGATGTCTCACGCAATAGCCCAGTCGTTAGTCCATCGTTTTCCCCCTGTAGTCTTGTACGGTTTAGCTCCCATCTTTCCACAATAGTCTTTACGCCTGGCGGGGGCTGCCTCTGCTTGTGTCCCTATGGCGCGGGCAGGAACAGCACCCGCCCGGTGTACCCATCACATTTCATTAAATTGTCTAAAGGCCCTCTACGTTTAGCTTCGGCTCCGCGCACGCCTCCCAAAGGTCCGGGGCACTATTGTCCCGTGAATGGAAAAATCATGATACTAAGAATTTTCCGTTTGTATTATAAGCTCACGCCTGTTTCCCTTTGGGGTAGGCAGAGGCCACAGAACGCCATTTGCTCCGGTCCTGGCATACTTCCCTCGCTTCCTCCACACACATTCCTCTCTTCATACATGCTCGGCGGTTACGGGTACTTCTAATTCTGCCTGTCTTTAGGACGTCGCCAATTTGGTCGACATAAGTACGCCGAGGCCGCCCTCGACCAACTCGCCCTGTTACATCGCCTTTATAAATTTGCTAAAGTTTTTCCGTTTCCTAGACCGGAATAGGCTTTAACCATTACACGAATGTGCTGGTCTCCTCACGATTTTTTCCCTAACCGTAAGAGCGTTGGTTAAGACAGTAAGTACTGAACGAGTATTTCTAATTTACGTACAGTATCTGCTTAGATACTGTATGTAAGAAGGGGGTTCCACTCCGCACTGTAGGCACGCTCGGCCGCCTTGCCTACAGAGTAGGCAAATCCCAATAGGTTGTCGGCTCGTCACGCAACCCTAACGCGTCGCCGGGAGTAGCGGAGGGAAGGCGGACGCGGGCGGCTCGTTCCTTTTGACGCGAGCCGCCTGGCGAGTGTTAAGTGATACGAACCTTTTTTTTTGCGTGGAAAAAATGTAGCCCGGCTTAAATCTTCAAAAAATGGATCCTGACTGTTGAAGTTCATGAAACTATTGCAATGGTGTAGGTATTCAACATTACTGAACAGAATTTCAGACTGCTGGACTTGTGTTTTAAGTCTTTTCAGTTTTGATTTACTTATTACTAATTGTGAGAGCTAATAGTACTATCATTTGTTCTGTGCCGGTTAGAGGTGGGCGTTGAATGAACGGACTAGTTGAAATCAACGTTGATCTACTGTTAACGAAACGACCGTCCACCATCTACGCATGGACTAGTTGAACGTTGAACTCGTTTTGACACTTTCGTCGCGTCGACGCCGCTACGTCGGACTGCACGGTCGATTCATAAACGGCAAAATTTGGGAGTCGAATAGTTTAATGCAACGAGATACGCGAACTTGTGACATGTCATTTGGCCGTTTGCAATCTCGAACTACGCGACGCGGGTTAGATAAAAATGTAAACAATAATAATTGAAGAATGTACATAAATTCGAATGAACATTGAAATGCGCCTGAATAATCCTGTAACTGTAAGTACCATATTCGTACCTACATGCTTAGTCATTTTTGTTTTTTTATAAGTACAGCCGAATTTTATTCAGCTTGGAAAGAAAGTTCATTTGAGAATATAAGTACAACATTTTTAACATGAAACTACCGTGAGACTCAGACATATTAATAAAGCGGATCACTCACGTATTTTTGCGTCGGGAAATGCCCGACATGTTTCGGACCAGTCCGTGGTCCTTAATCATGAGCCCCCGCGGCGGTGGCGCGACGACGACTGCGTACCGAAGCCCTGACAGCTCGGCTACTCGGCACAGGCGGCTCGGGCGGCGGCGAACAACTACCCTCGTTTGCTTCATTATTTTTAATGTCAAATATAGGGTTGCACACTACACTAACCACATCACTCTCTAAAGGCTCGGACACACCCGTCTCCGACGTAGTACTCAACACCGTTTTCCAGCTGGATGGCACCGACCATCCACCATCACGATTAAAATTCGGATGACGTCCAATTTCAATAGCCTCCCGTACTTTCCGCGGCACAAAAAACTTTTCCCTCGCCAGTACGGACACCTTATCGAAACGGATAAAATGCGTCGAATCCGAATTTAATGAATGTTCTGTCACTGCCGAAGCCTGGCTGTCCTGTTTCTTCATACTACGTATGTGCTCCGATAACCTTGTGGATATGTTCCGGCCAGTCTCACCTATATAGTTAAATGATTGAGGACCACGGACTGGTCCGAAACATGTCGGGCATTTCCCGACGCAAAAATACGTGAGTGATCCGCTTTATTAATAAGTACAACATTGTAATAAATTAAATAGTAAAGTAGATTTATTTCAAACGACATCATAATAGTTACTAGTAACTTAGTAAATAACTGTTCTACTACTCGTTATTGCCGTCGGAGCGTCGATGCTGCCGTTTACATAACTCCAGTTGATAATATTTTTGACGTCAACTAGTCCACGAACGACCGTCGACGGTTTCGTTTCGTTGACGAAAAAACCGTCGACGACCCACCTCTAGTTCACTGTGCGTGACTAAACTAATACTTACTTACAAAATTCCGGTTTTTTTTGTATTATGCGACATACAAAAGTAAACGTGTCACATTTCCAAAAAGTACGGATATATAGCAGAACGTGGTTCTTATCTATTCCGTTCACAATTAACGACGTTAAAACGTCTCGAGCGTCGACCCTACAGTTTGGAGGGAAATCTCGACAGCGCGATGTAGGAATCTCGCGCGCTCGGGACAGCGACATCTAGCGGCGCGTTTTGAAAACAAAGTTCACTCTGAACGAGAAATAAAACGCTAGAGATCTCGCTCTCTCTCTTGATCGATATTGATGTAGACGGTAAAACGGTGTTTTCTAGGATAGGTTCCGCGGAACCCTGGTGTTCCGTTGGTGGGTTTTTTGGGTTCCGTGAAGTGTAGAACGAAACTTTGAACTAGAATGTTAAAACGTTAGATGTATCGATCCATTGTTCTAGAACAGTGTTTCTTAGGGCGGGTTCTGTTGACCACTGGTCTTTAGGGATCCGCTAGTGCGAAACTGGCGTTAAAGGAACGTTTTTTTTAATGTCTGATTTTTCAAGTTTTAGTCTATAAATTGTATTATTTCATTACGGTGGTTTTCCTTATTTTTTTACTTTATTTAGAAACAATCAGTCATACATAGTAATATGATATGTTACCCAAAGTTAGTGATCAATTGGGATGTTGACTAAAAAATAATAATTAGTCCATCTTTTAGAACGCCAGAAAATAGTAGATACGTATTTTTTCTTTTGCTTCTAAAACTTAAAATAACAAAGTTACAGAGCGGCGAAAGTTCGCGCTACGTCATTATTTCGTAAAATTTTTACGAACGAGTGACGTCACGAACCCCTACTCCTGAATTTGAATGTGCTGTATCTTTGTCAATATTATTCGTATGGACAAATAAAAAAATACGTATCAAGTATTTTTCTATAATCTAACTGACGGACTAATTAGAATCTTGTTGTTTTAACCCAGGAGACATCCCTATTGTATAAAAAAAAAAATTATTTAATTTTTGTTGTATTTCCAAATTAAATTCGTCAAAAATGCACATAGCAAGTTCGCTGTACACTATTATTGCATTACAAGACAAGACAAAGACAATACAATTTTTTTTTAACCTCTGGAATAATAGTATAGTATAGCATAATGTAATAAGCATAGCATTATCAAATAAGACATGGAAATAGAAATAGTTTATTAAAAGAAAGCAGATTTACAAACATATCTTAACCGACATGAAAAATAACTTGTTTAAAACATTTTTTTTTTTTCGTTTTTAACAAGCAAATTTTAAATGATTTTATCAAATATTTCATAAAAAAAAACAAGAATGATGAAGAATATGTAGAAAAATAACAAAAAAAATATTTTTTCGAACATTTTTGACGCCAGAAGTAGCTAAACATTTTAGTACCTTGTCGCTGTCAATGATGTATCAAATCGACCAACTTTCATTTCGTGGCGCGAGTGCCATCAGGATTACTGTTACACATTCTGTGGTCTCATTACAACGGTCTGCGCGAACGAAGTCGCGGGCAACACCTACAGTTTACATAATGAAATGCCTTATAAACGACATCGTCTATAATTCTCTATAAATAATTAAACAGTAGTTAATATTTATTTAATTTAGCTACTAGACAATAAATGGCGTTATTGATAACGAAATAGGGGTAAATTGATTTTCTGTAGCTTGGTATACTTTGATATTGAAATATATTTATGTTTTTTATCTCAGAATTTACTCTTCTTGCATTTGATATCCATGACGACATGCAAGCCAAAAAAAATTTTTTTAGACCTTCTCTTTTTTGGATCTAACATTCGTCATTTTTATTTTGTTCACAAAAAATATAGCCTATGTCACCCAGACTACAATTACGAATCGATTGATACCTCTTTCATCAAAATCGACTCAGCCGTTTAGGCACTACAGGGGAACATAAGTAAATACAAACATACACGCATAGGCTGCTAAAAACATAACCCTTCCTTTTGGCTTTGCCGTAGTCGGGTAAAAAAGACAAAAATCCACCCCCTTTAATTAGTAACTTTTTCAATTTTTTAAAATTTATTTGGAAACAACATTCGTTCATAATGATAAAACACTTTCTGTGAAAATTGCAAGCGTCTACCTAACACGATACAAAAGGTACAGCCCTATGACAGACAGACAGACGGACGGACGGACAGCAGAAGCTTAGTACTAGGGTACATTGGCACTTTAATGAAACACTACAACGACATCCACCGGTCAATTTGGTAACTTTGTATAAGTTTTTTTATTATTATTAATTATGGCTTCCCATCTCTGGGTCGAAATGGTCGCCAATTACAACTTTGGTTGACATTAGACACATCGGGAGAATGTACGGTAGGTCTGGTAGGTACGGTTGGTCTGGTAGGTACGGTTGGTCTGGTACGTACGGTAGGATCGGGTGTGTGACCTAAAACAAATTAAAAAAGACATTTAGTGTTAATGACGACAGTACAGGACAATAACAATTATAGATGCACATACCTAGTTTTTTTTTAACAACTGCATGAAGCCAAAAAGTTGCCAAATCGACCGCTAGATGTCGCTATCCCAGCCGCCTCGCATTCCTACATCGCGCTGTTAAGATTTTTCCTACAAACATCGGGTCGTTCGTAGCTAGGTTGCTTGTTACTCTGGTTTCCCTTCAAAACGAATAAATCTTTCGCCTTTTACTAAAGATTTCCGTGGAGGGGAACACTCAAATGAGTCTAACTCAATTTTTTGATGTCCTGCGCAAGCGGGGCTTTATAAGACTACTATTTTCAAGAACCTGATGCAGGGTTGCGAGACCGACAGGGGATCATTTTACGTATGTATCGTAGTGAGGGGATTGTTGGCACATACATTTTTGTAATAGACTAGAAACGGCTACGCACGCGCAGGGTCAATGCTCAAGAAGTCTGCCAGGAGTTGTACAAGAAGTTAGTTGATATAACTGTCATTACTGTCTCCTCCACGCTGACAGAGGGGTGTTCTTTATCTTTGTTTATTTAGTATAAAAGGTTTGCTCCTGTCTGTCCGCCTACAACTTCTAAACCACGCAACGGATTTTGAAAGGGTTTTCACTCACCATCGCTGTAAATGAAACGCGCGGAGGCTGAGCGCCCGCCTCGCGTCACTTTGCGTTCCAAACTCTCGTGAACATTCTTTTTCTTTGTTCTTGTCGTTTCCTCCATATTAATAAAGTGACAAGCAATTACTCCAGCTAGCATGTTGACGGCTCCAAAGTCGACCAACATATGACGTCATCCTAGCCGCCCGGGGGCGCGCTCGCCGCTTGTCGGGCGCTGCCTAAAGGCGCGTACAGATTATGCGCGGCAATCACTCGAACATCGGATCGCGCGGCAGCTCGAACATTGCCGCGCTCGAACGTTCCGCGCGACGACCCGAGCGCTGAGCATCAAAGAGGCTTCAGTCGATGGCGCGCGCGCAGTTTGGACGGTCGTGTTGCGACCAACGTTTGCTTAAATCGCTCGCCTCGCGCAGCCGCCGCGGTCTACCTAAATTCCATCGAACGTTTGCCGCGCGAGCCAATGCTCACGCGGACACTGGCTCGCGCGGCTGCCGCGCATAATCTGTAAACCGTTCGGCGGGCGCTCGGGGCGCTCGCTACGTTTCATGCCTTACAGATTAAAAAAAAACGTCGTCTCTCTGTCGCAGCCGGCTACAACAACCTGGAGGTGGCCGAGGCGCTGCTGGAAGCGGGCGCGGCCGTGTCGGCGCGCGACAAGGGCGGGCTGGTGCCGCTGCACAACGCGGCGTCGTACGGCCACCTGGAGCTGGCGGCGCTGCTGCTGCGCGCCGGCACGCCGCCCAACGCCGCGGACCGCTGGGGCTTCACGCCGCTGCACGAGGCCGCGCACAAGGCGCGCACGCAGCTCTGCGCGCTGCTGGTCGGTACCGGGCTCCCGGCCCGGAGGGCCTGGATTGCGATAAAATGACAATTTTTTACAGAGATTCGGCCATATTGGTGAGCTTTAGCCACCTGAGGTGCAATTTTTGAATCCCACCGGGTGACTAAAGCTCGCCAAAATGGCCGTTTTTCATAGATACGCGGCTATTTTGGTGAGCTCTAGTCACCTGGTGAGATTCAAAAATTGCATTTGAAGCGGTTGCGGCAGATTTAGGAACTACTTCGTTTCGATCGAAGTTAACAGACTTCAAAATCAATTTTATCTACCCTAATAGTAACTTAGTACGACTTCGTGTCGCTAGATGGCGCCTACGTCAACGAATGTATTTTTCATGTTACAACCGGCTAACTAAAGCTCGCCAAAATGACCGTTTTTCATAGAGATTCGGCCTTCTTCGGCTCGAGTCACCCGATGAGATTCAGAAATTGCACCCCTGGCGAGAGCTCTGCAGTAGGAATGATTGCAACGCTGACTGACTGAGATATGACGTCACACCTAGGCAGGCGCTTTATATGGAGCTTTTTCGCGAGGCTGCATCGTGTCCTATTCGCGATGCTCCGATAATTCTGATCGCAGACAAATCGTAGCAGTCATGCTTATTGTACCCCTCGTGGTCTCCAGCTGGCGCACGGCGCGGACCCGTACCTGAAGAACCAGGAGGGACAGACGGCGCTCGAGCTGGCGGGCGCTGAGGACGTGCGCTCGCTGCTGCAGGACGCCGTGGTGACCGCAGCGCCGCGCGCCGCGCCCGCCGCGCCGCCGCCGCCGCTGCTGCCCGTGCTGCTGCCCAGCGGACACACGGCGCCGCTGCCGCTGCCCGTGAGTGCCGCTGCCGCTGACCACAGCACTAAGCCTATAGACAGACGGACCGCAATCCGACCGCCGAATTGCAGTTCCGATGCAATTTGAACGCAGTTGGCACGCCTGCAATGAAACTGCAAGCCAACTGCCCGTCAACGTGCAGCTTGTGTGCACTCTGTGTGCAATTAGACGACTGCACACAGACTGAAGGCACTGCAGTTAGCTTGTGTGCAGTCGGTGTAACTACACATTGACTGCACTGTTGTGTTCCGGCATGCCAACCGGTGTTTGCAAGACAGCCGGTGACATTATTGGCACAAGAGGTATTCCATCTTAGCCCTCCGGGTTGGCAACGCATCTGCAATCTCCTTGGCGGTGCGGGTGTCTATGGGCTGTGGGATCACTTACCATCAAGTGACCCACTGGGTGGGTTGGCCTTCCTATTTCATAAAAAAAAAAATACCGATAGCAGGCAAATTCTAGTCAACAAGCCTGTGGGTACATCAGCTCCCTCCCCCCGCTAAAGCCCCCTGTCCCCCGCAGGTGGTCCCGAGCAACTACTGGGCGGAGGGCTCGCGCGGCAGCCTGGAGGACGCGGCCGGCCGGCCCGCCTCGGCCCTGTCCACCTCAGAGTCACTGCAGACCTTCCTCTCCAGGTAACGTAAGGACTTTGGTTTCAAATCTATTCAGGAACCAACAGTCTGTACAAACAGCAACAAAGTTAGCCGACCATTAAAGAGGAAACAGAGAAATTGTCTATGGTCGAAACGGATATAATACATCAACTTCATAGTGCACACTATGTGCCTCCCTTTCGGAAAATGCACTTTCTCGCAGTTCCGTCTTTAATGGTGACTTATATGTGTCTTCGATTGTACATAATAGTATTTTATGCAACTGTTGCATAATGAGGGGTCTTAAAACACGAGTGTGGTTTTATGAAACGAGCGTCAGCTAGTTTCATAATAGGATCACACGAGTGTTTTAAGACCTAATTATGTACAGTTGCATACATTACTTTATCTACACACATATCATAAGTTCTCTATGATGGGTTCAGAAGCCATAGGGCAATGACCTGCATTGCTACTAGCTACTAGTGCTAGGTACCTATTAAATATCTATAGACTGTACACATTAAAATAATGTAATAACAAATGAATTTGAACAAATATAGAAACAAATTAGAAAAATTCTCATAATAATATTGATTGTTATAATGCTGGTCATTGCCTACGGTTTCTGAACGCATTATAGAGCATTTATGATATATGTGTAGATAATAATATATTATGTTAGCTAAAGCTAGTAATTCAATGTATATGAACAAATTTATAGTCCTTATAGTTCCTGTAAGAGCATATTAAATGTTCTGTTAACATTGCACATACAAGGACTTAAGTTTTGGAAAAATTCAACAAAAAGACTTGGGTTGTGTTGCAAGCAGCGCCATCTATCGGATCATCCCGCAACGGTGGCGAGTTAAGGCAATAGTTTACCTCTTAATTCCGACTCGTTCCAATAGATAGCGCCACCATACAACTATTGCTTTCACGATGTACTAGATTTGTTTGACCGAAATAGGTTTAATATCTTTATTCAGATCAGGCTTGCAGGATGCACTTATATTCATAAAATTTACCACCGGTTCGGAAACCTCTGATGAGAAGATACCGGCAAGGAACTCGACGAGGTGTAATTTTTTAAATGAATTAAAAATACAATTTTCTTTTCAGTCTTTGGTATTTTAAACAGTAGGTGTACATTAGCCAGTTGGCTGTTGGAGCCAGGGATCGCCAATGCGAGATGGGACCATTACCAGACATCCCTGTCCAAGATGTAGTCATTGATTTTATTATACGCCCGCTTTTTCAGTGCCTTTTTGCCAATCAATTGTAAAGTTCTGGTAACACCTGGCGCCTATTCACTAGTTTGCACAGCTGTGGCCCGTTTCACGAAGCTACAAGTTACAATTTTACAATTTTACCCATTGCCATTGGTCATTATTGACCAATGTTGCCGGTTTAGACTTGTAAAATTGTAACTTGTAGCTCAGTGAAACGGACCACTGGTGGCCAGTTGCTATATGCATTTCTGGCTCGTGTTTCCAGCATCGGGCTGGAGCAGCTGGCGCCGGTCCTGGAGCGCGAGCAGATCACCGTGGACATCCTGTCCGAGATGTGCCACGAGGACCTGCGCGCCGTCGGCGTCGCGGCCTACGGGCACCGGCACCGGCTGCTGCGCGCCGCGCGCCAGGCGCAGCAGGCCGGCAAGGGTGAGCGGGGCAGCACCAGCCGCTGAGCGCAGCACGGGGCCTGTGCGCCTTCGGAAGTACACGCTAAGCTTCGTCGATGACAGCGCGAGAGGAACCCGCGAACTCGCCAATACAAAGAGTCTAGAGTATCGTCATCTGGGCGATCTTTAGCTTTCGCCTGCGATTTAGTTGGCGTAAAGTTTATATTCCATACTGACTTTCCCCCTTTTAACCCCCTTAAGAGGAGTATGAACCCAGCGCTCTCCATACAAACGGCAATAACATTTTCCACCCTCTAAACCTTAACCTATAGCCATGAGTTCTTTGTATGTTATTATTATGCCCTAGAACTAGGTTTGTTTGTTTTGATTTGTTAAATATTCTCAATAGTTTTAAAACTATTGACGCTTTTGTGTTTTGTATGAAACTCCTAAAATGCAAATATTGTCAAATCTATGAAGAATATTTAGAAAATCATAACATACAAACCTAGTTCTAAGGCATAATGACAACATACCAAAAAATGATTGTCATAGGTTAGGGTTTAGAGGGTGGAAAACGTTATCGCCGTTTGTATGGGGAGCGCTTTCTGGGGCTGGGTTCACACTCCTCTTAAGACTCCATACTAACTTCCTCCCCCCTTTTTGACCCCTTTAACTGAGCCGTCCGTCCGCAGAGTGGTACGGCGGCACGACGCTGATCGACGTGACGCCGTCGAGCGACGAGTGCGACGAGAGCGAGCACGCGATAGTCGAGAGGGAGATGCAAGCCTCCGTGCGCGAGCACCGCGACCAGGCCGGCGGGAACTACTCGCACTACAACGTTGTTAGGGTGAGCTGGGAAAATTATTACAACTGATATTTTTGCCTAGTATTTTTGGAACAGGTATTTTCGGCGAGTATTTTTGGAACAGATATTTTCGGCTAGTACCTTTTGTAATTATAACCTTTAATGAAGGTAGCACCGAAAACTTAATATGTTTACGACGCCAAATTGAGAGTTTTTGTATGATTTGGAGTGGTCTTTGTTAAGTCATGTTCTGTAGCAATGACAAAAGTATTCCCCAAAGAAGCTTGTTTTAATAATTAATTGTATAATAAATTAAAAGAATATTACATGTGTTCTTTGATTTTCTTGAGTAAATTTATGCTTACAATCTGTACTTTACTGTTAGATGAAGTGTTATTGTAGTGCAACAAACTGGAACAAATTACCTTGCTACTCCGCGAAACCAGTGCCGGGCTCGTGCAAAATAGCTGCGTCTGTGCGACACATATATGTTCATGCAAAAACCCACCCTCCTCCGTTTCCACACGAAACAACATATATCACACAGACTCAACTACACACCACCACCACTAAACACTAAAACTACACGATCGCCGCGCGTTTCGCCTCTATACGAGGCATCATCAAGATTGACCTGTACGACCGTTCGCTACTTGAACGAATGGCGTACAACCTCCGCATTTGTGGACCTCCGCAAAGTAACGCCTGAATATATTATAAATTAATAAATTATTGTAGTGCACTTACAAATTATGTAGGAACGTGTCTAATTTTTAAGATCTCTGTAAATCACATAAAGCAAAGACAGTTTATGGCTACGCAAGTTTCAGCAAATACCTAATGATGCAGATTAAGATGGTAAAAACTAGTAAATAGTCCAAAATAGCACCATAAAATTAGTTTATTGAAACGGTACACATGAAAAAACTGAGAGCAGGAGACGTGCGTGCGGTCGCTAGAAATTAGGTTGGCACTGTTCGGGCTTTTTCGGATATGCAATATAACTGCACGCATACCCTGCGCCTCTTATACTTCCATGAATAAATTTACCACTAAATATTGTCCATTGTAGATACAAAAGATAGTGAACGGGCGGCTCTGGGAGCGCTACCAGCACCGGCGGCGCGAGGTGGCCGCCGAGGCGGGCGGCGCCAACGAGCGGCTGCTGTTCCACGGCTCGCCCTTCATCAACGCCATCGTGCAGAAGGGCTTCGACGAGCGGCACGCCTACATCGGTGAGCTCGGCCGCGTGCCCGGCTCCGCGTAATAATAGCCAGCCAATCCCGAAACTGATTAGTGTTTTGTCAATAACAGCAGTCTGTACCGTCACGGCACGGGCATAATACAATCGAAGACATGTAAGCCACCATTAAAGACGGAACTGCGAGAGAGTGTCATTTTTCGAAAGGGAGGCGTATAGTATGCACTGTGAAGTTGATATATCGCACGCTTAGTATTAAAGTGACCCATTTCTGAATAATACACGTCCCGAAATATCACCTTAATTAAAAGACATAGGGTTTAATTTTGGGAAATATCAAATTCAGAATTGAGTCACTTTAATACTAAGCGTGCGATATTATGTATCCCTTTCAAGCATTTTTTTTATGAAATAGGTAGGCAAACAAGCTAGTGGGTCACCTGACGGTAAGCGATCACCACCGCCTATAGACAACCGCAACACCAAGTAGATTGCAGATGCGTTGCCAACCCAGAGGGCTAAGATGGAATACCTCTCGTGCCAGTAATTGTACCGCAATTGTGCTATCCGGACGGACCGTGCACAAGGTCCTACCACCCGCAATTGTTACCAATCGCTATTTTTTATAATTTTTTTTAAAGAAAACTTATTGTTTGATAAGACTGCCTTTTGTCTATCTTAAATTTAATTTAATTAAAAACTCTTTATTGCCAAAGTATACAACAGAAATCAAAAGAATTACAAGGAAGGTTATGTACACAAAAAACAACAGTGCAAAAATATAGTTAAACTGTAGGTCTACACTTGGCAATGGGTACCGGGCTCAGCGTATGCTGGTTAATCCAGCGCTGGTTTTCAGACCGGCCCCGCTGGCAAGGGTGGCCGCAACTAGAACTAAGACAAAAAGGGCTATGCAGATGGGAACCAACTGTGCTGTCCATCTTTTCACAATATGTATGCATACTGGAAATGTGTATTGCTTGTGCTGGTGTGACATATAATAATTTATCTACACATATATCATAAAGTCTCTATAATGCATTCAGAAACCGTAGGCAATGACCAGCATTATAACAACCAATATTATTATGAGAATTTTTCTAATTTGTTTCTATATTTGTTCAAATTCATTTTTTAATACATTATTTTAATGTGTACAGTCTATAGATATTTAATAGGTACCTAGCACTAGTATCTAGTAGCAATGCAGGTCATTGCCCTATGGCTTCTGAACCCATCATAGAGTACTTATAATATGTGTGTAGATAAAGTAATGTATGCAACTGTACATAATTAGGTCTTAAAACACTCGTGTGATCCTATTATGAAACTCGCTAACGCTCGTTTCATAAAACCACACTCGTGTTTTAAGACCCCTCATTATGCAACAGTTGCATAAAATACTAATTCAGCAACCGCGTGTGTGTCATGTGTTAAAAAACAAAAAAACAATTCTGTGAAGTGAATTCAGTGATTACTGTATGTATTTAGGTATGCTTTGTGTAGATGTGTATGAGACGTAGATGAGACGAGAATAAGTTTGCCTGTCTTACTAATTAGTTTCTTTGTCTTTTTCTATGTGATGTACAATAAAGTATCTCTTGTCGTTGTTTGTCAGGCGGTATGTTCGGCGCGGGCATATACTTCGCCGAACACTCGTCCAAGAGCAATCAGTACGTGTACGGCTTCGGCGGCGGCTCGGGCTGCCCGGCGCACAAGGACCGCAGCTGTTACTTGTGCCACAGGTATTTATACTTGGTATTTTTATTTTACCTAGTACGCTAGTAACAGGGATTTTTACTAAGTATGCGGAATAAAAATATGTTTATAGGCGGACGGAAATAGTGCTAGAATTGAATTGTTACATGAAGATATATTTATTATTAGGTAAAGTTTTGATCCGGTCAACAAACGGCGTGAAACTCTCTAAATCTATTTAGTTTTTAAATGGAACGCGGTCATAGAGGGACTGATAGAGTGAGAAATAGTATTATGAGGGAGAAATGTGATTTAAAATAAGATAGAGAAAGGAATTTTGCGTTGGTTTGGGCATGTTGAACGGATGGATGAAAGGCAATTATGTAAGCAAGGTGACGTGACTGGGTGAGTTGGCCGAGGGCCACCTCGGCGTACTTTTGTCAACCAAATTGGTGACGTCCTAAAGACAGGCAGAATTAGAAGTACCCGTAACCGCCGAGCATGTATGAGAAGAGGAATGTGTGTGGAGGAATTGAGGGAAGTATGCCAGGACCAGAGCAAATGGCGCTACCCCAAAGGGAAAGAGACGTGAGCTTATAATAATAATAATAATGAAGCGTTAATTTTTTTATTATGTACTTTACATTCAAGTTTTTATGCTGAATCTATCTATTATAGTTATTATCTTGTATCAACTTTGCAGCAGTAGTCGTAAAACGAACTTTGCCTACCCCAGTACGGTTTAGTTTCCCAGGTTCAGGGTCTCGGTTTTACCGAGGCAGTATGCTGAGTGGGGCCCTTTTTGTTTCTATTCAACACAAACGTTTCTGTAATAATTGTACTCTGTGTGATGTGTGTGTGTGAGTTTTGTGTTGAATAGTCTTAAATAAATGTTTTTCTTTCTTTCTTTCTTTCTTGTTTAAGTTTTATTTACGACTAGTGGACGTCCGCGACTTTGTTCGCGTGGAATTAGTAGCCTATGTCCGTCAGGGATAGTGTAGCTTTCTATTGGTGAAAGAATTATTGGAATCGGTTTAGTAGTTCCAGAGATTACCCCTTACATACAAACGAACTAACAAACAAACAAAGTTTACCTCTTTATTATATTTGTGTTGACAAAGACTCCTTATTATTCGTCCAGACAACTCCTCCTGTGCCGCGTGACGCTAGGCCGCGCGTTTCAGCTGTCGGCGGCGCTGAAGATGGCGCACGCGCCGCCGGGACACCACGCGGTCTCCGGCCGGCCCAGCCAGGGCGGGCTCTGCTTCCCCGAGCACGTCGTGTATCGCGGCGAACAGGTATCTTATTGGCTCAACTATAGCTTTTGTAACAGGTATTTTCGGCGAGTATTTTTCGGGAACAGGTATTTTTGGAAAATATTTTATGTCTATTAGGAGGTGTAATTTTGATAGAAAATATAATATAATTGGTTTTGGAGGGGTGAACGGGGTTTGAGAAAATTAATTCCATTTAAATTCTTAGTTCATACTAATCATTTATCCTGGTATAAAAATGTATGATTTTGTATGCATGATTAATGCAACTAGACGATACATACTGGCCCTAACCATACGTGATACGTTAAAATACCTTTCACACATTCTTTTCATATTTTTTTATTACTTTTGCTAAGGAATCTTTATAACGATGTTAAAATACGTTTCATTGTTTCAGGCCTACCCAGAATACCTAATAACCTATCAATTAGTCAACGGCGACAACAACACGGGGGCAGTGTAAATAACGAGTATAAATACTTAGTATTTTATACCTGGTACCAAGTACCTAGTACGAGGGAGACTTAGTATGTAACTATGAGAATATTTTCTGAAAACTTAAAGTTCGAACGAACATTTGTATATAACGGTAGTTTAATAGTATGGCTGTGTCACGAAACTGACAGAGCCCCATTTAATAAACGCGACAAGCGACAGGTGACAGTGACAACTCGGTGTACATTGCTTGCTCACTGGATGTTAAGCCCGTAAGTCTGTACTTGTCGACAGAGTAGTGTGCGGCGAATTGTCACTGTCAACTGCCGCATGTCGGATTTATGAAATTGGTCCCAGGGCCCAATTTCATGAACGCAACAGTTGACAGGTGACAGTGACAATTCGCCGTGTCGACAAGTAACGGTAGACTTAAGAGACATGTTTCAGAGACGAGAGAGAAACATTATTATCATAGTGAGCAAGCAATCTATACCTAATTGTCACTGTCACCTGTCGCCTGTCTCGTTTATGAAATTGGGCCCTGGTGACATGTGATAGCGACAATTCGGTATATTACTAGCGATCGCCTCGGCTTCACATGGGTACATTGGCGATAAAATGTAAATTAAAACCTTCCTTATAAAAATCTCTAAATGACAGTTAAAACTGCATCAAAATCAAAGCGGGATTTCGAAGCCTTTTGTATAAAAAAGCGGGACTAATTCGTCGAAAGCGGGACATAACATAAATAGCTTAAATAATCAGCAGATTATTATTACGTATCGTCTTATTTGAGTTTCAAATTTAATTTACAGTGATGATAGACAGCTATAGAATATGTTTTTTAATGAAAATACGGTGCTTGGCCAAAAAAAGACTACCGTCTAGGTTACTGGTCGAGTATCTCCGTAAAAAGGGCTGAGCCTGTCCCGCGCGGGACATTAAATTTTAGGCTAAAAAACGGGACGTCCCACCAAAATCGGGACGTCTGGCAACGCTGTTTAGAAGGCGAACATGCACTATAAACGTTTCGGACAGACAGAAAAAATTGCGACTTCATACATACTGTAAAGCATTTACATACATATTATGTAGAGAAAGATAAATAAGATACGTTATGAACAGTCAGCCGATTTGATGCATAATCATAAGCCACTGTAGAACGTTGTCGCAATATGTAATCGCTGGAATATTATGACATTTAAAAAGAAGTCATTATGACATTTATTGCGAAAACGTTCCACAAGTGGTCTATGAATTAAATTGGTACTGTGAATTGTCGTTGTCACAGGACATTTGTTAGTTTGATGACATAGGGGCTTGGTTATTGGGTCGCCATTTTGTTTTTGGCAGACTGAAGCAAAAACGGTTGGTGACCCATTTTATGAAGTTGCTACAGCAGTGGCGTAGCTGGGGGCTAGGCGGTGCCGTGCCCCAGGGCCCTCAAGCTCAAGGGGCCCAGATCTTCCTAACTCTAGCTGCCCTACTCGCTAATATTCTCCGACCACCAGTGGCCCGTTTCACGAAGCTACAAGTTACAATTTTACAAGTCTAAACCGGCAACATTGGTCATTATGCCCATTGCCATTGGTCATTATTGACCAATGTTGCCGATTTAGACTTGTAAAATTGTAACTTGTAGCTTCGTGAAACGGACCACAGAATTACATACCTACTTATAAAGGCAGGTAGGCAGTAGCGAATGCAAATCCGGTTATTTTCTCTTAGAGATAACCGGTTAAAACCGGTTTTTCTTAGATAAAATTACCGAGTTTGCATTCCCTAGTAGGCAGGTGACCTACCAAATATATTTAAAAAAATACCGCAAAAAAAGTCGAACCGTTTTCGAAAAATTTCGTTTTTTATATGTATGTAAAAATCAAAGGACAATTTTTAATATTTGACTGGTCACCTGCCCCTGCCTCCCCCTTAAGTTTGTCGTACTTCTTACCGTACACTCTTTATAATTTGACTTTTGGCCCCAATTTTTTTTTACCTCAAGACCTATGGTCACCACGCCCAAGCTATGGCACTGTCCTATAGTCCATTCCATTTAACATAAGACGTTCTTGACACGAGCATGGTATTATAATTCATTACTAGTTTCTCCCGCGATTTGGTCGCACAAGGGTGCAATATTTGAATCTCACCTGTGGCCCGTTTCACGAAGCTACAAGTTACCATTTTACAAGTCTAAACCGGCAACATTGGTCATTATGCCCATTGCCATTGGTCATTATTGACCAATGTTGCCGGTTTAGACTTGTCAAATTGTAACTTGTAGCTTAGTGAAACGGGCCATAGGTGACTAGAGCTCACCAAAATGGCCGAATCTCTATGAAAAACGGCTATTTTGGTGAGCTTTAACTACCCGGTGAGATTCAAATGCAATTTTTGAATCTCATCAGGTGCTTAAAGCTCACCAAAATGGCCGCATTTCTATGAGAAACAGCCATTTTGGCGAGCTTTAGTCGCCCGGTGAGATTTAAAAATAACACTCCAGGACACCAATTCTGGCACTCATCGAGATTCATCTCGCATTCGAGATGCGTCAAAAAATTACAGATTTTGAAGGGATCTGACAGCTCTTTTTGGCATATGTCGAGTGTGACTTCATCTCTACTGACGCCAGAATTGCCCCGCTGATCTCGGATTTGCAGCCACTAAAATTGTTATGCACGAAGTCAAAAGTGTCTTATATTAAATGGAATTGAGTATAGCAAAAAAAACTGAAATGAAATGTGATAAAAACGAAATAAAATAAAAAAAACGTTTCAAGTAAAACTAAAAAATGGGTATTCGAATATTTATTTTATTCTAAATATCAAATCAAAGGGTTTAATGAAATGTCTGTTTCTTAAGCGCCGGATTGTGCGTCTGTGATTTCTGATGTCATGGGCGGTGATTGCTCACCATCAAGGACCCGCTTGCTTGTTTAACTTCTATATAGAAAACACGTGATTGTGTAAATAACTTTTTGGTAACGCGGCGCCTTTTTTTTTAAACCGTTCGCCTGTTTCCTGTTAGCGACTTTCAAATGTTACGTTAGTGACGTAATTCTTGTTACCTTTGTTTCGCCGAACACTTGGTTCGTCGAATTTTTGATTCGTCGAATTCTCGATTCGTCGGATTCTTGTTTCGTCGAATAATTTGCACAGCATATGAAATTAAACTATGCAATCATTGTAGCGTCGTTTGTGGGTCTACATTGGAAACATTTTCTCTACCGTTAGTAAACTAATGATTATTGTTAGTTTAGAACGACTTATAGCAATTTGTTATTTTACTAACAGTGCGTAGCTTTTTTTTTTAATTTAGAGCCTTAATTATGTGTAAAATAAAATAAATATTTAAAAATTTTATTATTTTGTAATAAAATAAAGATGGATAGAATTCAACGAATCAAGAATTCGATGAAACAAAAACCTGACTTTATTTTGACTGTATTTGGAGGTAAAGTTTACATTTATAATGCATTTGTTTTTGCATAATCATTTTTTTGTCTCGAAGTTCCCGCGGGAGAAAAATAAGCGAAACTTTATAATTTTGTTTCTACGGAAAATGTCGGATAGAAAAATTAAAATGTCGGATGTCACCGAAAAGTAGAGATTTGGATGTTCGGCCGAAATATTCGGTTTGTTTTTTGAGCTGTATTGTTTATTTAATAAATAAAAAATCCGAATTTGTGATTTTGTGATTAAATGAAGACTGCACACGGCAGTGTTTGTTTAAGAGGAGTGTGAAACCAGCGCTCTCCATACAAACGGCGATAACGTTTTCCACCCTCTAAACCTTAACCTATAGCCAAGATTTTTTTGTATGTTGTCATTATGCCCTAGAACTAGGTTTGTGTGTTTTGATTTTTTAAATATTGTTAATAGTTTCAAAAATATTGATGATTTTTTGTTCTGTATGAAACTCCTAAAATGCAAATATTGTCAAATCTATGAAGAATATTGAAAAATGAAAACATACAAACCTATTTCTAGGGCATAATGACAACATACCAAAAAATCATTGCCATAGGTTAGGATTTAGAGGGTGGAAAACGTTATCGCCGTTTGTATGGGGGGCGATTTTTGAGGCTGGCTTCACACTCCTCTTAATTCACAAATACTATGTACAGTCAACCACTTCATTGGTCACTGGAGAACCTTTTCTCAATGAATGTCACAATATCCCGACGATACCACATTGTGACAACGTTCTACAGTGGGCTGTGAATAAAACTGTGGCCCATGTCACTAAGTTACAATTTTACAAGTCTAAACCGGCAACATCGGTCATTATGCCCATTGCCATTGGTCATTGGTAATTGAACAATTTTGCCGGTTTAGACTTGTAAAATTGTAACTTGTAGCTTCGTGAAACGGGCCACTGGTTGACTACTTGTACGTTTTGAGAATAATTATCGAACTTTCCTACATCCATGCGAAATGCTAACGGAATACATATTTTATATGGGATGGAATAAACTTCAAATTTCTGTCTAAATTTTAAGGACTTGGGCAAGTTTGTTATGTGACAGGTGTTAATCATAAAATAATACTATTTTAATAATAAGACTAACTAACCGTATATTCGGCCGAATGCGAACATATTTTGTCATTTTGTCGTAAACTTATTTTCAGTTCGTTTTTTTTCTCCCGCAGGTGTGATGTTGGTTGATAATTTATCAAGTATTTTGTATATAAAGTGCGTATTCGTAGGCTTAGCTGTTTATTAGGAGGTAAGGTATGGATGAATAAATTTTGAATTTTTATTTTAACTTGCAGTTTTATTTTAATTGAAATCATAATGTGACCACCCGAGGGATGCACAGAAAGAACATTTCTAAAGACTGTTCATTGATACTTGTCTTGTAAACCAAATTCTTACCTAAAATTTAAAGAAAGAAAATACTTATTTAGCAAAAATGAAAACAAAAACAAAATAATTTTTTTTTTAAATTTCGCTTAAATTTTTCATTTCAATTCCTCTTAATGTCACCTAAGTATTGAAATATAAATAAAACAAATACATGCTGTAATTACCTTGATGATTTATAGTTTGTTGCTTTAATTTTTTGATAATTAAAACAGCTAACAATATTTTGATGAAAAAACAAAAAACAAAGGTCAAAATTGTTTACCATATGACAAGAAAGATGAATATGGTTTAGTCCCCCGCTCAGAGCGTCTAGTGTAAAGGGCTTATTACACTGCGGTATTCAGATAGTCTTAGTAAGACTGTCCGAATACCGCGTAGTGTAATAAGCCCTTAAGTTTTTGTCACAATAAACGCGTCAGAGTTAACTTCTCAATTACTATAGGAGCAAAGACAGCGCCTCTAGCGGCGCGTATTTGCAACAAATGTTTCCATACAATTTAGAAGTTAACGCTAGCGCGTTCGAGAATTTTTTTTGACAGAAAACTTACACGGGCTCTGCCAGGAGGGTTCCACTGCGCACTGTAGGTGCGCTCGCCGCATTACCTATGGCATAGGTTAATCGCAGTAGTAGGCTTGCCGCGCGCGCGCCCGCTCACTCTGCGTCGCGCGTTGTGATAGTATTACAGTAAGATTTGTTAGATGAATTCCGCGAACGCATTCTTCAGTTGCAGCAAATTTTAGAGTCGCATTTTTTAGCGAAAGCTTTATTCATGTTCTTATAATTTATTATTAGATGAATTTTGCGATCTCCTTTTTTAGTCACAGTAAATTTCAGAGTAGCATTTTTCAGCGAAAGCTTTATCTATATTCCCAAAAATTATTATTAGATGAATTTTGCGATCGCCTTTTTTAGTTGCAGTAAATTTCAGAGTAGGGAGCATTTTTAGCGAAAGCTTTTTTTGTGTTTGTTTTTTTCTATGTATGTAAGGGCTCCTTTAAAAGCTAGATGCACTAAAGCTGGCACGAATGGAAAAAAAATAACCCTAACCTAACCTAACCTATGACCTAGTCCCAGACTCAGCAAAGCTTGTACTATGGGTGCTAGACAACGGATATACATAGGTACTTATATAGACAAATACATACTTTGAGTTTTGGATGTCATATGTATTACGCTTAAATAATGCGATCCTGAAATCCGCTGCAACTAAATATGACTTTCGCAAATTATATCCAACATAAAATATTGATTCGCTAAAAAATGCGACCCTGAAATCAGCTGCAACTAAATAAGGCGTTCGCAAAATATATCCAACATGAAATATTGATTCGCTAAAAAACGCTACCCTGAAATCCACTGCAACTAAATAACGCGTTCGCGAAATTCACCTAACTAACCTACAGTAAGCAGCTCAACCCTAGCGGTGCGCCAGGGCATTGCGGAGGGAAGGCGGGCGCGGGCGGCGCCTTCCTTTTGACGCATGCCTGGCGAATGTTTATGAAGTAATACGAACTTTTTAAGCCTGATCATTAAGTTGGAATTCATTTAATGGTGGTCGAAAAAGTGAAGTTTCTGTACGTTAAAACTATTATTTATTCTGTGGCTCTGCTCAGCTTTCAGGCGTCCTTGGTGAGAAGGATACAATAAAAACAGACAAGTTACAAATAAAACTCATTTAATCAACCGCAATAGAAATATCTTAGGGGATGTTAGCCAAATAGTCCTTGACGTGAGCAGGCTCCAAACGCCGGAAGCCGGCCGCATCACAAATGCCAACCTAGAAATAAAACGTATTTTTTTACACATTTAGATTTAAATTGAGAACAAAAATAAGAAATAGAAATACATTTCAGAAAAAACCAAGTCTGCTGTGGATGCGTGCCTCGTAGAGCAAGCACACAGCACTGATTTTCGGGCCGTTCATTAACCATTGTTTTTGGCATTTTTGAACCTCACGAACATCACGAAACATCACAAGGGAGGAGAGAGGTGTAGTCAGATATCACGTGTATTTATTTTTTCGTTGAATGCGCGATTTCTAAACCAAAAAGGGGCGTGTGAGCACAAATTGCACGTGATTTTGAGTAGGGGGGAGGGGGGGTTAAGTCCTAAACCTCACCACTTATCATCAGGGTGGGGGGAGGGTTAAAAATGCTAAATAACATCACATGATTAATGGAAGACCCCAAAGCATGCGCATGGGTGTACCCAGCTTCCGGCCTAGGGGGGGCAAGTCATCGTCGCGTGCGGTTTTTTGGCAATTGCACCGTGCATTTTGCCAGTGTCCACTGCGCGGTTTATTTAAAAGTTAGAGCATAGGGCCCCGTTTTCACTTTGATTAGTAATTAGGCGAGTTCATGCATGTTCTGCGAGATTTGCAGGGGGGGGGGGGGGCAGCTGCCCCTCCCTGCCCCCCTCTGGGTACGCCCATGTGCGCATCTTTCAGTGAGTCTGCCCTGAGCCCTCACCTCGATGTTGTCGGCCGTCATCTGGCCCTCGAAGCCCTCCTTCAGTGTGAGGATGGCCGTGTGCACCGCGTCGTCCAGCTCCAGGTCCTCAGTATACCTGCGACATAAATAAATAAATAAATAAACACATACAAATACATTTGCGGGTGGTAGGACCTTGTGCAAGGTCCGTCCGGATAGCTGCAGCAGTGCTTGCACTGTTGTGTTCCAGCGTGGAGAGCAAGACACAGGGTTCGAAATTATCAAGATAATAACGAGCCGTGATAATTATCGGATAATTATCCGATAATTATCACCATTATTAAAATATCATTTGTTAAATTGTTTCATAAGAAATATCGATGGTTTATTGTCTCAAAACAAACAAAAATAACATTCGAGTTCACTTGGCTTTACGTAACACCAACTGACATTTTTTGTGAATTGGGGGAATTCCCGTGTCGCGACTAGACGTGCGTTCGGATACACGCAACAAGTGCGGAAATACACGTTTGGATACTTAGAATATAGTTCTATTTCACGGGCGCAATTTTTTGTTATTATCAATTGATAATTATCAACCTGTTATTATCATGATAATTATCGTGATAATTATCATTGATAATTATCATTGATAATTATCATTGATAATTATCCTTTCGAACCCTGGCAAGACAGCCGGTGTAATTACTGGCACAAGAGGTATTCCATCTTAGTCCTCTGGGTTGGCAACGCATCTGCAATTCGATGTTGCGGGTGTCTAGAGGCGGTGGTGTACACTTAACATCAGGTGACCCACTTGCTTGTTTGCCTTCCTATTTCATAAAAAAAACAAAAAATGCACATATGTCACTTTTATATTGCACGCGTGTACGGATATATCAGTAATTAGAGTTGAACCCGATGTGAGGGATATATCCGTCTTTGTCGTTGAACGCATAGTGACGGATTATTTGTCATTGGCGCGGAAACTGCAGGGACTGATATATACGTCATTAGCATTGAGTGTATAGTAAAGGATATATGTATGTCTATGGCGTTGAACCTCTAGTGATTGATATATCCGGGTGGTAGGACCATGTGCAAGGTCCGTCCGTATCGCTACCACCATCTTGCTCGCTAATCCTGCCGCTAAGCAGCAGTGCTTGCACTGTTGTGTTCCGGCGTGGAGAGTAAGACAGCCGGTGTGATTACTGGCACAAGAGGTATTCTATCTTAGCCCTCTGGGTTGGCAACGCATCTGCACTCTCTTTGTTGTTGCAGGTGTCTATAGGCGGTGGTGATCACTTACCATCAGGTGACCCACTTGCTTGTTTTCCTTCCTATGTTGAATAAAAAAAAACCGTAATTGGCGCTAAACCTTTAGTGACGGATATATCCGCCTTTACCTTAAAAAAGAAGAAATAATCCGCTGGGTGGACAACGCGCGCGGGGTTCCTCTGGAGTTGTAAGCGTCCATAGACGTGATCACTTACCTCCAGGCGCTGAAGAAAGCGCTAGGACGAGGGGACATCTATAAGGGGGAAGGGGGGGAAGCCAAACGTGAATGATGCTAAAAGTCGTGTGACCCTGACGTCATACCTCTTTTCCAAGAACGTCTTCCCGTTGTTGAAGTTCTTGCCCATGGCGGTGGCCTTCCACGCGAAGTAGGCGCCGGACGGGTCGCACTGGAACAGGTACGGCCGCTCGTCCTCCCAGCCGCAGATCAGCAGGGACACGCCGAACGGACGGACGCCGCTGCGAGTTAAAACTAGTCAGTTTAACCCTTCAACCGCCGAGACATTGTCATCGGACAGGTCTGTGTCGCCTATACACAAACTAATGACATTTGTCTTAATTCTAATAATAACAATAATAAATAGGCCATTTATTCAGACATTTTCATTTACATATATTTCATTACAGTAATAATTTAAACTATTCTTATTGTTCTATCAAATTATTTTATATTTATTCAGAATTAATTTTTGCGATTTTATGTTATATCAGTGATTCCCAAAGTGGTCCAGGTGGACCCCCAGGGGTCCACGGGAGACTTGCTGGGGGTAGAAATGTAGCAGCAGGGGGTCCACCGAAACCAGTAACATTTTGAAAGTGGTCCACGAGAAAAATAAGTTTGGGAACTACTGTGTTCTATATTATTATTTGACCGCATTGTCTCCTTTTGTCTGTGTGCCGTCTGGCAAAGGCCTCCTCCAAACTCCTCCATCCTTCTCTGTCTCCTGCTAGCCTTGACCATTGTCTACCAGCTATTATTATTATTTCATCCTCCCATCTTATCCTTTGTCTTCCCCTTTTCCTGTTTCTTGGATACCATGTCATCATCTTATTACTCCATTTCTCTATGCTTCTCATTCTATGTCCTGCCCATTTCCACTCGAGTCTATAGAGTTATTTTCACGGTGATATCCTCTAGTCTTGTCTTGTGTCTGATCAATTCACTTCTAATTTTATTTAATTCTAAGACTGCCTTAAATATAAGACAATGGCACCTAAATGGTTAATGATGTAGTGATGGTAAAAAGAAAAATTTTGGTCACCTGGAAACTGCAGGTTTGGCATTTGAAGCTCTTAGCATTTTTTTTTATTCACAAAAATTAGTTATATATAAGCTTACAATAGAACCAACGCGCTTATAATGTTAAAACATTTGAGTCAGAGGTGACCCTGACTGTGTTTTACTTCAAACTTGACAATCATTATATTTGTATTGAAATAAAACTCAACTTAAATCTGTTTATTTTGACTTTAGTTACAAACTTCTAGTTCTGCGGGTGGTAGGATCTTGTGCAAGGTCCGTCCGGATCGCTACCACCATCTTGCTCGCTAATCCTGCCGCTAAGCAGCATTGCTTGCACTGTTGTTCCGGCTTGGAGAGCAAGACAGCCGGTGTAATTACTGGCACAAGAGGTATTCCATCTTAGCCCTCTGGGTTGGCAAGGCATCTGCACTCTCTTTGTTGTTGCAGGTGTCTATACGCGGTGGTGATCACTTACCATCAGGTGACCCACTTGCTTGTTTGCCTTCCTATGTTGTATAAAAAAAAAAAGTTTATGCAATGACGGAACAGGGTGAACTGTCATGCCACCAACAGATTAGCAATTTTCTTGGGACCAACGTCTCCCATGGGCCCAGTGATCACTATCAAGTACCTCGCATTCCAGTTTACCTACGGACTTAAGAAAGTAACCTCACCCTGACTGCGTGTACTCCTGCATGACGGTGGCCACCCGCTGTACCAGCTGCGCCGTGGGGATGGGCTCGTGGTACATGAGATAGTACTGCTGCGCCATCTTGCGCGCCTGCGTCACCAGCAAACGGTAGTCTGGGCCCATGCCGGAGTACACCATGCCTGGAATCAAATAGCAGCATGTTCTGTAAACAATTGATTAAATGAAGTAATATTTTGGATGTCAAACCTGCGTAAGCTTATAATAATAATATTAATATTCAGAAGTCGGTACTCCTGGACACAGCACGAATAGTCAGGAGATTCCTCACTCTGTGGCCCTAACCACTGGTAGCTTGAGCCCTGCCCCGCTGCCGGCGGCACTCTAGGTTAGGTTTTTATAATGTTTCTATATTTTGTATTGATATTGTTTTATTACTTTTTATAAAAATATTGTAAAAGCCTAGGCTAAGATTTTAAACAAATATACAGCAATAAAAATAATATAAAATTTTACCTTCCAATAAAATTATTATTATGTTTCCTTCACGTCCGAGGTCCGCTTTAGAGAGACATCGTTGCCAACGGCCGTAGGTCGTCAGATGTCGCTACATCCGTGATGCAGAATCCCGCGCCAACAAGCACTTCCTGTGGATTTGACTTCCGCCTACCTGTCAACCTCAACTTACGACTAACTAGCCGCCATGTTTTTCAATCATTATAGGCGAGTGATGCGGTTTGGTGGGCCCACCAGGTAGCCATTACTCGGACCTCGGACGTGAAGGAAACATAATAATAATTTTATTGGAAGGTAAAATTTTATATTATGTGTTCCGTATCACGTCCGAGGTCCGCTTTAGAGACCTGTTTGTTATCTCCTGGTGGCGAGTTAGGAGTCAACGTGGTGACTAATGGCAATAATGTGACAATGTGAAGAAATAGGTACCTGTTGAGTAATACCAAAAGCAAATAAAATATCGCACATTTGCAATAAAAGTATAAACAAATTCAGCAAACTCAATAAAGGACTTACGACAGGCTATTCAGTACTATAAATAACAGTCTGTATTCAGAAACAGATTTAACACCGCGTTAATAGCACACTTCTGAAGATAATCAGACAGTAAAAACAATTTAGTACCCAGCTGCCCGTTAAGCTAGATGGGACGTTATTAACAGAGTATTTAAGTACTTTAAATGGCAAAAAAAACCCTTTCGAGTATGGGTACCAGACGTAGCAGGCATGCCGGTGGTAGCATGGGCTTCAGTCTAACGGAGATAACGGAGTATTGTTCACTCCCACGTCTGCCAATCAAATCGGTTTTGCAACCTAATAATAGTTCTTTTAATATTTGTAATATGTTAGTATGTCAAGTATTTATCTATGGCCTATGCAGCCTGACAATAAAGGTCTTTAATAATATACCAAGTTGTAACAATGTTGAACGTAGATACTAACACCCTGCGCCGGTATATAAAGTACGCGAGCGGGTTATCCTCTGGTAAAGTCAAGACGATTATAGGTCAGGGTAGTTATCCTTAAATAATCTTGCAGATTACTCTCTGAAGGAAACGGGTCTTAACAGTAAACGCTGGAATAGTTACATTTTGCGTAGGGTCAACTCAAGCTCTTACAGTATGCATATACGATGAGAAAACATGACAGAACTCATTGCCCTGCTAGCAGGATACGGCGAATAATTCTTTACGGATCGTGGTGTACCGTGTCTTACTGTAGAAGTGACTCTTCTATGACAGTCAATCGCAATCGCCAAACCACGTGACGGCCCGTTAACCTCTGCGCTGTAGTGTGGCCTGACCAGAAGCAGCAGTCGCAAAGGAATCCGCAACACAGCCAACGGATAGCGCGGCGTACAGTCGGCCTCACTGTCGAAACGGGTCGGCAGAAGCAGCAGCGGCGAGGGGCGAACGCGAAATCAGCAGCTGGTACGACAACACGTCATCATCGTTGCGGTAACTGGCAGGCGAGAGCAGCGCGATAAGCGATAAAAACCGGCGTGTGCAGCGGTAGCGCTTTGTGGATGCGCCTGCCTGGTAATAGCAGCGGCCAAGAAGGATAGCGCAGCAAAGCCAAGCCAACAGCTAGCGCAGCACCAAGTCCATTTTGTCTCCGTACGACAGTAACAGCAGCAACAGCGTAGGAAGCAGCAGCTCCGACAGAGCGTTACTGGCAGGCACGCCCACATTTCTCAAAATGACGCGCGCGTTTCAATCACACCGTTTCGAAACTTATTAGCTAACACAGCTGGTGGTGCAAAAGCTGATCAAAAATCCATAACAACTACCCGTGAAACCATGTAGAAAAAATATTTGTTGTTAAAGGTACTGTCCAGTGCATGGATGTATGAACGTGAACGAACGATAGAACTGCAGTTTATTCAATGTTGTATACATTTACTTAACAGACTAGGTTACGCAAAGAGTACGAATCGGAATCAGTATATCAGTATCAGACCGCGACCATGTCACAACATGCTAGTGCCTATCTGTTTCGAAGCACTGCAAACAATATCTAATTTGTGACGGTGTGGCAGCCCGCCATGACGAGTACAGCATAGCCGGCAGTCAGGGCGACAGCTGTACCGGGCTTGCAGGCTACAGTCGTGATGAACGCGCAGTTAAGCCAGCGGCTAGCCCGCTAGCTCGCGCTATAGCGGCTTGACAGGGGCAGCGGATGAGAAAGAGGCGTGAAGCTTCGTGAAGGTTAGCGCGAACGCTCGTCCGCATCACGACTGCAGTTGCCCGACCGGGACCGAGGGTGGAAGGAACGCGCGGCACAGCCCGCTGCTAGTGTGGCAGCCCGCGCGCCTCTCGGGTGCAGCGGCCCGCAGGGCGGCACCCGCAAGAGGCGAGCAGTAAAGCCCGCGATTACGGTGACGACCTCGTAGCCGTAGCGGCCTGGCAGATGCAGCGGCCGCGAGACGCGCGCCACTAGTCTAGGCCGACAACCAATCGGGCCTCGCAGCGGTAACGGCTCGGCAGAATCGGCGCGACTGTATGCAAACGTCTAGGCAGACAATCATTTGGCTACGCAGCTGTAGTGGCCCGGCGGGAGCAGCGGCAGTGAGCGGCGCGCAGTTAAGCCAGCGACTAGGCAGACAACCATTTGGCCTTGTAACTGTAGCGTCCGGCAGGAGCAGCGGCCGTGAGAGGCGCGCAGTTAATCAGCGTCTAGGCTGACAATCATTCGGCCTCGCAGATGTAGCAGCCTGGCAGGAGCAGCGGCCAAAAGAGGCGCGCAGTAAACGGCGTCTAGGCAGACAACCATTCGGCCTCGCAGATGTAACAGCCTGGCAGGAGCAGCGGCCATAAGAGGCGCGCAGTAAAGCTAGCGTCTAGGCCGACAACCATTCGGCCTCGCAGATGTAGCAGCCTGGCAGGAGCAGCGGCCATAAGAGGCGCGCAGTAAAGCCAGCGTCTAGGCCGACAACCATTCGGCCTCGCAGATGTAGCAGCCTGGCAGGAGCTGCGGCCATAAGAGGCGCGCAGTAAAGCCAGCGTCTAGGCCGACAACCATTCGGCCTCGCAGATGTAGCAGCCTGGCAGGAACAGCGGCCATAAGAGACGCGCAGTAAAGCCAGCGTCTAGGCCGACAACCATTCGGCCTCGCAGATGTAACAGCTTGGCAGAAGCAGCGGCCGTGAGAGGCGCGCAGTAAAGCCAGCGTCTAGGCCGACAACCCTTCGGCCTCGCAGATGTAGCAGCCCGGCAGGAGTAGCGGCCGTGAAGGGCGCGCAGTTAAGCCAGCTCTAAGGTAGTGGAGCGGTCCGGCAAAAGCAGCGGCCGTGAGAGGCGCGCCACAAGTCAACGTCTGTATCGGGTTGGCAGGACCAACGGGCACAAAAGGCACGTAGCATAGTTGAAGGCTGCCGCGACAGTATTCAGACTCACATCTGTAATAGGTTAGCACCAGCGGCTAGCACAACAGCCATTCGCGACGGTATCGAAATCGCGCTGAGACAGCAGCAGAGTGGCGCGCAATATGGCCAGCAACTTGTGCAAAATAACTGTTGATTTAGCAGCCGCAGGACGGGTGCAATAAGTAGAGCCAGCAACCAATTACAAATTATCTTGGTCTCGCAGCTGTAGGTGCAGCAGCCGCAAGGGAAACGCAGCATAGCTGACGGCTCAACGAGATAGCCCATCGGCATCGCTGCTAATCGGTCAAAAGGAAGTAATTCCGCGGAGTGGACCAGTGCAGGTGGTCCAAACGAGTGAAGGCGACAAAGGGGAAGTGCCTGTACGCAGCAAGCAGCATTGCAGCAGCAGCGGTATCGCCTCTCCCAGTGGGGGATAAAGGTTTAGAAGACCCAGCAAAGTTACAGCACTGGTACCGGCAGACAGACCGAATCTTTCGTTTAAGACGGACAGACTCGTCTGGGCGAACTATCGTGCGTTTATCTTGGTTTGACAGTCTCTTGTTAACATAGGTAGTATAGTATAATACTGCACAGTCATATTAAGGCAAGGCGGGAAAATAAAGCGAGGCGTTAGCGGTAATAGCTTTAGTAGGTAAACCATTTCAAAACAGACAGAGGTCTGGGGTTATTTACAGCATCATCTAACGTTTCAAAACGGAACACTGACAGAACACTAAGAAGTGTCGATTCATAAAACAGTTTCGATAATCTAAGTTGCAACCTGAAAAGTAAGCTTAAAACTAAATAGAAAGTCGTTCCGAGTATTGTAGGACGGGGCGACCCGACATCCTACTTATAAAAATACCATCGAGGAATATTAAAGACTATAAAATTCTTTTATAATGAAAGTAAATGTGGGTAGTGATAACACTACCTACTTTCTGAAGTCGCCTCGGGCCGCGGTAGGCGCGTAGTTTCACCCGGCTGCCGTCAGAAGGGAGGGTTATGCTCGTATGATTTTCTTGTACCCCCCCCCCCCCCCTTTTTTGAGAACTTTTGCGCGGCACCGAGGGATCGGAGTTTAATGTCAATGTACTCCTACATGTTGTCGTTAATTGGGAAAATCGCTAATCCACTAACGCTTCGCGAAGAAACAGACCGGACCCTCAATTTTAATCAATCTGGAGCTTCAGAGCATCTGGTATCGTGCGCCGGCAGTAGAGCCTTTAAAAGGCAGAAGCCATCGCCAGTTACGCACGATCGCAGCATCAGACTGAACCGCATGGCCGCTCCCGTCTCGTAACCCGCCGTCGGGCCGGGGGGGCCCGCGCTCGGGGCGGGCGGGGCCCGCGGGGACTCGGGAACTCGAGGGAGCCCCGGCGCTTGTCAGGGTTCCGGATCAGGCTCCGGCTCCGGCTCCAGCACGGGCGCGAGCAGAGGCTCGGGCGTCCTACTTTTACGCCAGCGGACGGGGTTGCGAGATTCACATAATAATATCGTTCAGCTGACTCACCGACTGGTTTAAGAGACATCGGAACCTCCATTCCGGTCCGGCGGGGGATGCGGGGCGGCGCGGGGTCTGCGGGGCCCGCGCCGCCGCCGCGAGCTTCTCGACGCGACGCTCCGGATCTGACGCGGGACTCTCGTTGCGGGACTCACGCAACACACACGGAAAATCGTTAGAAAGATAACACGAACTCTCTAACGCAAAAAATCGTTAAGCGGAGGAATTGTACTTTTATCTCGAAGACCTCGCTTAAAATAGTGTACGTGCGAAACCAGATTATCACTATCGATCGTGATTATGCACGTGATTACGCTCAAAATCTCCTGAAAGCGTGTCACTCCTCGTCGACTAGGGCGGTATGAATATTTACGGACTTACCCTCTTTTGTGACACGAAAATTTTAACAAAATATTTTAAGGTTTGATTTAAATTATTGTTAAAGAGGGAGAATTGAGCTGTGAATTCAAAATTCAACGTGATAAATGAAAATTGTAAAATAATTAAAGCGACAAATACGAACCATCTTCACCGAACGGCGAACGACGCAATAATAATGATTGAAAAACATGGCGGCTAGTTAGTCGTAAGTTGAGGTTGACAGGTAGGCGGAAGTCAAATCCACAGGAAGTGCTTGTTGGCGCGGGATTCTGCATCACGGATGTAGCGACATCTGACGACCTACGGCCGTTGGCAACGATGTCTCTCTAAAGCGGACCTCGGACGTGATACGGAACACATAATAATATTTTGTATGAGATTTTTTTTTTTAAATAGCTTATCATGGGTCGTCCATTAATTAACACAGTATTGCAACTTTGCAACTCAACATTAACAAACACTATATATCAGGTAAACGAAATACTTAAAATACTTAGATATTTTTTTTTTAATTCTTTATTTATTTAGAGGCTTTGATCAGAATTGAAATTGTCAGCCCCATTAGAAAACAATACAATTATATACAAAAACACATCAAAAAACCACAACACAAAAAAACTATTTTATCAAACATTTGTACAAACACCTAGCTGCATCGCTAGTTGGTTCAGCTAAAATCATTTGCAATGATCCCACATTGAAGGTATCAAACCCCAATTGCACAATCAACCTGTCCCTAATAGGCTTCGTCCGGACACACTCCATGACCAAATGATAGACATCTTCAGGAACTTAGATACTTATTGTTATGTAAAAATGCATAATTCTCACAGGATGGGAATAAACAAATTTTATGAGAACAAAGTCACAGGCGTCAGTTAATTACTTACATTTGGTTCTTTTTAATTTGCACTGCCCGTTGTATACAGGGTTCGAAATTATCAAGATAATAACGAGCCGTGATAATTATCGGATAATTATCGGATAATTATCCGATAATTATCACCATTATTAAAATATCATTTGTTAAATTTTTTCATAAGAAATATCGATGGTTTATTGTCTCAAAACAAACAAAAATAACATTCGAGTTCACTTGGCTTTACGTAACACCAACTGACATTTTTTGTGAATTGGGGGAATTCCCGTGTCGCGACTAGACGTGCGTTCGGATACACGCAACAAGTGCGGAAATACACGTTTGGATACTTAGAATATAGTTCTATTTCACGGGCGCAATTTTTTGTTATTATCAATTGATAATTATCAACCTGTTATTATCATGATAATTATCGTGATAATTATCGTGATAATTATCATTGATAATTATCCTTTCGAACCCTGGTTGTATAGTCAAGAAATTGCTTATTTATAACATTATCGGGACTTAAGCACGATAGAAATATATTGTTGATTTACCTCGACGTTTCGGCCGTGTTTCAATGGCCGTGGTCACGAGTAGACACCGCACACAGTATTTCTATCGCGCTTAAGTCCCGATAATGTTATAAATATGTGTGAAAGTCGCGAAAGTTTAAAACAAGAAATTGCTTCACCACTTTTTGGCCGTATTACAAGGGGATAAGGTACAAAAGTGGCTAAGCAATTACTTGGTCGACTCTACTCTGGCTACTTCTCACCATATCTCTTTCCAAAGGTTGTCAGGAAGAGATCGCTGCTTAGCGATAAGACCGCCTGTTGAATCCCGCATAAAATTTCCCTGTATGTGTTCCTTTATTTTTGTTTACTTGTGTGAATCAATAAAGAGTATTTGTTGTTGTTGTTGTTGTTATAGGTGCGTATAGTGACTGATGATTAAAACACGCCTCTAATAGATTCTGAATGTGAACCAAAAGTTTATTTAAAGGAAAAGTAATTACTTAAACTTACCAATATGGCCGGTGATCATTTCCACTTTGTTAACGCTGTGCTCGTCATACAGAATGCTCTTGTGTTTGTTCTCTGTAGCGATCACGACGCCATTTGAAGCTGAAAGAAAAATCAAATCAAATAAAATCCAAAATGACTTGATGACTAGACAAAAATTTATTAAAATCTTACAGTAAACTTCTAAAATCGGCGAACTTAGTAAGCACATCAGAAATAAGGGCGGTTTATGCAATAAAAACATACTTAACAGTGAATTATTGCTCCTAAATTAAGCACAATCACCAAGACGCTAACATAACCTCTTTTGATGCAAGTCTTACCTTTAATACCGACGGAAGTCCCGCCGGCTGCTACAGCGGCTAAAGCATACTCTATTTGGACTAATTTTCCTGAAGGGCTGAAAGAGAATGTTAAAATTAGAAACTTATTCAACAAAAAGTTGCGAGCCGCGATCAAACACTTGGTAGGACATCTAATCACAACTAATTTAAGTATCGAACACACAAAATAGTTAACTAGGCTTTTGACCAAGAGAATGATAATAGTTGCGCTACACAATTTCATGTATATTAATTGATAATTACCTAAAAGTTGTAAGAGAAAAGCTGTAACGTTCTGACGCCATGATTACAAAGCAAATTGTCAAAATTATTTGCACTTTTGTGTTGTCAGCATTGACAAATGTCAGCCCTAACTTCCACAGATAAGCTTGTTATGTGATAACGATTCCATTTGTATCGGTACTTGCCGGAAGATTTTATGAAATTAACGTATTTCTACTTATTGGTTATTTTATTCGAGGTATAATTTTGTAAGTATTTTATGCAGTGAATACCTAAATGGTGAATAAAAATTAATACAATGTCGTTCTCATATCTTACCTTTTCTTAACCAATAAGCGGCTTTATCGCCACTTTTTGGCGTTATTTTATTCGATAGTTCAATCGATATTTCGATTTATAATATAAATGTAGCCTTGCTGAATACAAGAATCCGAACAAACCTTACTAACCGGTGATTTGTGGAAAGTGAACCAATGGCGTTCAAGAATCCTCGCTCGATATTTGATTGTCAATTTTAGGGAAACATACGGTCTATTTATAAATTTTATGTTTCAAGAGTATTTTCAATAAAACAGATCACAGCTATGTTGAGCAGTCTACGCGGTGTTTCTCCTTTATCCGACGCTATGTCCGACAGTACTTTAGAAAGGAACCGTGCTGAGAAAGCGCTTGTAACTAAAACGCCCGCCCAAAGCCAAGTTTTTCAGAATAAAAGCAGGGTTTGTGGCATGAAGAACTATTCAGACAAGAATGGGAATGATGTTACCAAGTCTGTGCATAAAGGTCGCAAAACTATCGCGTTTTGGACGCTGGTGTGTCTGCTTTTCGTCCTGGCGATCGGGAATTTAATCCTAACGTTTACTATTTTGGCCGTGTTGCGACTCGGACAGGGTGAGTGACCTTTAATTTTATCCTGTGTTAATTTTTTTTACGAAATTTTATTTAACTTACTGCGTTAGTTTGTCGTTTTATTTGAATGGTGAGTTACAACCTATGTTTAATAAATGAATTATTTGATTGATTGAGTGAAATATTGCAACCCGATTTTGACTTACTCCCAGTGGTCGAGTTGACTTGCATTTTGGTATGTGTATGTAGCTCCGATGACAATGCAATGATAAACTGTCGTCAGCAAAAAAGCTTACCAAAGATTTTTTCAGTTTTGGTGCATTAAGCTCGTACATACTGATACTTTAATGCACGTCATATTCAGCCATTTCCCTTATCATTTTTTTTTTGGCAACGATCAAGGGTCTTTAAACGAGTTGAACTTCGAAACGCGACCAAATATTTGTTCAGTTTTTGCATAATTCACATGAGTACAACTGATACCTAGTCTATGTACAGTCAAGGAAATTGAAACACGTACCACCGTAGAACCTAGTCGAAGAGACATACGCATGACATTTGTATGACATAGCCTGGCGTTTAACGCGTCGCGTCATTGCGATAGGGTTCTAAGGTGGTACGTGAATATACTTCCCCTACTGTACCTGATTCAGCCATTTTTATTATTGTTTATTTTGGGAACGATAGCTGGTTTTCAGTCGCCATATATCGATAACGCAACCAATTAGCGCAGGCAGACCGACATACTTGGCACGGAGTTGCCATCTTGTGAACTTCGAATCAGCCACTTTGGTGATCGTTGCCAAAGTGATCTCCTAGTCAAACATTCCATCTGGCAGGCATGGAGAGCATGGAGATTCTCCCGGAGCACAACGCGGTGAAGTTCTTCGGCTCCACGGGGCTGGAGCACCTGTACAAGCGAGACGGGCTGCTGGAGGGCTTCCGCGACCAGCCGGTGGTATTCAGCAGCGAGAACGGCTCCGTGCTCTTCAACCTGCAGACCAGGTCGCCTAAACGCTTCTTTTAAATTTTTTGACTTTGGGTCTTGTCGGCAAATAAATATCTTTGTTTCAGTCTTCAACTTTAATTTTAAAATTCACAAGTAAATAAATCAGGCGCTAAGACAAACCTTTAACATGTTAAGAGCGTGCAAACAGAGATTTGGCAACGTCGCCTATAGCTGCCAAACATTTAGCTGTTTTCATTGATTTATCAAAATTAATGAATTAAAATACGGAATATAGCAACGGTATGTACTAAAATATTGATAATGCATTGCAATAGTTAATACAGTTTTACTAACTATAACTATAATTAAGTGTAAAACAAGCATTTGGAAACTTTCCATTTGTAAATGTGCACATTTCGGTATAAGTATATAAGGTTTACTACTTACCAACAAATGTGAGAACACAAGTTCTAGTACATACTGTTGCTATATTCCGTATTTTAACTCATTAATTTTGATAAATCAATGAAAACAGCTAAATATTTGGCAGCTATAGGCGACGTTGCCAAATCTCTGTTTGTACGCTCTTAAGCCATGCTTCGTAGCTAGTTAGAGCCGTATCGCATACGCGATGTGTATGTGACCGGAGTGGTTTCGTCTCAAAACTCTCCATACAAAACTGCTCGACGTTATGACGTCAAACCTTGGTATTTTGCTAGTAAATGTATGGAGCATAAAACTCACGACGCATTTAGGCGTCCTTGACGTTGAAAAGGTTGGAATATAATGTCATCCACCGTGACAGGCTGTCCCGGAGCGAGACCAAGCTGGCCGTCAACACGTCCGGAGTGTTCGTCCGGGGAGTGAGCTCCCTGCAGCTGCTCGACCCTGTCTCCGGGGAGCCGGTGTTCAGCACAGCCTCGCAGACCATGGCCATACCTGACGGAGTCAACAACTTGCAGGCTAAGGTGCTTATTCACTCTTTAATCTCTATTATTTAAGGATAACTGTAGGTTACAAATTGATTTCATACGCAGTGTTTTTATCTAAGGGGGGACATGCAGTCATACATAAACAAACATGACCTAGATACCTATAATCTTTGAGGAGTCCCCTTAATTCTTCATGGATCAGAATTGGATTTTGATAAAAATTGGACCAGCCTGGAAGCCATAGCTGGCTTTCAGGCTGCCTTTAGATAGGCTGCTGGCACTTTAGATCATCATCATCATCTCAGCCACAAGAAGTCCACTGTTGAACATAGGCCTCCTCCATGGATTTCCAAAGCGACCGGTTGGAAGCGGCATGCAACCAGCGCCTTCCTGCCACCTGTATGGTCCGATGCCATCTTGTGGCTGGTCGTCCTACGCTGCGCTTGCCAATACGCGGCCGCGGCCTTTAGATAAAAAAATCTGTTTACATATGACAAAGTTCTGAGGTCCTTTCTTTTGAAGTCAGTTAAAAAGGAAGGCACACGGAAAGGTCATCTGATAGGAAGTAGTAACAATAAAAATCTGATGTTTAACACAACTCAAAAAGCACCAATCAGTAAACAAACTGGAACAAATTACCTTGCTACTCCGCGAAACCAGTGCCGGGCTCGTGCAAAATAGCTGCGTCTGTGCGACACATATATGTTCATGCAAAAACCCACCCTCCTCCGCTTCCACACGAAACAACATATATCACACAGACTCAACTACACACCACCACCACTAAACACTAAAACAACACGATCGACGCGCGTTTCGCCTCTATACGAGGCATCATCAAGATCAAAGAAACATCACGAACACTAAAACTACACGATGTTTCTTTGATCTTGATGATGCCTCGTATAGAGGCGAAACGCGCGTCGATCGTGTTGTTTTAGTGTTTAGTGGTGGTGGTGTGTAGTTGAGTCTGTGTGATATATGTTGTTTCGTGTGGAAGCGGAGGAGGGTGGGTTTTTGCATGAACATATATGTGTCGCACAGACGCAGCTATTTTGCAAGAGCCCGGCACTGGTTTCGCGGAGTAGCAAGGTAATTTGTTCCAGTTTGTTGATATGGACTTCCGCAAAGTAACGCCTGAATCTATTAATCACCAATCAGTAATTCATCAACATATCTTATCGTTTGTGTGTACTTGTACCAAATAAAAAAAAAAAAAACAAAATCATTTATTATCAGGCAACAAGGGCCCATAGATAAATACCTTACAAACTAACATACATAAAAATATATAGACTAAAATACAATTAAAATTAGCACGTTACTTCGGCGACGTGTGACCTATTTTCGGGGTGTCCAGCAACCGTCCGCGAAAACGACGGAAAGCGACTCCCTTCGGCTAGAATTGCTTCATGAAGGTTGACAGATGATCGGTCGGCACCCGCACCACAAAGGACGCATAATGCATGATGCATGTAAATCAGTAACTGTTTTTATGCCATATGGCAAGACATAGTGATACAAATCCATTACTGTAACATCCATAGGGCGTAGCCAGCTTCTGGCCTAGGGGGGGGGGGGGGGGGGCAAGTCAGATTTTTTATGTCGGATCGTCCGCGGCTGGTTTGTCATACACACCACACAAACACACCTACATGAAACATTAGATATATGTAGTGTAGTGTGTGATTTCCAGGGGGGGAGGCTGCTGCCCCCCCCTGGGTACGCCCATGGTAACATCTAAGAAGTATTAACATGCATACCCTATGTTTAACAAATAAATTCTATTTGATTTTGATTTTGATATATTTCTTCCAGCAAATCTCAACCAAGCGCATATCCTCCCCAACGGACCAGGACTTGACGCTCCGCTCCGACTCCTCAGCCCACCTTCGAGGGTCTGAAGGCACCCGCATGGAGTCCAAAGAACTGTTCTGGTCCGCCGACCAGGATATATACCTCAAGTCCATCAACGGTTCCGTGGTCCTCAGTGGTAAGGAAGGTGTTTACATCCCGGTAAGGAATTTACCCATAGCTCTGCCTTTGAATAAGACAGAGTTTCAGGGTACGGGGCAGTTTAAAGTGTGTGTCTGCATGCCTCAGGGTAAGTTGTTCAGGATCGCCGTCCCTAATGGGCAAAGAGTGACGTGTTCCCATATTAATATGACGGGAGAGTTGAACCCTTGCGTTTAGTTGTGTAGATTTTTGTTTAATAAATAATTTATAAAATAGTCGATGGTACTCCAAGTCTACTTTACTATGTTACCTTTGGTCAGAAGATCCCATTTCTGCCGAATCACATTCTTACAGATGTCTGTGTGTTCCAATTTCTACAGACTCTGACACTCTTACACGGAATTCTGTTCAAATTGGAATTAGTAGAAACAGGAAACTGTAGAAATATGCATCCATAGACATGGGATGTGCAGAAATGGGAATCTGTAGAACTGAGAATTTATAGACATGGGAATCTATATTTGTGGGAATCTGTAGAAATGGGAATCTATAGACATGGGAATTTGTAATCATGAGAATCTATAGAAATTGAAATCAATAGACATGGGAATCTATAGTAATGGGAATATATAAACGTGGGAATCTGTAGAATTGAGAATGTATAGACATCGGAATCTGCAGAAAAACATTAATTGTATAAACCGATTACAATGCAGTTTTTCTTATACGTTTATGACTTATAGTACTACATTGCATAAGTAAGTACCTGTCCTAAATGTGTGTATATATAGGATTAATTGTTCGATATAGTCAATTAATTAGGATTCATTCAGGATATCATTATTATAGTAGAGATGACGAAATAAATAGCAAAAGAGTGAGTGCGGTTAAATTAGGCTAAGAAAGATGTTTAGTTATGTATTTGTTAACTCTCTTTTTATAAGCCGTCGTTGCAATTTTTTTATGGAAAAGGGAAGTAAACGAGGATGCGGGTAACCTGATGGAAAGTGGCCATCTGTCTTGCGTCCTGCTCTCTTTGGGATTAAAATGACCTTGTATCGAACTTAACAGGATTTTTAAAATTGCACGGAATGCTGATGTTGCAGGTTCGAACCCTGCCATTACCCTAATTTTTCTTTGTGTCGTCATTCATTATATAGCATTTTAAAAAATTTATTTGAATGTAAAAAAAATACAAAAAGAAAAATCGAAAAAAATTTAAAAATAAATAATTTCGATTACAATAATTTAACAGGATTTATTTACTGTAACTTTCCGAGCGACAGAAATACACAGATTACAGCACCAGTTCTGTCACAACAGTCGTTATAACTACTCTCATAAACCACTTTTTTCGACCAATCGAAACGCAACACTGGTACTGCTACTTTACGTCGATGTTTTGAATGAATGAATGAAATCTTTTATTTTCAGGCAACAAGGCCCATAGATATACCTTACAAACTAACATACATAAAAATATATAGACTAAAATACAATAGGTACAAAAACATAACAATTTTCATGTTGGCGACGAAACGGCGTGGCCCCGTTGCGGCGTCACTTCCGATGTCACGTTTGCCACCGGTAAGGTGCCGAAACCGTCGAAACACGACATCCTCGTTATGCGGGTAGATGGTGTCTTGAACTTGGCCATTGTTTGTTTATTCTGTTATTCGTTGCTTTGTTGATACTTTGGTATAGTGCCACGGTGGATAATATTGGCGCTAGAGATGGGCCGACTATGACTTTGGCCGACTAGCCGACTAGCCGACTAATCGGCTGGTAAAAAGCCGACTAGTCGGCCGACTAGTCGGCCAGGCCGATCATTGCTTTCGCTAATGTTCGAGCGGAATATGTAACGTTCGACGCGCCTCATACGTTCACGCGCCGCATAAGCGGATATGAAGGACCAGATTTTTTTTTTCGTTTTGCATTTTCTTATGATATTGTCTACGTACTACTCGGCATTACAGTTTTTTTTTAATTAAACAAAGGTCAGCGAACTACTTAGCTGAGAAGTATGTATTGTAGTAAAATTACCATTCCGACTGATTCACCGAGGCACTGCGGTATCTTAGACGAGAAGATGGTGCGTAGCTTCTCGAACGCTACCTAACCGAGTCGGATTCGGTGATTGACCTCTTTGTCGAAGTTGGATCTACCATCTACCTACTGGACAGTCTATCCTAGGTATACATACCTAATCCCTTAACAACCTCGAGTGTAGAGACTCCGATCTTTAACGGAGTTGGCAGGACGAGGGCGTTCGACATGATTTTCATCTTGTCCACGTTCATCTTCTAACTTGCTTGTAGGCTCTACTAAGGTCATCGAGCATTATACTAAGGTCCTCCATGGTCTCAGCCATAACTACTATGTCATAGACAACACGAAGGTGAGCGTTATGTTCACCGCTTACGAGTTTATCGATGCCAAGTCCTTCCAAGAGATAAAATCTCCTTCTTTAACTCCTCGCTGTAGCCAGATAGGCTTCAAGGTTTGGTCTTGCAGTTGGACGGACGTATTAATTAGCATGTTCATGACGATACAACGCTGGAGAGACTGCAGTACAGCTCAGGTTGCGATTGAATCGAAGGGTTTCTCGTAGTCCACAAATGCTAAACAAAGGAGGAGGTTATATTCTTTGGTCTTCTGTATAACCTGCCGCAGCGCATGTAAGTAGTCCAGAGTGTTTAGGCTTTTTCGGAAACCGGCTTGTTCGGGAGGCTGGAAGTCGTCGAGCTTGCGCATGAGACGGTTCGTAATGACTCTCGAATATAAAATTAATATATAAACATAGCTTAGAAGTGAGATGGGCTTATAATTCTTCAGCAGAGTATTATTGCCGTTTTTGGAAAGGAGCACCATACTTCTGCTCCATGCATGCGGCGTTCTCCCTTCGTGACTGGCGGAGTTGAACAAAGTCTAAAAAGCACGAAGAACCGGTTTGCCCTTAGGATGCCAATGCTTTTAGGAGTTTGGCTGTAATTTGACGCCGTCCAGAATTTGTCATTTTTAAGTTGTGTGAGGGCCATACTAATCTCTAGAGATGGGCCGACTATGACTTTGGCCGACTAGCCGACTAGCCGACTAATCGGCTGGGAAAAAGCCGACTAGTCGGCCGACTAGTCGGCCAGGCCGATCATTGCTTTCGCTAATGTCCGAGCGGAATATGTAACGTTCGACGCTCCTCATAAGTTCACGCGCCGCATAGGTGGATATGAAGGACCAGGTTTTTTTTCTTTTTGCATTTTCTTATGATATTGTCTACGTATTACTCGGCATTACACAGTTTTTTTTTAATTAAACAAAGGTTAGCGATCTACTTAGCTGAGAAGTTTGTATTGTAGTAAAATTACCATTTCGACTGATTCACCGAGGCACTGCGGTATCTTAGACGAGAAGATGTTGCGTAGCTTCTCGAACGCTACCTAACCGAGTCGAATTCGATGATTGACCTCTTTGTCGAAGTTGGATCTACCATCTACCTACTGGATAGTCTATCCCAGGTATACATACCAAATCCCTTAACAACCTCTAGTGCAGAGACCCCAATCTTTAAGAGAGTTGGCAGGACGAGGGCGTTCGACATGATTTTCATCATGTCCACGTTCATCTTAAGATCAACTTGCTTGTAGGCTCTACTATGGTCATCGAGCATTATACTAAGGTCCTCCATGGTCTTAGCCATGACTACTATGTCATGGACAAAACGAAGGTAAGCAATATATTCACCGCTTAGGAGTTTATTGATGCCAAGTCTTTCCGAGAGATATAATCTCCCTGTTTGACTCCTCACTGTAGCCAGATAGGCTTCACGGTTTGGTCCTGCAGTTGGACGGACGTATTGGCATGTTCATACAAACTCTTTAGCACTTCTATGTCGGTACATCGCTGGAGAGACTGCAGTACAGCTCAGAGGTGCAATTTTTGGTTCTCACCAGGTGACTAGAGCTCACCAAAATGGCCGAATCTCTATAAAAAACGGCTATTTTGGTGAGCTTTAGTTACCCGGTGCGATTCAAACGCAATTTTGGAATCTCACCAAGTGACTAAAGCTCACCAAAATGGACGCATTTCTATGAAAAACGGCCATTTTGGCGAGCTGTAGTCAACCGGTGAGATTCAAAAATCGCACTCCAGGTCGCGATTCAATCGAAGCTAAACAAAGGAGTAGGTTATACTCTTTGGTCTTCTGTATAACCTGCCGCAGTGCATGTAAGTGGTCCACGGTGCTGAAGCTTTTCGGGAAACCGGCTTGTTCGGGAGGCTGGAAGTCGTCGAGCTTGCACATGAGACGGTTCACAATGACTCTCGAAAATAAAATAATATTTAAACATGGCTTAGAAGCGAGATGGGCTTATAATTCTTCAGCAGAGTATTATTGCCGTTTTTGGGAAAGGAGCACTACCATATCTGTTCCATGCATGCGGCGTTCTCCCTTCGAGACTGACGGAGTTGAACAAAGTCTAAAAGGCCCTAAGAACCGCTTTATCCTCAGGATGCCAATGCCTTCTTGAGTTTGGCTGTAATTTGACGTCGTCTGGAATTTGTCATTTTTAAGTTGTATGAGAGCCATACTAATCCCGTACATCTTCTAGTAGTATCTTCCGTACAACGTCTAGAATGTCTTTGGTATGTCTTCGAATTCGACTTGGTTAAGCAGCGTTCGGGAAGCTATGCAATCTTCTCGTCTAAGATACTGCAGTGTTTGCAGACGAAAGTCTTCGATCAGATGATGAAAGTACTATTTAATTGAAATTGATTCATGTTCATGACGATGATTTCAATTCAATCACCCTGTTTTAAAAATAGTAATATGACCACTAGATCACCCACTGGCTCGTTTGAGTTCCTATGTCGTGTTAAAAATAAAAAATAAATTAAAAATAATGGCCGACTAGTCGGTGCTTTTTGCCGACTAGTCGCCGACTAGTCGCCGACTAGAAATATGGCCGGATAGTCGGCTTTACCGACTAGTCGGCCACTAGTCGGTACATCTCTACTAATCTCGTACATGCTAACGTCCGGAATGTCTTTGGTATATCTTCAAATTCGACTTGGTAAAGCAGCTTTCGGGAAGCTATGCAATGCAACATCTTCTCGTCTAAGATACTGCAGTGTTTGAAGACGAAAGTCTTCGATCAGATGATGACAGTACTATTTAATTGAAATTTATTCATGTTCATGACGATGATTTCAATTCAATCGCACTGTTTTAAAAATAGTAATATGACCACTAGCTCGTTTGAGTTCCTATGTCGTATTTTAAATAAAAAATAAAATTTAAATAATGGCCGACTAGTCGCCGACTAGTCGCCGACTAGAAATATGGCCGGATAGTCGGCTTTACCGACTAGTCGGCCACTAGTCGGTACATCTCTAATTGGCGCTGTAAATTAAAAACAATTTTACTTTGAGTATTTGCATTTTTTAGGCTTTTTTTTTATTATAAATGAAATTTTAAACTTCAAACGTAGGTATATAAGATTACATGTTTTATATAATTTGGCCTATTGAAGGTTGTTATAAATATAATAATTATAAATATACCGTGCATGCGTGTTGTTTTTAAATATTAAAATAAATAAACATTTATATTACCGAGATGGTTTTATTTAAATTATCTCCGTAACAGACTATTCACTTTATTTAATTTTGTAACCGAAATTTCGATATTTTCTCTCCATTGGGTATTTAGTCCCCTCAGAAATACTATATTTGGTGTTTAAAAAGTTGACAACCTTAAACCCCTAAGAGGGGCCTTTTAAGGGCCAGGAGGTAAATTACCCCACGTTGGGAAGCACGGCCCGTGGGGTAATTTACCCCCACGCTGGGAAATAAATTATTCCAGTAACAGACTAGTCGGTTTATTTAATTTTGTAACCGAAATTTCGATATTTTCTCTCCATTGGGTATTTACTCCCCTCAGAAATAAATAAATAAATAAATATATCAGGACAATTCACACCAGTTGACCTAGTCCCAAGCTAAGTAAACCTTGTGTTATGAGTACTATACAACGGATATACATACTTAAATACTATATTTGGTGTTTAAAAAAGTTGAGAACTTTAATTTTACCCCTAAGGCCCAGGGGGTAAATTATCCCACGCTGGGAAATAAGTTATTCCAGTAACAGACTAGTCGGTTCATTCAATTTAGTAACTGAAATTTCGATATTTTCTCGGTCCAGGGGGTAAATTACCCCACGTCGGGAAGCACGGCCCGTGGGGAAATTAACCCTGATGCTGGAGACGACTGGTTCCACCACTTATTGGAACCAGTAGTGGGGCGTGTACTTGATGCCTCAAAAATACTATATTTCATATTTAAAAAAGCTTGCTTGCTTGCTTTCCTATTTCATAAAAAAGGTGACAACCTAAATATTACCCCACAGGCCCATGGGGTAATTTACCCCCACGTTGAAACATTAGTTATGTAGGTACTCAGTACCTCAAAAATATTATATTTGGTATTAAAAAAACAACCTTAACTTTCCATCTAAAGCACTTATGGTAATTTACGTTTACCTAAGAGTTATCCTTCTGTTGCGTCGTGTTCGCCGTTCGACTGTGGGTCTTAGCGTGTGTGATTAAGGTACACTTCTGCAGGAACTTCTTGCCGCACAGCTCGCAGCAGAAGCGTCGGTCGTCGCGATGTGTTCTCATGTGGACGTCCAGTGCCTTCTTACGAGGGTAACTGGAAAAAAACAAAAAAACAATGGCATAAAAATGTTGTAGATCATATTTAAAAATATACGTCGAAAAAAGAAAAACCAGCCCCTCCAGCACACTAGCGTTTAACGCATACTGATTAGAACGGGATAAATGCTTTAAGTCATGGATAAAAGCTAGCGTGCTAGGCCCCCAGCATGTAATATAAACTTACTTTCGTAAAAAAAAAACTTTAAAAATATAAAATTTTACCTTCCAATAAAATTATTATTATGTTTCCTTCACGTCCGAGGTCCGCTTTAGAGAGACATCGTTGCCAACGGCCGTAGGTCGTCAGATGTCGCTACATCCGTGATGCAGAATCCCGCGCCAACAAGCACTTCTTGTGGATTTGACTTCCGCCTACCTGTCAACCTCAACTTACGACTAACTAGCCGCCATGTTTTTCAATCATTATAGGCGAGTGATGCGGTTTGGTGGGCCCACCAGGTAGCCATTACTCGGACCTCGGACGTGAAGGAAACATAATAATAATTTTATTGGAAGGTAAAATTTTATATTATGTGTTCCGTATCACGTCCGAGGTCCGCTTTAGAGACCTGTTTGTTATCTCCTGGTGGCGAGTTAGGAGTCAACGTGGTGACTAATGGCAATAATGTGACAATGTGAAGAAATAGGTACCTGTTGAGTAATACCAAAAGCAAATAAAATATCGCACATTTGCAATAAAAGTATAAACAAATTCAGCAAACTCAATAAAGGACTTACGACAGGCTATTCAGTACTATAAATAACAGTCTGTATTCAGAAACAGATTTAACACCGCGTTAATAGCACACTTCTGAAGATAATCAGACAGTAAAAACAATTTAGTACCCAGCTGCCTGTTAAGCTAGATGGGACGTTATTAACAGAGTATTTAAGTACTTTAAATGGCAAAAAACCCTTTCGAGTATGGGTACCAGACGTAGCAGGCATGCCGGTGGTAGCAGGGGCTTCAGTCTAACGGAGATAACGGAGTATTGTTCGCTCCCACATCTGCCAATCAAATCGGTTTTGCAACCTAATTAATGGTACAAATGGTGAGGTCGAACTATCAAGCTAATAGTTCTTTTAATATTTGTAATATGTTAGTATGTCAAGTATTTATCTATGGCCTATGCAGCCTGACAATAAAGCTCTTTAATAATATACCAAGTTGTAACAATGTTGAACGTAGATACTAACACCCTGCGCCGGTATATAAAGTACGCGAGCGGGTTATCCGCTGGTAAAGTCAAGACGATTATAGGTCAGGGTAGTGATCCTTAAATAATCTTGCAGATTACTCTCTGAAGGAAACGGGTCTTAACAGTAAACGCTGGAATAGTTACATTTTGCGTAGGGTCAACTCAAGCTCTTACAGTATGCATATACGATGAGAAAACATGACAGAACTCGTTGCCCTGCTAGCAGGATACGGCGAATAATTCTTTACGGATCGTGGTGTACCGTGTCTTACCGTAGAAGTGACTCTCTTATGACAGTCAATCGCAATCGCCAAACCACGTGACGGCCCGTTAACCTCTGCGCTGTAGTGTGGCCTGACCAGAAGCAGCAGTCGCAAAGGAATCCGCAACACAGCCAACGGATAGCGCGGCGTACAGTCGGCCTCACTGTCGAAACGGGTCGGCAGAAGCAGCAGCGGCGAGGGGCGAACGCGAAATCAGCAGCTGGTACGACAACACGTCATCATCGTTGCGGTAACTGGCAGGCGAGAGCAGCGCGATAGGCGATAAAAACCGGCGAGTGCAGCGGTAGCGCTTTGTGGATGCGCCTGCCTGGTAATAGCAGCTGCCAAGAAGGATAGCGCAGCAAAGTCAAGCCAACAGCTAGCGCAGCACCAAGTCCATTTTGTCTCCGTACGACAGTAACAGCAGCAACAGCGTAGGAAGCAGCGGCTCCGACAGAGCGTTACTGCCAGGCACGCCCACATTTCTCAAAATGACGCGCGCGTTATCAATCACACCGTTTCGAAACTTATTAGCTAACACAGCTGGTGGTGCAAAAGCTGATCAAAAATCCATAACAACTACCCGTGAAACTATGTAGAAAAAATATTTGTTGTTAAAGGTACTGTCCAGTGCATGGATGTATGAACGTGAACGAACGATAGAACTGCAGTTTATTCAATGTTGTATACATTTACTTAACAGACTAGGTTACGCAAAGAGTACGAATCGGAATCAGTATATCAGTATCAGACCGCGACCATGTCACAACATGCTAGTGCCTATCTGTTTCGAAGCACTGCAAACAATATCTAATTTGTGACGGTGTGGCAGCCCGCTATGACGAGTACAGCATAGCCGGCAGTCAGGGCGACAGCTGTAACGGGCTTGCAGGCTACAGTCGTGATGAACGCGCAGTTAAGCCAGCGGCTAGCCCGCTAGCTCGCGCTATAGCGGCTTGACAGGGGCAGCGGATGAGAAAGAGGCGTGAAGCTTCGTGAAGGTTAGCGCGAACGCTCGTCCGCATCACGACTGCAGTTGCCCGACCGGGACCGAGGGTGGAAGGAAAGCGCGGCACAGCCCGCTGCTAGTGTGGCAGCCCGCGCGCCTCTCGGGTGCAGCGGCCCGCAGGGCGGCACCCGCAAGAGGCGAGCAGTAAAGCCCGCCATTACGGTGACGACCTCGTAGCCGTAGCGGCCTGGCAGATGCAGCGGCCGCGAGACGCGCGCCACTAGTCTAGGCCGACAACCAATCGGGCCTCGCAGCGGTAACGGTTCGGTAGAATCGGCGCGACTGTATGCAAACGTCTAGGCAGACAATCATTTGGCCACGCAGCTGTAGTGGCCCCGCGGGAGCAGCGGCAGTGAGCGGCGCGCAGTTAAGCCAGCGACTAGGCCGACAACCATTTGGCCTTGTAACTGTAGCGTCCGGCAGGAGCGGCGGCCGTGAGAGGCGCGCAATTAATCAGCGTCTAGGCTGACCATCATTCGGCCTCGCAGATGTAGCAGCCTGGCAGGAGCAGCGGCCATAAGAGGCGCGCAGTAAACGGCGTCTAAGCCGACAACCATTCGGCCTCGCAGATGTAACAGCCTGGCAGGAGCAGCGGCCATAAGAGGCGCGCAGTGAAGCCAGCGTCTAGGCCGACAACCATTCGGCCTCGCAGATGTAGCAGCCTGGCAGGAGCAGCGGCCATAAGAGGCGCGCAGTAAAGCCAGCGTCTAGGCCGACAACCATTCGGCCTCGCAGATGTAGCAGCCTGGCAGGAGCTGCGGCCATAAGAGGCGCGCAGTAAAGCCAGCGTCTAGGCCGACAACCATTCGGCCTCGCAGATGTAGCAGCCTGGCAGGAGCAGCGGCCATAAGAGGCGCGCAGTAAAGCCAGCGTCTAGGCCGACAACCATTCGGCCTCGCAGATGTAACAGCTTGGCAGAAGCAGCGGCCGTGAGGGGCGCGCAGTAAAGCCAGCGTCTAGGCCGACAACCCTTCGGCCTCGCAGATGTAGCAGCCCGGCAGGAGTAGCGGCCGTGAAGGGCGCGCAGTTAAGCCAGCTTTAAGGTAGTGTAGCGGTCAGGCAAAAGCAGCGGCCGTGAGAGGCGCGCCACAAGTCAACGTCTGTATCGGGTCGGCAGGACCAACGGGCACAAAAGGCGCGTAGCATAGTTGAAGGCTGCCGCGACAGTATTCAGACTCACATCTGTAATAGGTTAGCACCAGCGGCTAGCACAACAGCCATTCGCGACGGTATCGAAATCGCGCTGAGACAGCAGCAGAGTGGCGCGCAATATGGCCAGCAACTTGTGCAAAATACCTGTTGATTTAGCAGCCGCAGGACGGGTGCAATAAGTAGAGCCAGCAACCAATTACAAATTATCTTGGTCTCGCAGCTGTAGGTGCAGCAGCCGCAAGGGAAACGCAGCATAGCTGACGGCGTAACGAGATAGCCCATCGGCATCGCTGCTAATCGGTCAAAAGGAAGTAATTTTGCGGAGTGGACCAGTGCAGGTGGTCCAAACGAGTGAAGGCGACAAAGGGGAAGTGCCTGTACGCAGCAAGCAGCATTGCAGCAGCAGCGGTATCGCCTCTCCCAGTGGGGGATAAAGGTTTAGAAGACCCAGCAAAGTTACAGCACTGGTACCGGCAGACAGACCGAATCTTTCGTTTAAGACGGACAGACTCGTCTGGGCGAACTATCGTGCGTTTATCTTGGTTTGACAGTCTCTTGTTAACATAGGTAGTATAGTATAATACTGCACAGTCATATTAAGGCAAGGCGGGAAAATAAAGCGAGGCGTTAGCGGTACTAGCTTTAGAAGGTAAACCATTTCAAAACAGACAGAGGTCTGAGGTTATTTACAGCATCATCTAACGTTTCAAACGTAACACTGACAGAACACTAAGAAGTGTCGATTCATAAAACAGTTTCGATAATCTAAGTTGCAACCTGAAAAGTAAGCTTAAAACTAAATAGAAAGTCGTTCCGAGTATTGTAGGACGGGGCGACCCGACATCCTACTTATAAAAATACCATCGAGGAATATTAAAGACTATAAAATTATTTTATAATGAAAGTAAATGTGGGTAGTGATAACACTACCTACTTTCTGAAGTCGCCTCGGGCCGCGGTAGGCGCGTAGTTTCACCCGGCTGCCGTCAGAAGGGAGGGTTATGCTCGTATGATTTTCTTGTACCCCCCCCCCCCCTTTTTTTGAGAACTTTTGCGCGGCACCGAGGAATCGGAGTTGAATGTCAATGTACTCCTACATGTTGTCGTTAATTGGGAAAATCGCTAATCCACTAACGCTTCGCGAAGAAACAGACCGGACCCTCAATTTCAATCAATCTGGAGCTTCAGAGCATCTGGTATCGTGCGCCGGCAGTAGAGCCTTCAAAAGGCAGAAGCCATCGCCAGTTACGCACGATCGCAGCATCAGACTGAACCGCATGGCCGCTCACGTCTCGTAACCCGCCGTCGGGTCGGGGGGGCCCGCGCTCGGGGCGGGCGGGGCCCGCGGGGACTCGGGAACTCGAGGGAGCCCCGGCGCTTGTCACGGTTCCGGATCAGGCTCCGGCTCCGGCTCCGGCACGGGCGCGAGCAGAGGCTCGGGCGTCCTACTTTTACGTCAGCGGACGGGGTTGCGAGATTCACATAATAATATCGTTCAGCTGACTCACCGACTGGTTTAAGAGACATTGGAACCTCCATTCCGGTCCGACGGGGGATGCGGGGCGGCGCGGGGTCTGCGGGGCCCGCGCCGCCGCCGCGAGCTTCTCGACGCGACGCTCCGGATCTGACGCGGGACTCTCGTTGCGGGACTCGCGCAACACACACGGAAAATCGTTAGAAAGATAACACGAACTCTCTAACGCAAAAAATCGTTAAGCGGAGGAATTGTACTTTTATCTCGAAGACCTCGCTTAAAATAGTGTACGTGCGAAACCAGATTATCACGATCGATCGTGATTATGCACGTGATTACGCTCAAAATCTCCTGAAAGCGTGTCACTCCTCGCCGACTAGGGCGGTATGAATATTTACGGACTTACCCTCTTTTGTGACACGAAAATTTTAACAAAATATTTTAAGGTTTGATTTAAATTATTGTTAAAGAGGGAGAATTGAGCTGTGAATTCAAAATTCAACGTGATAAATGAAAATTGTAAAATAATTAAAGCGACAAATACGAACCATCTTCACCGAACGGCGAACGACGCAATAATGATTGAAAAACATGGCGGCTAGTTAGTCGTAAGTTGAGGTTGACAGGTAGGCGGAAGTCAAATCCACAAGAAGTGCTTGTTGGCGCGGGATTCTGCATCACGGATGTAGCGACATCTGACGACCTACGGCCGTTGGCAACGATGTCTCTCTAAAGCGGACCTCGGACGTGATACGGAACACATAATATGTTTATTGTAATAGAATCAAGATAAAAATCAGTAAGTTTTGTTTTCAGTACGCCATTCGTTCAAGTAGCGGACGGTCGTACTGTTCGATCTTGATGATGCCTCGTATAGAGGCGAAACGCGCGTCGATCGTGTAGTTTTAGTGTTTAGTGGTGGTGGTCTTTAGTTGAGTCTGTGTGATATATGTTGTTTCGTGTGGAAGCGGAGGTGCGGATGTGCGACACATATATATTCATGCAAAAACCCACCCTGGTTTTTGCATGAATATATATGTGTCGCACAGACGCAGCTATTTTGCACGAGCCCGGCACTGGTTTCGCGGAGTAGCAAGGTAATTTGTTCCAGTTTGTTAATAATCATTAGATACAGTATTGTGGCCAACTCTTACTAAGAAAACGTCAGCATACACGATAGTTATCACGTTACAACGTGCATCGCTCGTTTGCTAGAATTATAACCCTCACCTCTTGGGGCACAGCGCGCATTGGAACTCGTTCAGGCCGGTGTGCGCGGCCACGTGCCCACGCAGCTCCTGCTTGTGATAGAACCCGGCGCCGCACTCCACGCAAAAGTGACGTTTTACCTTCAAATGCTTATTGCGCAAGTGCGTTGATAGGTTACCTGAATAAATAAATCCCACCAAAAACATAAATGTAAAAATGGAAAGCCAAGTTCGATACAAAAACTATGCTTGGCTGGGGGCATCGCCGCAAAATGAATGGAGATCTAAATGAGTGCCAAGTTCTATGCAAAATCCAAATATGTATTTATAAATAAATATCTCGGGACAATTTACACCAATTGACCTAGTCCCAAACTAAGCAAAGCTTGTAGGTACTATGGATACTGGACAACGGATAAACATACTGTAACAGAACATGCCTCTCATGTCTGTCACTTCACAAATATATGTCAAGAATAGGTCTTTACTTCAGTAATATATTATTCGATTAATCCATATAATTAATCTAATAAGAAAATCATTATAAAATATTCTACACGATAATTATCGTGATAAGGATTATTCAAATCAATAACCAAGCGCATAAATATATTTATATTCCAAATTTCATTAAAATCCGATCAGCCGTTCGATACTAATAAATTTATAAAAATCTTTAAAATACCCAAATACTCCATCGGCATTCTCAAAGCAAACGCGCGGCACGTGTAGGAAAATATTAAACAAAGCAAAAAGTCTAATAAACACTTCGTACCAAACTATTATGATCCTTATCTCACGGCAATAACGCTTACAATAGTAAATCAACTAACCACTCGATAACGATAACAACAGATTAAAGTAGAAAAACGTCGTAAGTACAGTTTTGCCGAAATACTATGAATCTAATCAATTAGACGTTAAAACTCAAAATGCCAAAATAGGATACATCGAGTAAAGCGGTTGACACAATGCGATAGAGCGCTCGGGTCGCTCGGGTCGCTCGGGACGCCCGGGTCGCCCGGGTCGCCCGGGTCGCCCGGGTCGCCCGGGTCGCCCGGGTCGCCTGGGTCGCCCGGGTCGCTCGGGTCGCTCGGGTCGCTCGGGTCGCCCGGGTCGCCCGGGTCGCCCGGGTCGCTCGGGTCGCCCGGGTCGCTCCGGTCGCTTGGGTCGTCGTAAAATTCAAAGCTCAAACACAGAATCTATATGGAAAGAGGTCGCTCGGGTCGCCTGGGACGCTCGGGTCGCTCCGGTCGCCTGGGTCGCTCGGGTCGCCTGGGTCGCTCGGGTCGCCTGGGTCGCCCGGGTCGCTCGGGTCGCCTGGGTCGCCCGGGTCGCCCGGGTCGCTCGGGTCGCCTGGGTCGCTCCGGTCGCTCCGGTCGCTCGGGTCGCTCCGGTCGCTCCGGGGACGGACTTTGGTTTAGGCTTTCGCTCGTTACGCACGCGGTTGTATTCGGAATTTCTTCTAGTTCGATCTTGTATTAAGCGAGTGCGGTTCGCAGTTGTTTATTAGTTCAAATTTAAGTGATTTTAGTGCTTTTAAATTATTAATTAATACAAATAAGTGTATATAGTTGGATTCTTTCTGGCTTAGGCTTTCGCACGTTACGCACGCGGGTGTGTTCGGAGTTTATTATAGCTCGATTTTGTATAAAGCGAGTTCGGTTCGCAGTTGTTAATTAGTTAAAATTTAAGTGATTTTAGTACTTTTAAATAATTAATTAATCCGTTTTCGCTCGTTACGCACGTGTTTGTGTTGGGAATTTCTTTCTGTTCGATTTGGTATAAAGCGAGTTCGGTTCGTAGTTGTTTGTTAGTTTGGAATTTAAGTGAAATCAGTATATTAATTAATAAATTAATACAAATAAGTTTATTATGGGATTCTTTTCGATTTACGCTTTCGCTCGGTACGCACGCATACTCCCTAGTACGGTTCTCATTTTACTTTTCTAGTGTTTTTATTCAGTTTAATTTTTAATTGTGTTTAATTGTGTGTTTTGTGTTAATTACTTTAAATATTTAGTTTCATTAATTAATTTAAATTCAGTGACAGTGTTTGCTAGGTTTTTTATTATTCTCTACCGTTTGTTGGTTTTCAAACAATTTGTTTCACATGTTTAAGAATTAACTTCAATTTGTGTTAAAGTAAATGTCTTGGCAAAATGAAACTTGCATTTTGCTGTTGCCCTAGTGTTAACTTCATGGCTCACTCGGAGCGATCCTTTGGACGGATACCTAACATGGTGACAACGAAGTCCTCTGGGTTTAAAATCCACGCGGGTGGATTCCCCAAAATGTGGCCTCTTTTGGGCATGGGTTTTCATTCATGATAACTTAACAATTATCATGTCTAACTTTCTGTGTTTTGCCACACACGGTAATGTTGGTACACCATGAGGATGTCTAGACAGTGAGGTTCTCATGTGGTCCAGCGTGCTGTGGACCCTTCCGATCTATATATGTATATATTCACACGGTTGTGTAGGGGTATCCAAGGCCTCTCTCCTCTCCCAGCCTTCGCGGCTGTATGGGGGCCAAACTCAGCCGTAACACCGGGATTTAGGTATAGGTCTATAGAGGTCTTCCCGAACCTCGCATCTTATAGGGTTTTAGAACAGATTAGTAATCCATTCTTTAAACCGAGAATGGGTTAGAGTTAGGTGTTTATTCTTTAAACCAGGAATAAACAACATTACACACTACACAATTAAAGGTACAAATACAACTAGACCTCTAGTTTGCTTTTAACACATTTAGTTAACATAGGGAAATAGGAACCTTCTCTAAGTGTAGGCATAGGGCGTAGGCTCGTCAATAACCTGTTAAGATTCTTAGGGTTCCTAGGGATTCTATGTTTTAACATTAACTACTATCAATATATTCTAAACTATTTGAGCATTTCTAGCCTATGGCAAGATTTTATTATTCGAAGTCGTAGCAATCACAAAGAGCTATTTTTATAATTAAAGTAATAACCTGGTTGGAATTGTTATAAAAAATTAAACAAAACCATCCAATATAATGAAGGTTTGATCATGCCTAGCGAAGCATAAGCAAGTTTTAGCATTCCTACTACCAAACGGGGAGGAGTACTATATTTAAGGTTTGACCAAATACATTCATTATCCAATGTCTATCAGATATACCTCTTTGCTAGTCCTAACACATGGCTAGTGTTCAAGTTCTAAAACCATAGACTTGATAATACCTGTAAGATAGAAGAAAGTCTTACATTGGCTAGAAAGCTTATATTTTACTTTATAAAAGTAACATAAAATTACCTACTATCAACAGGACTGACTGAATCTTATTGTAAGATATAATTGACTGAAGTACTAACTTCCTAATTACTTTTCATCATTGAAACTTAGTATACTTACTATCTACATTATATTAACTGCAACCAGGAACTATTTGATAAAATACAGTTTTAAAATAACACTGTTCTAATTAATACCAAATCATTGTTTACTAAATATCTAGTTTCCTAGACATACTAAAATGATAAAAGACTTTGAAAAAAATAAAAGCCTGGTATTTTTGCTTTCCTCTTGACCATTGTATAACATATCCTACCGACTGACTATATAAGACATTAATTGATCATTTCCTCTTAAAAGAACAAAATCGGAGGGGGATTGTCCAGTCTGGGACGAGATCCACTGCTATGGTAAATACCAGGAAGTAGCAACTTCTGGGCGGATGGAGGAGCCCTAGCCTTAGCCGAAAAAATAAATGTCTTTCATTTTACTTTCCGAGACTTGACTGTGATGACTTACTTATTTTAAGCACCAAAATCAATTAAAATTATAGTAGTCAACCATTTCTAATCTTTATTTAACATGTACTTGCTTTATATACTAACATCTAAGGCTTTTGTCTAGGTTAGGATTTTAGGTTAATTAAAGTCAGCATATTTTAGGTAATAGGCTAAATAGGTAGTTTGGTGGACTGATCTTTGCTTGTTATTAAAAGTTCTTGGGTTATTTATAGCGGACACAACGTAGGACACTAGACGATCACATGGCCAAATTTACGTATTTCACCTGTCAGTTTTTAGTTAGGTAGGTTTAATTATTAAATTATTTAAAAAAAAATTAGGTAGTATATACAGTAGGTAGTAGAGGGGGGGAGGGTACAATACATATATAGATAAATACATACTTAAATACAAATAACATCCATGACTCAGGTACAAACATTCATATTCGTCACACAAATATTTGCCCATACCAGGATTTGAACCCGGGACCTCTTGCACAGTAGGCAGACACATGTGCCACTGTGCCATACAGGTCGTCATTTATAGGAACAAAATAACATTGTGAACAAGTATTAAACTCTATTTCTTTGCTTTATTGGATACCTAGAACAATTGCTGTTATTTAAATATGTGAGATCTTAAAGTAGGTTAGATTTGACTTATAGAAGGGTCAAAAGTGGCACCAAGTGGTTCGTGTAATATTATACTTGGCGCTGGCTAGCCAGTTCTCAGACAAAATAAATACTCAAAGAGCCAGTTCCGTTGCTTGAACTTGCCTTGACACGCAGCCGCGTGTCTAGATAAATAAATAAATATCTTAGGACAATTCACACCAATGACCTAGTCCCAAACTAAGCAAAGCTTGTACTATGGGTACTAGACAACGAATATACATACTTATACATATAGATAAATGAATACACACTTAAATACATGAAACATCCAAGACACGGGTACAAACATTCATATTCATCATACAAACATTTGCCCTTCCCGGGAATCGAACCCGGAACCTCTAGCTTCATAGTCAGGGTCACTAACCACTAGGCTATCCGGTTTTCGAATAAATAAAAGTAACGACACAAAAGGCTTTGCGAGGGGATGCAGGAGGGGGGGGGGACAACTGCCCCCCCTTAGAGCTTCAAATATGTAAGTGTAGTTTTCCGTTAGTGAGGTCCATTTCATTAGTTGTACCTAAAAGTACAATCCCCCCCTACCCCCTAGCACGGGCCAAGATGGCTGACTGGCAACGCCCTTGAATGAAACACACAATAGAGATATTTCACTTAGAATTTACTATTTTATTTCGTAATGTGAAGTTTTTAACACATTATGTCATCTTGTTTTATCTCTCTATAGGATTATTTTGCGGAGCAAAGTGTGGAAGTTGAAAGTTTAACAAACTGGAACAAATTACCTTGCTACTCCGCGAAACTAGTACCGGGCTCGTGCAAAATAGCTGTAACGTGGTTACGTGGTGATGTGTAGTTGAGTCTGTGTGATATACGTTGTTTCGTGTGGAAGCGGAGGAGGGCGGTTTTTTTACATGAACATATATATGTCGCGCAGACGCAGCTATTTTGCACGAGCCCGGCACTGGTTTTGCGGAGTAGCAAGGTAAATTGTTCCAGTTTGTTGATATGGATCTCCTGAAAGTAACGCCTGAATCTATTAATTAGTTGGAAGTTGGTCCGCCTCAAGCCTAAGTATTAAAGACAACTGCGCCCCGTTTTCAGACAGTCATCCCAGGCCTCCATATCAAACATCACTACTAAGATATCTGAAAACCATACTGATTTCTATTGACCTACTGACTATTAGGCCCCAGTACTTGACTCTACCGGGCTCTAGTTTCAGACGCTCTATAGGGCCCCAATATTAAGGATACTCGGGACCCAGTATCACCATCTTCCCCGGGTCTTAATATTAGATACTGCACTCGTTTCCAGGATCAAATAAAATTAGGCTCCATATTTAAGACTAGCGGACGCGCGCGACTTCGTTCACGTAAAATTAGTAGCCTATGTCCGTCAGGAATAGTGTAGCTTTCTATCTGTGAAAGAATTTTTGAAATCGGTTCAGTAGTTCCAGAGATTACCCCCTACATACAAACAAACTAACAAAAAAACAAACAAACAAAGTTTTTCTCTTTATTATATTAGTGTAGACTACTGGGCCTAAGTATAACAAACTCCAATAGATCTTTTTTTTTATGAAACAGGAAGGCAAACAAGCAAGTGGGTCACCTGATGGTAAGTGATCACCACCGCCTATAGACACCCGCAACACCAAAGAGATTGCAGATGCGTTGCCAACCCAGAGGGCTAAGATGGAACTTGTTCCAGTAATTACACCGGTTGTCATGCTCTCCACGCCGGAACACAACTGTGCAAGCACTGCTGCTTAGCGGCGCTGGATTAGCGACCAAGATGGTGGTAGCGATCCGGACAGACCTTGCACAAGATCCTACCACCCGCAAGATCTAAGTAGAAGAGACTCCACGGGGCCCCAATATCAAAAACCAAGCCCTAGTATCAGACAATTGCCCCCAGGTTCCAGTATCAGACCACCTCAGCCCCTCTATCAGACGCTAGCCTATATCACATCGGGTGTCTCACCAGCCAGCAGGAACCGCCGCGGGCACAGGTGGCAGCGGTGCGCCGCGCGCGCATCGTGCGCTGCCGCGAGATGCCGCGCACGTCTGGTCAGAGTGCCGAAGCGCTCCGGACAGTGCGGGCACGCGTACAGCTCCACCGACTTGTGCTTACGTTGTCTGAACAGAGGCGTAGAAATACACTCAACGTCAAAAAAATGCAATTTGCAATTTTGACTTCAAGCAGTTATAAATCCCATTTCATCTAAGGTAAGGTGTGACTGTGGGGCCTCATTTTAAAGGTTACTGAATCCTCCATTGAATAAAAATGTGATATTTATTACTGCGTGTTTAAAACAACAATGTATAAGAATGTCTGCAGTGAGTTATGAGAGTAATGGCTCGTTCCACAATGTCCGGACAAAAAAGAGATAGCGATCCCCTATCCGGTGAATAAGTTTAACCAGACATTGTGAAACAAACCCCGTCAAACGTAATAAGTCTGTGTGAAAATCGCCAAAGCTTAAAACAATTGATTGTGAAACAAGCCCTAAGTGAAGCCAAGGTTCACTCTCCTACCCTCGCGGGAAACAGGGATGACTTTATGTACAGTAGGGGAAATAGATTCAAGTACCTCCTTAAAACCCTATCGCAATGACGCGACGCGTTAAACGCCAGGCTATGTCATACAAATGTCATGCGTATGTCTCTTCGACTAAGTTCTACGGTGGTACGTGTTTCAATTTCCTTGACTGTATGTGCGTACTGCGTACTTATGTTTTCAGTGATGGCAAGAAATTGGAAAGAAACACCCCCAACTAACAACAAGCAACAACAATCAGCAACAGTCAACAGTCGCAACAAGTAGAGCGAAAATATATGCCTATATTTTCGGTGCTGTAAAATTCGAATCACAACATTTATGCTTTATATATTTACACACCTTACAAATTAACACATGAATGAATCATTTGTTGGTCTATGTACACTTTATGTCGGTATATATGTGTTTATAAACTTCACTCACCTGTGTGAATTCAGGGTATTATAATTGCTGAACTCTGTGTCGCAATCTTTGCAAGTAAATTGTCCTTTGATATGGGACGGTATGTGCCTCTTAAGCCTTTTCTTTGTCAGGAATCCTGTAACGAGAATAATATTTAAACAGAGGTTATTACCACGGAAAGACAAACGGGCATGCTGGCCCCCAATTCTGGCGCCTATCCAGATTCGTTTGACGTTCGAGATGTGTCAAAATATGACAGATTTTGAAGGGACTTGATAGCTCTTTTTGGCTTATTTCGAGTGTGACTTCATGTCTACTGACGCGAGAATGGCCCCGCAGGTCACATGCACAAAAGCAGGCTGTAGAAACTATACGCAGAAACAGTACAAAAATGAAACCTTCCGTTCTGGCGGCAGACGGCTAATAACTGAAACTCAAAGTAATGGTCTGTGTTGCTCGAAAGGCATCATTTTTCTAGCGCCTTTTTAGGTTTCTTAATTCGGGGTACACTTTCACCATTTTTTTAAATAGGAAGGAAAACGAAAATTGGTAATAATCCGGACATTTTCATGAAGGTTTTTTGGGGGCAACTGTATTTTTAGGGTTCGGTACGTAAACGGGACCCTATTACTAAGACTTCGCTGTCCGTAGGCTGTATCGCCTGTATCTCATGCACCGTGATAGTTAGACAGTTGTAATTTTCACAGACAATATATTTCTGTTGCCGCCATAACAACAAATACTAAAAAAAAAACCTGATTTTTTTGCTCGTTTTTATAGATAGCACTTGGCCAGTTTCTTTTAAATCGTTTTTCTGAAACTCCCCTAAGACAAATGAGGATGAATATAGTTTACCTTTGCCGCAGGTCTCACAGATGTGGTTGGGGTAGTGTCTGTTCATGTGTGCGTGGTACACGTAAACGTTCGGCAGCAGGGCTGCGCACACGGTGCATTTGAAGTCGTCCGTCACTTTGTACTGCACCTCGCTCTTGACCTGCGGCTGCCTCTTCTTCCGCGAAACGGTTATACGTTTTTCTCTTTCTAATGTAACGGATGGTGCGTCTTGCTCTAACTTGATGCTTTCTGCGAGGTTGATTTCTGTAACCAGGATTCGAAGGGGTAAGTAAATAACTAAATAAAATAAATAAATATCTTGGGACAATTAACACCAATTGACCTAGTCCCAAAGTAAGCAACTAAAACTGCTTGTGATATGGGTACTGGACAACGGATATACATACTTATATAGATGAATAGATACCACTAGGCTAACTACCCGGCCGTTAAAAGATAAAAGACAAAGAAGGTACAGAAGATTGGATTCTGTGGTAATACAGTTAGGGTTGTTGGGTTGAATAGTGCAAGGTTGCCTGGAAGAGATCGGTGCTTAGCGATAAGACCGTCTGTTAAATCCCATGTAAAATTTCCCTGTGTGTGTTCCGTTTTGTTTACTTGTGTGAATCAATAAAGAGTATTTGTTGTTGTTGCTGATAATTACCTTCTATGATGTGATCACCAATTTTTTCCTCGTCCAAAGTGTCCAGCTTATATTTTTCGTCTGCGTCCGATAAGTCGTCAGCCAACACTTTCGTTATAAGTGTATGTTCGTCTGTCTTATTTATTTTTACTACTGTTGAACACAAACATTTTTTTTATTTTTTTTTATAGGTGGGTCACACCAGTGGCCCGTATCACGAAGCTACAAGTTACAATTTTACAAGTCTAAACCGGCAACATTGTTCATTATGCCCATTGCCATTGGTCATTATTGACCAATGTTGCCGGTTTGGACTTGTAAAATTGTAACTTGTAGCTAAGTGAAGCGGGCCGCAGAGGTGCAATTGTGAATCTCACCGGGTGACTAAAGCTCACTAAAATGGCCGTTTTTCATAGAGATTCGGTCATCTTGGTGAGCTTTAGTCAGCTGGTGAGATTTAAAAATCGCACTCCACATGCGTATGTACGGCTCCAGCTCGCACCGTAGAGCTGCGTTACGCGCACGCAACGCAAGTGATGTGGCATCTCAACATATAACTCCATACATTGCAACCGGCGTGTACACGCGCGTCTCCGGAGACGTGCTGCGTACGCACCTGATGTGCCCCGGCCTTTAATACGAATACCTTTTGCGGGTGGTAGGTGCAAGGTCCGTCCGGATCGCTACCACCATATTGCTCGCTAATCCTGCCGTTAAGCAGCAGTGCTTGGACTGTTGTGTTCCGGCGTGGAGAGCAAGACAGCCGGTGTAATAACTGGCACAAGAGGTATTCCATTTTAGCGCTCTGGGTTGGCAAAGCATTTGTAATCTTCTCGGTATTGCGGGCGTCTATGGGCACTTGTGATCACTTAACATCAGGACCCACTTGCTTGTTTGCCTTTCTATGTTGTATAAAAAAAACTTCCTATTCCGATTTGCACGGTAACGGTATTTTTTTATATCAACTTTTATGAAACTAAGCTGGCAACACTGCACTCACGTCCGTTGACCTCCAGCGTGTGTAAAGAGTGAAGTACTTGGCTTTTGAACTTCAGTGCATCCTCGAGGCACCGAGCACACTCCTCACAGATGAAGCTGTCAAACTCGTACTCCTCTCGAGCAGGCTGGAACAAAGGGGTTTTTTAAGAGGAGTGTGAACCCAGCCCCTAAAGCGCTCCCGATACAAACGGCGATAACGTTTTCCACCCTCTAAACCTTAACTTATGGCAATGATTTTTTGGTATGTTCGTATGTTGTCATTATGCCCTAGAACTAGGTTTGTATGTTTTGATCTTTTAAATGTTCTTCATAGATTTGACAATATTTGCATTGGAGTTTCATACAAAACAAAAAAGCGTCAATATTTTTGAAACTATTAAGAATATTTAAAAAATCAAAACATACAAACCTAGTTTTAGGGCATACTGACAACATACAAAAAAATCATGGCTATAGGTTATTGTTTAGAGGGTGGAAAACGTTATCGCCGTTTGTATGGAGAGAGCTGGGTTCACACGCCTCTTAAAGGTGGCAAACAAGCGTGCGGGTCTATCGAAGGGGATTAACCATCTCATGAGAATCTCAGATTTACCGCCTTTAAGTCTTACAGGAGGGAAGACATTAATTTCTCGGGCGTATTACAAAATCAATGACTGTATCTTGGACAGGGATGTTTGGAAATGATCCCGACTTGTACTGGCGATCCCTGGCTCCAAATATTGTACACCTACTGTGTTAAATTGTTACATTTTTAAATACCTATTTAAAATATGAAAATAACACAATAATTTTGATTTATTCAAAAAATTACACCTCGTCGAGTTTCTTGCCGGTATCTTCTCATTCTCCGGTTTTTTCCGAACCTGTGGTAAATTTTATGACATTTATAAATGCTTCCTGTAAGCCTGATCTAAATAAAGATATTTTGACTTTGACTTTGAATAGTGCAATAAAGAAATATTGATAAACTAGGTATACCAGATGGGTAGGCTAGGTTGGGTACGGGAAGACCTCAGCGAACGTACTCCCACCAAATTTGCACTGTAATCTGTTTTGAAAAGAGAGGAAAAAAATATAAACTGCTGAGTTTCTTGCGGCGTTTCTTCTCAGTAGTATCTTCCATTTTCCGAAGCGCTAGTAGATTCAGACATGTAAAAGAGCCTATACGGTCTACTTGCAAAATATTTTTTTCATTTTCATTTTCATTTTCAAATTTCAAATCAGAGACATAATAATAATACACTGTAGAAGTAAATCTTAAGTAACTGTAATACATTGCTATACCCTAACAGGCTCCATATTCTAGCATTTAACTTTCATTTGTTATTTTATGGACGCAATAAATAAATAATAAAGAAAGAAAGAGTTCCGCGATTCGTGGCTTGCCAAGTCTGACGCTAGTGTTCCTACTCCCCGACAGGTGGCGCTGTCCCGCGTCGCGGCAGGGTAACGGTGCGTCGAGTCAATTACTTGAAGTGCAGCGCCATGGTATGCTACAGTATCCATCTTAGATTATGCGTAGTTCGTGTCTATAGGACTATCGCATCAATTTTTTCAAACGGTCAATGGTTTTATACCGTTTTATTTAACTTAAAGAGCATATAGCTGCTCATTCATTCGCTGCGTGATATATTCCAATGGAATTTTCATGCGCTTTGATTATGAAATAAAAATATCTTACGTTTAAAAGGTCTAATTTGTCTACCGTATGTTTTCTACACTAATATAATAAAGAGGTAATCTTTGTTTGTTTCTATGTAGGGGGTAATCTCTGAACTACTGAACCGATTCCAAAATTTATTTCACTAATACTGAGCTACACTATTCCTGACAGACATAGGCTACTAATTCTACGCGAACGGTGTCGCATGCGTCTGCTAGTTAGTCATAATTTTAAATAGTATAAATTGGAATGTAAATTTTCGAATGCCATGTTTGTCGAAAGTCATAAAATCTAAATAATACCGTTTAATGTTATAAATTTATGTTAATGTATCAAAGATAATGTCTGAAGCAATCATAGCATTACTTGTCATAACGATTATTAGGTCGAAACTTATTAGTCATAAAAAGTACAACAGGTCAATATATTGACATCATGAAGTTGATAATGTTGTACAACTAAAACTCCAGTTAACCGAAATGACAACACAAAGAAAAATTAGGGTAGTGGCAGGACTTGAACCTGCAACATCAGCATTCCGTTTGCCAGTTAACCGGTTTTATTAGTTGGTTTGCTTTTAACAATAATTCGTTATAAGCTATAGCTAGTTTTCCCTTGCATCAGACCCATCTTTTGGTACAAAGTAAACTACAATTTCAGAATAAACAGTCAAACCATAAAAGAGGACATGTTACGCCATCTATTAACATTCTAAGTACTAAGTTACTTACTGTCATTCACTAATAAGGTACATGTCGCGACATCTAGCTTCACAAAACCTAAACAAGTAACTGGGCCAAAATTCTTTTTGATGCCTATAAAAACGTCCCTTGTACATTTTAACGCATATTTTTTACTTATTCTGATATTCCTAAAAAAACATTTTATCTTTAAATTCAGAATGGCATACGCATACCCGAATGATGACTGTTATAGAAATATTTGGGGTCAGAATAAGAAAAAAAACTATTGTTTAGTAACGCAGTGGACACTATTTTTGAGGAGTCACGGGGACTGCTAACGCAGTGGTAATTTGGGTACCAAATGAGACTTTTCTGCAATAAATAACCCAGGATGGTGGGAAAATTCATAATAAAAATTTAGGCCCGGTTGAGAACTAACGTAATATTATCAGGAAAATATTTCGAGACATCTACAATTTTGTAAAAGTGTTTATACATTTTCATCTTTATTTTAGGCACTAAAAAGAATTTCGGCCCAATTACGGTAAAATATGCGTTCTAAAAATGTATTGCTATCATAATGAACTTGAAACAATATGGGTATGAATATCTAACTTTTAATAATAGGAAAAATAAAATTATGGGAATGAAAGAACGATAGTGATTTTGCGGGTGGTAGGACCTTGTGCAAGGTCCGTCCGGATCGCTACCACCATCTTGCTCGCTAATCCTGCCGCTAAGCAGCAGTGCTTGCACTGTTGTGTTCCGGCGTGGAGAGCAAGACAGCCGGTGTAATTACTGGCACAAGAGGTATTCCATCTTAGCCCTCTGGGTTGGCAACGCATCTGACTCTCTTTGTTGTTGTAGGAGTCTATAGGCGGTGGTGATCACTTACCATCGGGTGACCCACTTGCTTGTTTGCCTTCCTATGTTGTATAATAAAAAAAAGTGATGGGGGGATAAAGGGTCCCCACCCTTTATCCCTTATTACTACTTTATTGGTGTCATAGATTATAAAGTATGCCTATATAAATAAAAAAATAAAAGTTTAAAAACTGTCACCCGACTACGGAAAAAACTAAAAAGTAAAAAATAAGTTATGATTGATTACTATCATTGTCCTACAGAGTAAGGCATATATTTTGATGTGTTAGATATTACTGTTAATTTACTTCTGTTTAAGTCTTCTGGCAGTGTCCCATTATTGTCCCATTTGACGACCTGTATGGCACAGTGGCACATGTGTCTGCCTACTGTGCAAGAGGTCCCGGGTTCAAATCCTGGTATGGGCAAATATTTGTGTGACGAATATGAATGTTTGTACCTGAGTCATGGATGTTATCTGTATTTAAGCATATATTTATCTATATATGTATGTTTATCCGTTGTCCAGTATCCATAGTACAAGCTTTGCTTAGTTTGGGACTAGGTCAATTGGTGTAAATTGTCCCGAGATATTTATTTATTTATTTATTTATTTATTTATTTAATAGTGTAATAATACAAATCAAATGCTTTGGTCGTGCGTCAACTACAACTATCAAGTATAGCAAATACGAAGACGCGAAGTCGCGGGCAACAGTTACAGTTTACATAATGAAATGCCTCATAAACAATGTCTATAATTCTCTATAAATAATTAGAGAGTACTTTATATTTATTTAATATAGCTACTAGACAATAGATGGCGTTATTGATAACGAACTATGGGTAAATTGATTTTCTGTAGCTTGGTGTACTTAAATATTGAAATATATTTATATTTTTGAGCTCAGAATTTACTCTTCTTTCATTTGATATCCATGACGACATAATAGCCAAAAGAATTTTTTTTAGACCCTTTCTTTTTTGGATATAACATTTGTCATTTTAATTTTGTTCACAAAAAATATAACCTATGTCACCCAGACTACAATTACGAACCTATTGATACCTCATTCATCAAAATCGGCTCAGTCGGTCAGGCACTACAGTGGAACATACGTAAATACAAACATACATACATAGGCTGCTAAAAACATAACCCTTCGTTTTGGCTTTGCCGTAGTCGGGTAATTTACCCTTTTTTTTAAATAAACTGGGTTGTATTCTATTTGATTCAGTCACACGGCGGTAAGCAAGATAAAATATTGCCGGTTAATTAAAACATTTAAATTATATAACGTAGAACTAACTTACTTTTATTGAAAACAAATCGTTGAGAATGTCGGCATAGTTTGCTTCCGGTTTTTCACTGAATAAATTCTTCAAATCGTTTGTAGACAAACAGCAGAAGCATAAATAAGCGTCTACTGACATTATGGCGCTTTTAACAGTATAAATTAATATAAAATTACAGAATATTTATGTTTTCTGTGAACAATAACAACAATATAGGTCTAAGCATTCGAGGTTATGTTTACGAAATGTCACTTGTCAATTTTGACGTAACATATTTTGTACGTTCAGAAATAAATAACGAAACAGATTTAAAACAGGAAAGGGAAGTCATGCGAATGAGTCTGTAACTAAATTCTATTGACCTTGGTCCACCTTGGTCCTAGCAATAAGCTACTTTCATAGAAAAATCTCAGAAAAAAAATGCAAAATTTTAAACATAATTTTTTAATAGGTAAGTATCACAAATGATTAAAACGATCTTGTTACGTCTCAACTTTTTCAAAAATGCTATGACAACAAAACAAAAATAGCGTTTTTAAAATCGATAGTGTAAAAAAACCTCCTGCTTATGAAATATAACAAAGTATAGAATAAGCCTCCCTTCTGACGGGAGTCGGGTAAAAACCAGCCCTATAACTATAATTCAAAAAAGGTTGCGCAAAATGTAGATAGAAACAACTTCAATACCTTTTAAAATATGTCTTAAATGTTATAAGGTATTGCCGGCGGGGACAAACAAAAATTACAAATCGTATGTGACCAAGCCTACTTTGGCTAGGTATTGATAACTGTATATTCTGAAACTATTTTCAACAACCTATTTGATAAGATCTTAATTTCTGACAGCATATGGAACGTTTAATCTCGACAGTGACGATTGCGATCTTTAATATAATTTTTGTTATCGACTTAAATAAATACACTAGCAAACTGCCCTGGCTTCACTCGGATACAATTATGAGATGCAATGTACGTAAAAACCTTCCTTATTTTTTTAAATCTAAATATCAGTGAGAACCGCTTCAAAAACCGTCGCGTGGTTTTGAAGGAATATGCGGCCAGCGGAGCAATTCTCGCGTCAGTAGAGATGAAGTCACACTCGGGATAAGCACGGGATAAGGCAAAAAGAGCTGTCAGGTCCCTTCAAAATCTGTCATTTTTTGACACATCTCGAGTGTTTTTTTTTATGAAATAGGAAGGCAAGCATGCAAGTGAGTCACCTGTGGCCCGTTTCACGAAGCTACAAGTTACAATTTTACAAGTCTAAACCGGCAACATTGGTCATTATGCCCATTGCCATTGGTCAATATTGACCAATGTTGCCGGTTTAGACTTGTAAAATTGTAACTTGTAGCTTAGTGAAACGGGCCACTGATGGTAAGTGTACACCACCGCCTATAGACACCCGCAACATCGAAAAGATTGCAGATGAGTTGCCAACCCAGAGGGCTAAAAGATGGAATACGTTGTGCCAGTAATTACACCGGCTGTCTTGCTCTCCACGCCGGAACACAAGCAAGCACTGCTGGTTAGCGGCAGTATTAGCGAGCAAGATGGTGGTAGCGATCCGGACGGACCTTGCACAAGGTCCTACTACCTGCAAAAATGAATGTGAGATGAATCTCGATGAGCGCCAGAATTGGGGGCTTGAAATGAGAACAGACAAAAATGGACAGGACCCCAATTCTCGGTTCATGCGAGATGCATCTCACGTGCGAGATACGTCAAAAAGTGACAGATATCCAAGGGAATTGACAGTTGTTTTCGTGCGAGATGCATCTCGCATAAACCGAGAATAGCCCCGTAGGACTTCGTTTAATAGTAAATAAAGAAGAGTACAAATAAAGAAGATACACTCCTATGCAGATATCTATTTAAATCTATTGTCAAGAAGACATTAATTTCTCGGGCGTATTATAAAATCAATGACTACATCTTGGACAAGGATCTTTGGAAATGATCCCGATTTGTATTGGCGATCCCTGGCTCCAAAGATTGTACACCTGCTGTGTTAAATTGTTGAATTGTATTTTTTTTTTTTATATTTGAGATGTAAAATAACATTGTAATTTAGATTTGTTTAAAAAATTACACCTCGTTGAGTTTCTTGCCGGTACCTTCTCATCAGAGGTTTTTCCGAACCGGTGGTAAATTGTTTGACATTCATAAGTGCTACCTGTAAGCCTAATCTGAATAAAACATTTTGACTTTGACTTTTATACAATACAGGAGGAGTTTTGGAGAGCGGCAGATTATTTCCAGCAGTTTTGGTTATGAATTGGATGGAACACTATAATTTGTAAAATATTATTTATTATAAGTACTACTTGAATGCGATTTTTGAATCTCACCGGGTGACTAAAGCTCATCAAAATGGCCTTTTTTTCATAGAGATTCGGCCATTTTGGTGAGCTTTAGTCACATGGTGAGATTAAAAAATTGCACCCTTATTATAAGGATCGCTACGTTTGAGGCAATTTTTTTAAAATTTCACATTGGTCATTTAAAATTAGTAGCTTGAACTTTCAAATTAAAAACACAGAGCTTCAAGAAACAGTGGTTTCTTGCCACATAGCTACTCACATAATTTAGCCACCATTAATAAAAAAAAATATTTATAAATAAAGTACTACCGAAGTGTTCGGATTTACACTTCAACAAAAAAAGGTGCGAATAGATGACGTCACAGGGTATAAAAAACTCCACGTGACAGTCTGTTTTCAAAATGCCAATCGGTTGGCCTCTAGGTATCAAATACTAGCGTCGCCTATGTCCGTCAGGGATAGTGTAGCTTTCTATCTGTGAAAGATTTTTTGAAATCGGTTCAGTAGTTCCAGAGATTACCTCCTACATACAAACAAACAAAGTTTACCTCTTTATTGTGTTAGTGTAGATGTAGAATATATTATATTATTATATTATACATTATATTATATCATATATTTACAACTGTTATGAAACGTTTTATGACACATTTGATACAATCTGAAATAAAAAGTCAGTGCCTATCAATAAAAAAAAAAGATAAAATATCAAAGATTAAGAATGTCCATCCGAACTATTCCGAACAGACAGTTCATGACCAATTATATTGCTAAGTTGCCTTTTAATATTTTAATTATGATTGTTAAGGGCTTGTAGTGGCCAGTAGGCTGGACAGCCGCTTTGTTAAGCACTGGAGCAGTCTACATTCTTAGTGTATGTACTAGCTTAGTTATATAAGTTATGTTACTAATCATTTATGGATTTTTGTTGTGTGAAATAAAGGTATCATTTTTTTTAGTACTATCCGTATTACATACTACACGTATTTAGTATAGTCTACATCTACATCTACACTAATATAATAAAGAGGTAAACTTTGTTTGTTTGGAGGGGGTAATCTCTGGAACTACTGAACCGATTTAAAAAAATCTTTCACAGACAGAAAGCTACACTATTCCTGATGGACATAGGCTACTAATTACACGTGAACGAAGTCGCGCGCGTCCGTTATTATGTATAAGTATATCACCAATTAAACATACATTATAAGTATAACTAAATATTTGTAGATAGTTTAATTGATTGGAGGCCTTTGCCTATGTGCTTAGTTTTACGTTTTGTTAAACTGTAAAGGGAACTGCTCAGTTTTTTTATATAATCCGGCGAATGATAGGTTATCAGGTGCTTATCGGGGCGTCCTTGTATTCGTAATGCTTCAGCGTCAATTTGCTCGTTTATAAATAGGGTAACCGTTGAACACCTAAATATTTAACAAACTGGAACAAATTACCTTGCTACTCCGCGAAACCAGTGCCGGGCTCGTGCAAAATAGCTGCGTCTGTGCGACACATATATGTTTATGCAAAAACCCACCCTCCTCCGCTTCCACACGAAACAACATATATCACACAGACTCAACTACACACTACCACCACTAAACACTAAAACTACACGATCGACGCGCGTTTCGCCTCTATACGAGGCATCATCAAGATCGACCCGTACGACCGTTCGCTACTTGAACGAATGGCGTGGGTAATTTGTTCCAGTTTGTTGATATGGACCTCCGCAAAGTAACGCCTGAATCTATTAATTACCTAAATATTTATTTTTGCGGGGCCTTTTGGAAGGTCCGTCAGGATCGCTACCACCCTTGCAGTGCTTGCACTGCTGTGTATAGGCGTGGAGAGCAAAACAGCCGGTGAAATTACTCGCACAAAAGGTATTCCATATTGGCCCTCTGGTTTGGCAACTCATCTGTTAACTTCTTGGTGTTGCAGGTGTCTCTTGGCGGTGGTGATCACTTGCCATCATGTGACCCACTTACTCGTTTGCTTTCCTGTTCTATTTAAAAAGAACGCTGTTAATACAAACTCTTTTGTTGATAGTGCCTTATTATTGTATTGTCATTGAAACTACATATGAATACCAATTTCGGAAACAATCTGACCACTAGAAGCTGGTCGAAATTGACTTGCGAGATTTGAAAATGCAAAAGTTGCAAGGTTATTTCAATGTACGGACGACTTGTATGTATTTAGACTAAAAAGAATTTCATTATTATTAAATACCTTGATTATATTATTTTTGAAGGTACCAAATGTTAGTAAGATATATAACTAGTAAGATATATATGCGTAAGAGGTGCGCGTCGATGGCAAGGCGGGTGCGGGACAGCGGGAACAAGCTCCTGAGTCCTGGCAGTGGTGGGCATGCATTGGGTGGCCGTTTTATGAAACACTGGTTGTCTTTACACGCACCGGTGCCTCCATTTCAACGCTACTTATAATGTTGCAATTTATCCGTATTTGTTTTATTTTATTTTATATTAATAGATGATAAGTTAAATGAAATTGGTTACTAACAAAAATTCATCATTATCTGAAGAAATAAAAGCATTATTATTATTAAAACTTATCACGTGGCTCGGCAAATCAGGCAATTAAGTCAATAATTCACCACCAATGCACAGAATTGGCTTCATTGTACTTGATTCGTCAACTCACGTGATTTTCGCTTTGCTTTGTTTTCGACACGGTTTTCAGTACTACGATCGAGACTTTTGTTCGTACACCTAAAGCTAAAGCAATTTATTCTCGGTACGGATTAAATGTACAAAATCAGCTAGCAAGCACACCTAAATTACTTACCATACTTACAAACATTCGATAACTTCATCAACGCCATCGCATTTTAATTTTAAGTAATAGCTTCATCTTGTATTGGGGAAACTTTTTAGTATTTACGAATTTCAAATACTTTACTGTATTTTTAAATTCTGCAGGGTAGGTAATCAACTTTTTATAGCTTAGTAAAATGTCTTTGTTAGTATGTAAGTAAGTATGTTTATCCGTTGTCCGGTAACCCATAATACATGTTTGGCTTAGTTTGGGACTAGGTCAATTGGAGTAAACTGTCCCAAGATATTTATTTATTTTATTTAATACCATCATAATAAAACTATGTTTGATGAAATTGATGTTTTGGTTAAACTCATCCAATTAAAAGAGAATTGACTATCCCGTTGAATTACCTAACCCAAAAGTCTAATCCGTTCGGTTTTTAATGGATAATTGTCCACAAACAGGGCCATATTCAGCCCAGGGCCCCACGAATTCAAGGGGCCCCCAGCTAAGTCAAATTTAAGTCAAAAATAGACGATAATGCGGAAAAATCCATAATTTTATTTACTTAGAGTAATTAGGTGGGCCCCTAAGTATGAGCCCAGGGCCCCCTAAACTCACGGTCCAGCCCTGTCCATAAATTCGTCGTTTTTATACTACTTGAGTGACACTAGTCGCTAGTGGGATCAGTGAGATTCCAATTGATTGTGATTTGGAAGCGTTCGCGGCAAACATTGCTGCGAGTTTCATAACGGCACGCCAATCAACATTGAATCAAACTCATTCACCGATTCACTCGAAACAACTTGTTGAAACGCCTCAGCGCTCACTCACTCGCTCATTCGGCCGGTGGCTGTCGCGGCAAGATGTTGTGTTGTAGTGCTATACGGACTAGTGGCTTGTTCCTCTTATTATTCTTAATAATAAACACCCAAGCGGTGTTCCAACCGTGGATATTCAACGCGAGTGTCAACACGAGCCGTTGTGAGGATGGAAAGTGTGTTTTGAGCCTGGATTTTCGAGTTTCGAACGTGGATTTGTGGTCGTTAACCCGGTCGCCGGCGCGGAGAGGGCAGCCTTGTAGCCCGACGTTCGTGAAGGATGTTAATGACACTGATTTAATTGTGGGGGTTGATGATAAGTTGTTTTTCTGTGTGCGAGTTGACGGTGTGTGGATACATCAGGGAGGTTTATATTTGGAGGGTGACGTCATCGAAGCTGGGTAAGTGGTTTAAGTAGCGGGTACACTTACAAACTGCCCACTTTGCTTACTTCAAACGACTGAGTTGTAACATTTTTAAAATTGTTCAATCAAAAGATCATTTTTAAACTCCTAATAATTTCCAGTGCCAGCTTTGTACAAAACTTGATTAAAGTAGCGACTTGGTGTTCTAACATTTTACTCTCATTGAGGTATAAACTAAAAATTATTGTGTATCATTCTGTTATTTTAATCTTTGACCAAAATTCCCGGTTCAAAACTTTTGACACGTGACAGCGGGATAGAGCGATATAATTGCACTCAAGTCAAACAAAGATAGACAATAGGTACATTTCAAATTTCGAACACGTTCCAAATGAACGGGGTCGCAAAATGTTTGCACAGTTGATGCTAATTTATTTTTTCTTATCCTTCCCCGTTATTCTTTATTCGACCTTCAGCTCTGAGTCATAACGTTGGTTTTACCATGTTTTACTACACAATTGTTGCATCTCAACTTTTTTAAACTTTATTATGTAATCAATGGAATTATAGCGGAATGCCGAAAAAGGTCGCATGTTGAATTGTTGAAAAATAGTATTTTATGCAACTGTTGCATAATGAGGGGTCTTAAAACACGAGTGTGGTTTATGACCCCTCTATGCTATACGCTATGAAACGAGCGTCAGCGAGTTTCATAATAGGATCACACGAGTGTTTTAAGACCTAATTATGTACAGTTGCATACATTACTTTATCTACACACATATCATAAGTACTCTACGATGGGTTCAGAAGCCATAGGGCAATGACCTGCATTGCTACTAGGTACTAGTGCTAGGTACCTATTAAATATCTAAAGACTGTACACATTAAAATAATGTAATAAAAAATGAATTTGAACAAATACAGAAACAAATTAGAAAAAATCTCACAATAATATTGGTTGTTATAATGCTGGTCATTGCCTACGGTTTCTGAATGCATTATAGAGCATTTATGATATATGTGTAGATAAACAACTTTTATCTAAAACAATAAAATTTGTATGGTGTGCCTAAAGGTAAATCAAAACTTATTTTTAAATTTAAAAAAAGATACGTTGATAAACAACAATTTTTTTTAGTGTTGTTCTTTAGGAACCATAGACATTATTTCCAAGTGTGCGTTATCACAGCAAGACCTCTTGCATATAATTTGCACAGTTTCAAGATTCTCATAAATATGTATGACTCAGGTTTTCTTTTAGTTTTCAATGAAATTCATAATTTTAATGGTGATTTTACCTCGTAACACTTGGTGTTGTTTAATTTAGTTCAGTATAGGTAGGTATTATCATAGGAAACTGTTTCCGAGAACATGATTACAAATAGAAATGGGTTACAATAGGTCATTACGTAGTTGTCGCGGCATGAATTAGTTTAAATTGGGCGTGAATTAATGAACCCCATTTAGTATCATCATTACTATTAATAATTATTTTGTTACACTTAACAGATCGCATTCAATACTTACTTACTTAATCAGAATCAGGGGGGTTCCACTCCGCACTGTAGGTACGCTCGACCGCCTTGCCTATGGCATAGGCAAATCGCAGTAGGCTGTCGGCTAGTCGCGCGCTGGCTCGCTCGGCCCCGACGTGTCAGTGTAATTGAAAACGAATGCCGCGCAACCCTAGCGTGTCGCCGGGAGTAGTGGGGGGAAGGCGGGCGCGGGCGGCGCATTCCTTTTGACTCGCGCCGCCTGGCGCATGATGTATGAAGTAATACGAACTTTTTAAGCGTGTGAATAAAGTTTGAATTCGTTTAATCGCTGTCGTAAAAGATAAGTTTCTGTATGTACTTTGGTAGTATTATTTATTCTGTGTTGTGGGTTCCAGTCTGGTTACGCGGAGTAGCATAAGGTACTTACTTAGTTAGTTCCAATTTGTTCAATTATGGGTAAAACACAACATTAAGCATATTCTGATTTTGAGGTGAAATCTGAACAAAATTCTAAGCCACACACATGACGTGCGGGGCGATTCTCGGCTTATGCCAGATTGATCTCGCGCCGTATGAAAACAACTGTCAAATCCCTTTGAAATGTCATTTTTTGACGTATCTCACACGTGAGATGCATCTCGCATAAACCGACAATTGGGGTCATGCAGTAGTGTGTTTCATACATATCAGTGAATACGGTTGCCAGGTGAGTCGCGAAAATATACTGGACAACCCCAAACGGGGGGGGGGGTGTAAGCTTGGTCGCAAAAAATACGGGTTTTTATAGTAATAGTTTTTATTTTTTAATCTACAGTAAGAGCCCACAGACGCAGATACAGACAGCGAAGTTAGCGAGCGAGGAGCGCATGCGAGTTTTGTGTTTGAGGGATTTCATATGCCTACTTTTGTAGGCGCTTGTGCCCAGTAGTATCGACTTTCCTCAAAATACCGGACATTGTTCTGTACGGTATGACCATTTATTTTTTACCGGACAGGCCTCGAAAATACCGGACTGTACACTTCAATACCGGACATCTGGTAACCCTATCAGCAGGGGCGTAGCGACGTAAAATGGCGCCCCGGGCTCGCATCCAAACTGCGCCCCTTTCCCTTTGTAAATTATTTTCAAAACAGATACTTAAACTTTTTTTTTACAAATTTTGTAATGTGATGTATGTAAAACAAACAAAATACCACAAATATGTCCCCGTCTGGAATAAATGTATGTACAATAAAGATTAAATGATCCTCAAAAGACTTATTTGGCCATGTATACGAATTTGGATTGTATTTTTTTTAATAGGTAGTTAGTAAATTTTGTTTTTTACGCCCCCCTTATTTGGCGCCCAGTGGCCCTAACATGACTGGCCAAGTTTAGTTTATCTCTATCTGCGGCCCTTTCTTATGACACTAGTCAGACAGAGACACGGGGAGGGGTTAAATTAAACCTGGGCTGTCATGTTAGGGCCGCAGGGCACATGCCCTGCCTGCCCCACCCTAGTTACGCCCCTGCTAATCAGTGAAGTGTAATAGAAAGTTTATAGTCGCAAATAGTAACATGATTCAAATTTGTAAAAGCTAAAAGTAAACAAGTCTGCGCGGCGTCTGGTTATCTGCCAACAGATACAGAGCACGTGACCTGCGCACGGGCAGATTGCTCATGATTTTCCCTTTAAATCCATAGAAATCCATCAGTGACGTACAAATTTGAGATACTCCGGCTCCATGCTTAAGGAATCTATATTTTTATTAACTTTTCCGAAATTCCAGTGGATTAAAATAAGGAACAAATACCGTTCTAAAGTATATATTTTTTCTGAGAGCTAATATTATCTATAAACATACTTATTAGGAGTTAAAAACAGCGAAATTCATCGGGTAGCCCCTTAAGGAATCTATATTTTTATAATATTTTAATATTTTAGAAATGTATGTTTTGTTGACGTTTTGACGACCTGTATGGCACAGTGGCACATGTGTTTCTGATTGTTCAAGCTTTATCCACCATTTAAGTTAGTATAATGTGGAAGATGTCCCGGGTTCAAATCCTGGTATGGGCAAATATTTGTGTGACGAATACGAATGTTTGTACCTGAGTCATGGATGTTATTTGTATTTAAGCATATATTTATCTATATATGTATGTTTATCCGTTGTCTAGTATCCATAATACAAGCTTTGCTTAGTTTGGGACTAGGTCAATTGGTGTAAATTGTCCCAAGCATTTTTTTTTATTATAACTTAACAAGAAGCTGGTTGTCGGGACATTTTGTATTTTGTCAGGATTCTCGACTTCATATTATTATGAAATGTCAGATCAATTCAAAGAAATCCCGTTTAAGATTATATTTAAATATTTTATCCACACACAATTTGTTTCGTAATAGTTATTCCATTATTTACGTCAGCTATATTTCCCATCAAACTATACAAAACTATTGTATGCTATGACATTCGGCTTCTTATTTTAATTCTAGAATAAGCTTGGACTTCTTTGTCCGTGATATTTTTGCAGTTTTTGTTGATTTTATTGCTGCTAGTCCGTTGGTTTGGTTTTTGCAGTGTTGCCAGGTCCATTTTTGAAAAATCAGAAGATGCAACTAGAAAAAATCAGTAGATGTATGGGGAAAAGTTTCAAAAAATCAGTAGATGCGTTTTTGATAAATAAAAATTGTATATATCATATACAAATACGCATAAGTGAAATAAAGATGGTATCGCTTTCTCCATAAATCCTATTAAGTGCTATTTAATTTAGTCATGTAATCATTTTTCGCTGACTGTGGAGCAAGATTAACTATGTGTCCACTCTGTTAAGTCCATTTTACGATGACAATTTTATAGTGCCAACCAAACCATGATAATTTTGTGTGTCATTTCACTCAGGTTTTTATATTACATATCATAATTTAAAGAAAAGCTAGTATTTGAAAAAAATCTGTAGATTTTTAGTTAAAATCAGTAGATCAGTAGAATTCTGGAAAATTCAGTAAATCCCCCGACAAATCAGGAGATCTGGCATGACTGGGTTTTTGTTACGTTTCTGTTTTCTATCAATAATTTGTACAGAAAAAAAAATGTTTCTCATCCCTGAAACGTCTTATAATGACAGGTGTCAGAATTCCAGGGAATTAAAAGAGCGAGTGTAAAACTCAAACAAAAAACGAAATAATAAATTAGCTAGCAAATTGCTTCTGGTCATAGCTAGTTGACTTCGGGGCTCCGTTGTGGATCACTCGTCTGTTTGTTTCCCTCTTCTCAATTAGGGGGCGGCCGTTGAACAATGCGGGTTTGTTAGTCACATCATTGTAACACACAAGTTGCTTTGGATATCTGTGTCACGTTATTTTAACACACACATTATAACACAACTTGCTTTGTATATATATCTGTGTCACGTTATTTTAACACACACATTGCAACACACAACTTGCTTTGGATATCTGTGTCACGTTATTTTAACACACACATTGTAACACACAACTTTCTTTGGATATCTGTGTCACGTTATTTTGACACACACATTGTAACACACAACTTGCTTTGGATATCTGTGTCACGTTATTTTAACACACACATTATAACACAACTTGCTTTGTATATATATCTGTGTCACGTTATTTTAACACACACATTGCAACACACAACTTGCTTTGGATATCTGTGTCACGTTATTTTAACACACACATTGTAACACACAACTTTCTTTGGATATCTGTGTCACGTTATTTTAACACACACATTGTAACACACAACTTTCTTTGGATATCTGTGTCACGTTATTTTAACACACACATTGTAACACACAACTTGCTTTGGATATCTGTGTCACGTTATTTTAACACACACATTGTAACACACAACTTGCTTTGGATATCTGTGTCACGTTATTTTATCACACATTTTGTAACACAATTTGCTTTGGATATCTGTGTCACGTTATTTTATCACACATTTTGTAACACACAATTTGCTTTGGATATCTGTGTCACGTTATTTTTGGACGCATTTGGATAAGGATTGTTGGACTGGGTTATCATATCAAGATTTCACTCGCGTTTTGTTTTAGCGTTTTTGTCACAAATCGTCATGATTAAACTGAAAATCAGCAATGCGGTTTACCGAGGCAGTATAGGCAGGCAGTATATAGAAACTTTCTGGTTCTATGCCTGTATAACGCATATTTAACTATAATACTTGTTTAGGTTTTGTGAAGCTAGATGTCGTGACATGTACCTAAATAGTGAATGTCAGGAAATAACTTAGTTCATATATTTGTAATAGATGGTGTGACGTGTCCTGTTTTTGTGTAATAACTTTGTACTGAAATTATAGTTTACCTATAAACCAACAGAGCCTGTTTGAAGGGAAAAGTAGCTATTGTTTATACAACCAATTATTGTTAAGAGCTTGGGAATTTCTTTGTCATTTGTCCTTCGAAAAGCAAATTAACCAACAAATCAATTATCTGTACAATTGGATTTTAAATTGTACAATGCCTAAAGGATGTCTGGCATAGAATATATCTTTTGTACTTTTAGGCCGGCTTTAAAAACTGAAACTAAGATCCTTTACCGACGCGTATGTAAAAGATGCTTTTAGTGTGCTACAAATGCGGGATACAACATTACATACATGATACTTTTTACAATATTTTTTAGTCCGTTGTTGTACCACAAATTATCCGCGGGCCTGACACCATGACGCGTTCCACTCGAGTTGTTGTAGGCTATGTAAAAAATGATGGAACCCTTTCGCTACGGCAAGATTGTTAGTGAAACCACAGAATAAATAATAGTACTAACGTACAGAAACTTCTCTTTTTCGACCACCGTTAAACGAATTCCAACTTTATGATCAGGCACAAAAAGTTCGTATTACTTCATAAACATTCGCCAGGCGGCATGCGTCAAAAGGAAGGCGCCGCCCGCGCCCGCCTTCCCCCCGCGATGCCCAGGCGCACCGCTAGGGTTAGGCTGCTTACTGTAATACTATCACAACGCGCGACACAGAGAGAGCGGGCGCGCGCGCGACAAGCCGGTAATCTACTGCGATTAACCTATGCCATAGGTCATGCGGCGAGCGCACCTACAGTGCAGAGTGGAACCCCCCTGCCATAACACAAGATTTGCTGGTGTAAATTGTCCTTAAAAGGTGGATTAAGTTTGAACAATCAGAAACAATTGTCTACCTGTACGAAACGGTGTTATCTTCATTTACGCGTAAGTACATGGAGTTCTAGGGAAACCATTCCAAGCACAATGTACAGTCAAGGAATTAAATTTCCAACCCACCTAAGGTTCAATAGCATATAGCAAACTGTCACCATAAGAGCTACAGAGCAAGACGTTAGTTTGACATATCGACCTTAATGCATTGCGAATGTCAGACGACATTTCAACGAAATGGGTAGGGAATTAAATTCCTTGACTGTACTATTAAGCTTTTACGATGTTCCAGTACTTCGATATGCTTCGCAATAGCGTATGTTGTATGGTTGTATGTATGTATGTAACAATGATATTATAATACATGGATGTACACCTAGTTGAGTTTCTTGCGGGTATCTTCTCATCAGAGGTTTTTCCGAACCGGTGGTAAATTTTTTGACATTCATAAGTGCTACCTGTAAGCCTAATCTGAATAAAATATTTCGACTTTGACATACTAAATGACAGCAGAAAAACGGCCCGACATGAGAATACAGGTTGACGCCAATGTTACAAATGCAAATTATTAGTTTACCATTTATAGTCATTGGATTTACAACTTTACGTCTAAATACATAAAATTATAATTTAGTAAGTTTCGTTGCAAATAGGTTTTTTTTTCAAAATAATAGTATTGACAGCAGCGCCGTCGATCCGACAGACTGACAGCGCGAGATCGTCGATTTGTTGTACTTTTGTTCGACTTTTGATGCGGCCATATTTTAAACGCTGACTAGAAGTCCATTACTTATAGGTCAGTAGCAGACAGGAACGGATAGCGTCTTTTCTTTCTACTATGGAAAAAGATTTGCGGGGTCGCTACCACCATCTTGCCCGCTAATCCTGCCGCTAAGCAGCAGTGCTTGCACTGTTGTGTTCCGGCGTGGAGAGTAAGACAGCCGGTGTATTTACTGGCACAAGAGGTATTCCATCTTAGCCCTCTGGGTTGGCAATGCATCTGCACTCTCTTTGTTGTTGCAGGTGTCTATAGGCGGTGGTGATCACTTACCATCAGGTGACCCATTTGCTTGTTTGCCTTCCTATGTTGTATATAAAAAAAAAAGATCAAGTTATGTATAGATGGGTTTCCCCCAAAAGTTGGGGATTCCGTCGAACGCGCAATTTGGACACTTAGCGTGGGCTAAGTTGTAGTCCAATGTCCATTGGCCCTGTGACTCCATGAGTCAGAACGACGTAAATTTCATTAACAAAACAGAGAGCGTCTTGCATAGCGTTGCGAAACATAACGTCAACCCGCAACATCAGCTGCCAAGTGCCAAGCAATGACGTCATATGACGACTATAACGTCCGCGATGATCCATAGAAATAGTATAGTATAGAAAGAGTATTCAAATTGAAAGCGATATTTTATTAGCTGATCCCTTTACTTTAAATGGCAATACAATGTGTCAAAGAGAGATGACTACTTAATTAATAGATTCAGGCGTTACTTTGCGGAGGTCCATATCAACAAACTGGAACAAATTACCTTGCTACTCCGCGAAACCAGTGCCGGGCTCGTGCAAAATAGCTGCATCTGTGCGACACATATATGTTCATGCAAAAACCCACCCTCCTCCGCTTCCACACGAAATAACATTTATCACACAGACTCAACTACACACCACCACCATTAAACACTAAAACCACACGATCGACGCGCGTTTCGCCTCTAAGCAAGCAAGGTAATTTGTTCCAGTTTGTTTAGATGACTACTAGCTAGCTACATACTCTAAACTCCACTTCAATTGACACCCTGTACACAACCAATAGACAAAATGGTCACCTTTGGCTATGGTAATGTTTACATTAAGGTAGTATAATCTACGTTTTTCTTATTAGTTTGCAGGTTTTACTACCTTGACGCGCCCAAAGGTAACCATTTTGACAGTTTTGGCTATGTACACTTGACAAGTACTGAGGCTATATCCATGCTTTAGTCCTTCATCCAAGCGATGATCGCAATTCGTCGAGTCTTAATTTGTGCGTTTCGTATATTGCTATTACTAATGGGTTTTTAAAACGTTTCCATCGTCTGGGAGGGTTAAATTTAATTTGGCTATTAAGGACTTAATATATTAGTACGTTTAAATGCTATATAATGACAACATAAGGAAAAATTAGGGCAATGGCAGGACTCGAACCTGAAATATTAGCATTCCGTGTCTTGTGTTCGCCAGTTTCCACCATTGTTCATCGAAAACCAAGGGACTTTTACTAAGGTCATTTTTTAATATTTGGTAGGTCACCTGCCTCCTCCTTAAGTTTGTCGCACTAATTACCGGACACCTTGCATAGCTCAGGTTCTAAGCAGGTACAGTCAAGGAAATTGAAACACGTACCACCGTAGAAACTAGTCGAAGAGACATACGCATGACATTTGTATGACATAGCGTGGCGTTTAACGCGTCGCGTCATTGCGATAGGATTCTAAGGTGGTACGTGAATATATTTCCCCTACTTTATGTAGGCACAGAATAAAAAACGTAGGTACAGAAAATTCTCTTTTACGACCGCGATTAAACAAATTCCAACTTTATTCAGAAGACCAAAAAGTTCGTATTACTTCATATGCCATGCGCTAGGCGGCGCGAGTCAAAAGGAACGCGTCGCCCGCGCCCGCCTTCTCCCCGCTACTCCCGGCGACGCGCTAGGGTTGCGCGGCATTCGTTTTCAATTACACTGACACGGCGGGGGCGAGCGAGCGAGCGCGCGGCGAGGCGACAACCTACTGCGATTTGTCTATGCCATAGGCAAGGCGGTCGAGCGTGCGTACAGTGCGGAGTGAAACCCCCTTAATATAGGTAAGTAGAAGAATTTTGAAGAGGTGTCAATGTGACAGGAAAATAGTTTGGTATACAAAGGGTTTTTACTTTTTCTACATATATATATACATTTGATTAAATGTTTATTGGTGTTCTGGCCTTTCCGCACTTGACATTCTATCTCAAGTGGTGATGAAGAAATCGAGAATCTTATCTAAATATGTCGATATTGAAACAGTATGGTTAAAAATAACTATTGGCGACGCAGAGTAATCAATCTGAGTAATTTTTTATTCAACAGTAGAGTAAACTTCAAATATTTTAAAATTGTAATGACAACACAAAGAAAAATTAGGGCAATGGCAGGACTTGAACCTGCAACATCAGCATTCCGTGCCTTGCGTTTTCCAGTTTCGCCACACTGCCGCTGCCCTACCGGTGTTGTCATTACAATTTTAATTTAATAATTTGAATGTTGAAAACATTTAAAAATAAAAAATCGAAAGAAATTTCGGTTACAAAATTTCAAATATTTTGTCAGGGAGGCAGTCAGGCGCGACTTAAGTAATTAATAGTAGATTTTTCAATGTGGGATGAAAGATACTAATTTTACGCGACTTTTGCGCACGAGTAACTAAAGATTTTGTAATCGAAATTTTTAATTTTCGTTCTTTTTCCCAAATAAAAATCAATAATGTAATGACCGTAAGACGAACACATTAAAAAATTCGCAAGGTATGGCAGCGGTAATGTGGCGAAACTGGCAAACGCAAGTCACGGAATGCTGATGTTGCAGGATCGCGCCCTAGCCATTACCCTAATTTTTCTTTGTGTCATTCATTATAAAGCATTTTAAATTTAATTTACACGAGTAAAGTGACTAAATTGATCATTAAGGGGGTTTAAAGGGGGGGTGGGTGTTTAGTATGCAATTTATGCGAATGCGACAGGGACTTGACATTTCGCACGCTTAGTATTAAAGTGACTCAATTCTGAATATGATATTTCCCAAAATTAAACCTATGTCTTTTAATTAAGGTGATATTTTGGGACGTGTATTATTCAGAAATGGGTCACTTTAATGCTAAGCGTGCGATTTATGCAAATTAAAATGCAACTTTATATACCGGCTGCATTACTCTACGAAGGTTGAGGAGATCGTAGAGTATATACGAGTGAAGTCCAGTTTTACCCTGAGGGTCGAGCGGTTGGAGACCCGCCACAACGTCAATTTTACGTCCTTTGTGGTGCGGGTGCCGACCGATCATCTGTAGACCTTCACGAAGCAGGAATTCTGGCCGAAGGGAGTCGCTTTCCGTCGTTTTCGCGGACGGTTGCTGGACACCCCGAAACTAGGTCACACGTCGCCGAAGTAACGTGCTAATTTTAATGTTTTTGTTTTGTTTTTGTTTTATAAATATGTAATGTTAGTCTTTAAGGTATTTTTTCTATGGGCCTATGCAGCCTGAAATAAATGGTTCTATTCTATTCTATATACTTAAAAACCTTCTCTTCAAACCTTCCGCTCCTCTATACCTTTCTGATCGTTTTAGCTACCTGGCTGCCGGCAGCCAGCATCGCTTGCGGTCGAGTGCTAATCTCCTTTTAGCATGTCCTTCCAATTCTTCCAAATCTTACTCCAAATCTTTTTCGGTGCACTCTGCTAGGATGTGGAATCGGTTACCAACCTCCATTAGGCAGTCGCCTTCCGTGGTCTCCTTTAGAGAGAACTTAAAGAAAATGTGGCTAACACCATGTCCTTAAGTTATTTTCCTTCTACTCCTTTAACTTCTAAGTATTTATTTATATCTAAGTAAGTTTATGTATTTTAAGTATTATATTTATTATTATTATTATTTGGGTATTATATTTATTATTAGTATGTAATGTGTTTATAGGTAAATTGTATGGTAATTCTCCACTGTTTTTGATAAACTCTTGGTCTTTGTCTGTCCCTGCTATGATACTCCTTTCGTCCGCTCAAAGGTTAACTGGAAGAGATCCCTTAAAGGGATAAGTTCGCCTTTGTACATCACTGTATCTCTTTTTGTCATTTATGTTTTTTTTGTACAATAAAGAATTTACATACATACATACATACCTTCCGTAAGAAAATATCTAAATGACAGTGAAAACCGTATCAAAATCCGTTGTGTGGTTTAGAAGGAGAAGTCGCAGGCGGTCAAAGTTATGAGGACAGACGAACGGATAGCGACTTTATACTATACTAGCAGACGCGCGCGACTTCGTTCACGTAAAATTAGTAGCTTATGTCCATCAGGAATAGTGTAGCTTTCTATATGTGAAAGAATTTTTGAAATCGGTTCAGTAGTTCCAGAGATTACCCCCTACATACAAACAAACTAACAAAAAAACAAACAAACAAAGTTTTTCTCTTTATTATATTAGTGTAGATAAAAGATCTTTTTTTTTTGCGGGTGGTAGGACCTTGTGCAAGGTCCGTCCGGATCGCTACCACCATCTTGCTCGCTAATCCTGCCGCTAAGCAACAGTGCTTGCACTGTTGTGTTCCGGCGTGGAGAGCAAGATAGCCGGTGTAATCACTGGCACAAGAGGTATTCCATCTTAGCCCTCTGGGTTAGCAACGCATCTGCACTCTCTTTGTTGTTGCAGGTGTCTATAGGCGGTGGTGATCACTTACCATCAGGTGACCCACCTGCTTGTTTGCCTTCCTATGTTGTATAAAAAAAAACATTATACATATCTATGGAAGAGTAAATATTAAAAATATATTATCCCAACAGCAAAAACAATTACAAATTGATCCGTCTTACTTTAGGCCTAAACTGACATTCCTCATTTCTTTCAAATTCAAACATACAAATTCTTTTATTCAAATCTTAATAATAATAATAAATATCTTAGGACAGTAAACACCAATTGACTTAGTCCCAAAGTACGCAACTAAAGCTGCTTGTGTTATGGGTACTGGACAACGGATATACATACTTATATAGATAAATGTATACTTAAATACATATAACAGCCACGACTCAGGCGCAAACATTCGTATTCGTCATACAAACATTTGCCCTTCCCGGGAATCGAACCCGGTACCTCAAGCTTCATAGTCAGGGTCACTAACCACTAGGCTATCCGGCCGTCGCCTTCTTACTCTTCACACTCGTTCATACAATCTTTATGCTATCTCTCATAATTCATAATTCATATAATTCATAATTCATTAATTTGCAAGAATGTAGTATTACAGTATAGATGGTGGTAGATATTAAATGTCCAATACATTCTGCTTAACGTAGCATGCAAACTTAAAATTTCATTCGATTTGATTGATTTACATATTAATTAATTGTCTCACACCTTCGTACGTGATCTTAAGCTCCTTTCCCCTCTACATACATACTATGTAAGGATATGTAGACATATATACATCATAGCGTTCAATCCTTTCCTCGGAACCCGCTGGAAACCTTGGGCCGGGCCCAGCTGTTAACAATAGAACTGTTTACATCACCTTGGCCTACATATGCTTCCTGAACAACCGTACGTTTCGCTGAAATCGCGAGCTGTCTTCGTCGTGTAAACAATTATCTGCGAAAATTAAATTGTATTGCGAAATCTTTTATTAAATCAACGAAATACTCGTAGTATTAAATAATCTTTTAAAAAATATTAAATTATTTTCTCTTACTATAGTTAGGGTTGCCATCTCTAAAATTTGGTAACTAGGACAAGACGCGTGAAAACCCCGGACGTTACAGCCCAGCAAGGCAATTCAAGCGTCAGTAGAGATGAAGTTACACTCGACATATGCCAAAAAGAGCTGTCAGAGATCCCTCTAAAATCTGTCATTTTTTGACACATGTCGAATGCGAGATGAATCTCGATGAGTGCCAGAATTGGGGTCCAGTTAATTTTTTAACCCTGACTGCAAATGAAGCCCTCTAAACTAGGACAAATCCGGGGAAACCCGGACGGATGGCAACCCTAACTATTGTATAAACCTCCGCAACGTCGCGCGGGCGCACGGAGCGGGTGCACGTCCATAGAAAAATAGTATGAGAGCGTCCGCTAATTCGCGCGGGTGCGGGTCCGGCTCATACTACTTGTTTGATAGGCGTGCACCCGCTCCATGCACCCACGCGACGTTGCGTAATATATACATAGCGCGAGATTTAGCGGGTGGTAGGACCTTACGCAAAGTCCGTTCGGATCACTACCACCAACTTGCTCGCTAATTCTGCCGGTAGGCAGCAATGCTGGCACTATTGTGTTCCGGCGTGGAGAGCAAGACAGCCGGTGCAATTACTGGCACAAGAGGTATTCCTTCTTAGCCCTCTGGGTTAGAAACGCATCTGCAACCTCCTTGGTGTTGCGGGGTGGTGATCTCACCATCAAGTGATCCACTTGCTTGTTTGTCTTCCTATTTTATATAAAAAAATAAAAAAAATAGATAAGTTATGTACATATTTATGTATGTATTGTTATTTTGTAAATTAAGTTGGTATGTAACATAACATTCATGACTCAGCTAAAACATTCAAACTCATCACATTATACATACAACGTGTGTTGGGACTCGAAAACAATAAAATAACTTATTAATAATTAACTCTAAGTTACTTAACACATTTTAAATCTTCGTTATCTTTAGTACAGTCAAGGAATTTAATTCCCTACCCATTTCGTTGAAATGTCGTCTGACATTCGCAATGCATTAAGGTCGATATGTCTAACTAACGTCTTGCTCTATAGCTCTTATAGTGACAGTTTGCTATATGATATTGAACCTTAGCTGGGTTGGAAATTTAATTCCTTGACTGTACATAGTATAACACAATGTCGCTATCTGTTCGTCTGTCCTCATATGTTCAGCCGCATACTCCTTCTAAACCACGCAACGGATTTTGATACCGTCGCTAGTTTCAATATAAAATGGGACATATTTCAATATCTTTTTACTCTACAAATTAATTATTAAGCAATAAGTAGTATTATATTTTACTACTTGATAAATTTCTTATCATATTTGGTAGAGATGCAACGGATAGTTGTTTGGCCGGATACCGGATATTCGGCCTGATCACCGGCCGAATATCCGGTATCCGGCCGGCCAAATGATACCTACATTTTAGTATGGCGGCGGGCGCGTCGTTCAGGTTTCAACCTGTTACGTATTGTAGGTTCGCGCGGACCGTTTTCTAAGCAAGAAACGAGTTTTATTAGGTCAGTGTACGGAACTATTTCGTTCGTATGCAATTGGATACTAACTAATGCTGATCATAGGATTTCTTAACTACTTTAAATGAGGCTTTTTGATATGTTTAATTAAATTGTACGTTAAAGGTAATACTAATAAACGAATATTGATAGTTTGTTGTTGTTTTCTTGTATACTAACCATTTTTGAAAGTTAAATACCAAACAGAATCACTATTCGGTATCCGGCCGGATAGTGCGCAACTGTCCGGTATTCGGCCGGATAGTAAAATAATGGCCGGATAGGCCGGATACCGGATAGCAACCGGATATCCGTTGCATCTCTAATATTTGGACATCATGTTATGTAATCCTAGATTTAGTTATTAATTATTATTGTGCCCGACTGACTTTATACCAATGTAACATCCACATTTATAATGTACGTGACTTGACAATGAATAAATGAAATAAAATTAATTTAGTATTTTCTTATGACTTGTAGACATTGAAATAAAACAATTTAAAAGGTTTATATCGCGAGTATTGTAACGAATCTAATTCCCGACGTTTCGAGCCCTTTACAGGTCCCATGTTCACGGGCGGGCGGGTTTTTTTAAATGAATTGGTTGAAAAAAGGCTTAATGCTACTAGTTTCTTGCGGCGCATTCTTCTCAGCAGATGCCACTTCCGAAGCGCTGGTAGAGTCTGTAGTCTTATTGCGTTAATTGGAACGATTTCATATTTAGTTTTTTAAATTTTTTCAATATTTTTTTCAAAATTGGGTAGTTTGTATTCTAAAATTTTTTGTCAGTCTGCCCGTGAACATGGGACCTGTAAAGGGCTCGAAACGTCTGGAATTAGATTCGTTACAATACACGCGATATAAACCGTTTAAATTGTTTTATTTCAAAATTAATTTAATTATTTTCGATGCTATATTAGTTATTTTATTTGGTAGTTCTATACGCTATAGTTTATTTATTTAGGTACTTTTAATCAATAAAATCTTTTGCACAGAGATCTAATGTACGTAAGATCATCAGATTTTTTCTAACTTTTTTTTTCGAAAAATAGCGCAGGTGTATATAGCCTATCTTTACGAAATAGTATTTAATTGATGCATGTTTATATCATAAATCAAATACCGCGTTTATCAGTTATAACTAATCGCACTGATTTAGCCTGATTGCGGTAAAGACCGACAAACATACATTTCGAAGGCCAGATAGGTATTAAGGAATTAGATAATCGCATGTCACCAGGTGATCCATTATAGAAGATTACGTTTAACGTCAATTGGAAACAGAATTATTTAATTAATAATTACGTCATCGAAAACAGTTAAAAAACAATGAAAACGGTCTGTATCGCGAGTATTGTAACGAATCTAATTCCCGACGTTTCGAGGTCTCATGTTCACCGGGAGACTGACGAATATAGTTAAAAATAAAAACTACCCAATAAAAAAAACCGGCCATGTGCGAGTCTGACTCGCGTACGAAGGTTTCCGTACCATGTTCTATAATAAATAAGTATTTTATTCTGGATTTTAGTATTTGTTGTTATAGCGGCAACAGAAATACATCATCTGTGAAAATTTCAACTTCCTAACTTATTATTTAATGCCGTTAGATGTAAAATTGTAAATCCAATGGTGAACTAATAATTTGCATTTGTGACATTGGCGTCAACCTGTATTCTCATGTCGGGCCGTTTTTCTGCTGTCATTTAGTGTGACACTGTACATCCATGCATTATAACATTATTGGAAGCAACCCAGTCACATTAGCTTTTATTTAATACTTATATTGTTATGTTTTAGTAAACATACTGACACTTACAAGATTTTGATGCCGAAAACGGCAATGTTATTTGCATTAATTAAATAATACTTAATTTATGTTTACACATCGGCTTCGAAGTAATGCTTAATTGCACAACCAACGATTTATTACTCGTACACGTGTTAATATTTAAATAAATAGTATGGTTTATGTATGTATGAATCTATGTACAGTCAAGGAACTTAATTCCCTACCCATTTCGTTGAAATGTCGTCTGACATTCGCAATGCATTAAGGTCGATATGTCAAACTAACGTCTTGCTCTATAGCTCTTATGGTGACAGTTTGCTATATGATATTGAACCTTAGGTGGGTCGGAAATTTAATTCCTTGACTGTACATATGTATGACTCCTTATTGTTATTTAATAAACATCGCTGACAACGTAAACACGAATAAACTGGGATATTAGCAAAACTACAATTGTCAAGAACTTGTTTAAACTTTAAATTAAGTAAATATAGCCGGCCTCTGTAGCACACTTGTTATTATCGCGCACACAAAGCGTTTGTCCCTTTCGCACACGGCCATTGGTTAGAAAACGACATATGCTTTGTAAACGCTAATTTTGCTAGGGGGCTGAGTATCAGCAGGGGGGTTCCACTCCGCACTGTAGGTACGCTCGACCGCCTTGCCTACAGAGTCGGCAAATCGCGATAGGTTGTCGGCTCGCCGCGCGCCCGCTCGCTCGCTCCCTCTAATGTAATTGAAAACGAATGCAGTGCAACCCTAACGTGTCGCGGTAGTTGCGGGGGGAAGGCGGACGCGGGCGGCGCGTTCTTTTCGACGCGAGCCGCCTGGCGGATGTGTATGAAGTAATACGAACTTTTTGTGGATGTAAATAAAGTTTAAAATTCGTTAAATAGCGGTCGAAAAAGAGAAGTTTCTGTAGCTGCACTCGTTCGGCGCGCCTCTGCACTGGGGCCGGAATTGCCGCGCGTGCGCATGAATACAAGTTATATGGTAGACAGGCATACCTACAAGTAGCTTCACGTGCGCCGCGCCTGCTAGCCGCTGGGGAAAGTTCGTACTTTTCGGTACAATTGATGACAATTGACTGTAGATTGAACACATATGGAAGCTCTGGGTGGGTAGCTGCCCCCCTAGCCCCCTGGCGACGCCCAAGCTACACTTAAGTATGTTTCAGTTGGAATAAAATTAATGGATATTCGCAGACAGCCAGTCAGCACGGCACGAAGCTTCCGGTCAAGGTTTTCATTTCACGTTAATGGAAATGAAATAGAATACCATTAATTTACACACTATAGTTTAGTATGAAGTAGGAATTGTAAGGATTTTGTACAAGACCACGCATAAATAGCATTTACTCGTAATACTGAAAGTTTGTGTAGCTAAGGTAGCCAGTTCTAAAAAACACAAAAGCCGAATTCTGCACTTAATTTGGCCGGATATTTTAGAATAGAATCCAACCACCATTAATCGAATTCCAACTTTATGATTAGGCACAAAAAGTTCGTATTACTTCATAAACATGCGTCAAAAGGAAGGCGCCGCCCGCGCCCGCCTTCCCCCCGCAATGCCCTGGCGCACCGCTAGGGTTGGGCTGCTTACTGTAATACTATCACAACGCGCGACGTCGCGAAAATTAATGTAGTTATGTTAAATATACTCCGTCATTTAATAATCAAAGTGGACATTATCTCTGCGAAGCACTTAGTGTTATTGCCGGGGACCGATGAATTTCCTGCTCTAATTTTGACATTAATGTCGTTAAGTCACGCAACGGCTGGACGGTGTTGTATTGGTCTATTGCTTTCGCGATTATTTTTTTTATAAAATAGGAAGACAAACAAGCGGGTCACCTGATGATAAGATTGCCACTGCCTATAGACACCCAAAAACCAAGGATATTGCAGATGCGTTGCCAACCCAGAGGGCTAAGGTGGAATACCTCTTGTGCCAGTAATTGCACCGGCTGTCTTGCTCTCCACGCCGGAATGCAACAGTGCAAGCACTGCTGTTTGGAGGCAGGATTAACGAGCAAGATGGTGGTAGCTATCCGGACCGACCTTGCTTTAGGTCCTACCACCCGCGAAGGTTTAAAAGGAACAAACAAAATCACGAGACTCGATGAAACAATCAATTCTAGCGAATCTGCATGTGTGTTCAAGTAGCGAACGGTCGTACAATTAGATCCGGGTGATGCCTCGTATAGAGGCGAAACGCGCGTCGATCGTGTTGTTTTAGTGTTTAGTGGTGGTGGTGTTTAGTTGAGTTTGTGTGATAAATGTATTGTTTCGTGTGGAAGCGGAGGAGGGTGGGTTTTCCATGAATATATATATGTCGCACAGACGTAGCTATTTTGCACGAGCCCGGCACCGGCTTCGCGGAGTAGCAAAGTAATTTGTTCACGTTTCTTAATGTACATTGATCTTAAAATGGCAGCTAGCGCTGATAAAATTTAAAAGAATTATGAGGAGGAGGGTGGGTTTTTGCATGAAAAATATATGTCGCACCGACGCAGCTATTTTGCACGTAAGTATCTGACACTTGTTTCGCGGAGTAGCAAGGTAATTTGTTCCAATTTGTTGGTATGGACCTCAGCAAAGTTAATTATTTAGTTAAGAACATTGTACATCATCATATAACCCGAAGAACCGATAACCGTTGGGGTAGACGAGTTCTTGAGTGGAGACCACGGATCGGCAAACGTAGCGTGGGACGTCCTCAGACTCGGGGGAGCGATGATCTTCGCAGGGCGGCTGGCAAGAGCTGGATGAGAGTGGCCGAGGATCGTGCTCAGTGGCGTGCCATGGGAGAGGCCTATGTCCAGCAGTGGACGAACATAGGCTGGTGATGATGATGATGATTGTACATCAAAACGCTATATTAACAAAAAAACCATGACTTTGGATCCTGAACTAGTTATCAGTGTTATATAAAGAATCGAGATAGTAGTAAGACTGAAAGAATCGTGCAACAAATCCATACAAACAAATCTAACATAGTTGCTAAACTTAATTAACTTACTTGTTATGAACAAATGATCAAGTCAATATTAAACAGCATTTAACCTAATTACAAATTCGAGTAAAACCACAAATATACACAACTTTATAATTAGTTCGGTAATCCACGATTTCGCGCGCTTTCCCGCGCCATCTTAATTTTACAACTCTTAAACGGGTAGGCGAAGGCGCTGGGCATTCTGCCAGTTGCTTGCAGACTCGTCTATGACGTAAAGCAATTTATTTTAGGGATGTACCTACTCATTCGAACCGGTGTTCGCCGGTTTGTTTAATTGTTCTATTGTCGATGGTTCAAGTTCAAATGAGAATGAAACCATATGAAACTAATTGTTTGGCGGCTTACGTTGGCTAACTGTGTTTGTAAAGGAATTTGTGTTGAGGCCCGTCGTTCGTTTGTGGCATGATTTGCACAAATACGAGGTTTTAATGATTGAATAGAGTAGGTATAGTGCTGTTTTTAGTCATAATTACGTCATTAACAATCGGTTTTGAGATAATTATGCAATTAAGATAACACCAAAGCCCCAAGTAAGCCATTATCGTCAGTTAGACATAAACCACGAAATGATTCTTTAAAAGAAACCGGCCAAGTGCAAGTCGGACTCGCGCACCGAGGGTTCCGCTAGGAGTAGCTACAATACAACACCCTTAATATTTTTTTAACGATGTAACTACAAATGTATGGTTTTCGGATTTATTCCTTTATTTGTACTGTGAGACCGTGCTCCTTACCAAATTTCATGGTTCTAGGTCAACGGGAAGTGCCCTATAGGTTTTTTAAAACCTTTGCGATTGCAAACGGCCGTATCTTTTGATTGCGGTGACTTAGAAGTTTGATTTTTTCATGGCTCTAAGGAACTGCAGACCTGAGTCTTTGATATCAATTTCAACTCAATACCTCCACGCGTTCTTAACAAAAATGGTCTTGACAAACAGACAGAGAGAACGAAGTGATCCTATAATATAAGGGTTCAGTTTTTCCTTTTGAGGTACGGAACACTAAAAAGAAGTTTATATCCACGGGCATGGATTGTTTTGATAAGCGAATCTCAACTTATCTCGAGCATTTTATTTTTCATGTCAAGCGCTGTGCAATGTTTATCTCCAGAGTTTACCATTAAAGCTATCTTAGTGGCGAGCTGTGAGCACACAGTTTTATAACTAACTAGTTTTTGCCCGCGACTTCGTACGGTCAGCCTCAGAAGTAGCTGGAAATTTAGTACCTTGTCGCCATCGATATAAGAAGACAATAGATCTGCTTACTTGTTCGGATTGTTACAAGCCTAGCGTCACCACTTTGTGACGGGGTGAAGCAGGTGAAGAGGGGCTTTCAATAGTTAGCCATTGGTTCAACTTTGAATCTTATCGTAAGTGAATAAAGTGCTTCTAAGTTTTCTAGCTAGCAGCAACACAGGCGTCGGATAGCAGAACTAAAAATATGACGCCAATGTAAAACGTACAAAACGCAGAGCTGTTTACTTGATAATTGGCACAGACAGTTTTATTCAGAAATACATTTTCAACAAAATCGTAGTAATACAATTCCCCTTTCCCTATACTATGAAGATTCAACTTCACATTAGAAATGTTGAAATTATCAGTGGTTCTCTAATATATTAAGCATGTTATTATACATATAAATCTTCCTCTTAAATCACTCTATCTATTAAAAAAAAAACCGAATCAAAATCCGTTGTGTAGTTTTAAAGATCTAAGCATACATACATACAGACGCGGGAAGCGACTTTGCTTCATACTATGTGGTGATATGACAGTGGTCTGACGTTACCCTCCAATTGTATTCTAATCGCGGTTTGATACATAGATATCGTTCGATGAAGTCATGAGAGCACAGACAGAGCGAAGGCTAGATAGCCTATTAGCCTGGCTATTGGTTTAACCGTTTAGCACTAAGCATTTCAGGAACTACAAGTTAGTGTCGTGTTCGGTACCCGATAATTACACTAATTGGACAATACCATAGTGAGTAACAGTCTTAGATAACATAGGACGACAGTGGTTCAATAAATTGTTTCACAAGCCCAAAATCCTCTCTACAGGAGTACGTTTTGAAAAGAGAAGAAAAAAGAAAATGAAACTGCTCAGTTTCTTGCGGCGTTTCTTCTCAGTAGTATCTTCCATTTTCCGAAGCGCTAGTAGATTCAGACATGTAAAAGAACCTGTGGCCTACTTGCAAAATATTTTTTTCATTTTCATTTTCATTTACGATTTTTGAATTTCACCGGGTGACTAAAGCTCGCCAAAATGGCCGTGTTACATAGAAATGCGGCCATTTTGGTGAGCTTTAGTCACCTGGTGAGATTCTAAAATTGCATTTGAATCTCACCGGGTAACTAAAGCTCACCAAAAAAACCGTTTTTCATAGAGATTCGGCCATTTTGGTGAGCTCTAGTCACCTGGTGAGATTCAAAAATAACACCCCTGACCAAAGCGTCTAGTGTTAATTTTTGTTACAATAAACGCAACGAACGCGTTAGAGTTAACTTCTCAATTACTTTGGAGGCAAAGACAGCGCCTCTAGCGGCGCGTATTTGCAACAAAATGTTTCCATACAATTTAGAAGTTAACGCTAACGCGTTCGAGAGGTTTTTTTAAACAGAAAGTTACACTAAGGGCTCTGCTCTTAAATCTGTGGTGGTTTAGGTGTATTTTGTATGGCGTGGCCGTCCGCCAGCTGTATTGTTCCGACAGTAGTTGTCTGCGACCACAGTAAAACAGATGACTCACATGACAATTTATACTGATAAGCTGTGTACGCTGAATTGGACGGTTTATTGTTTTGTTTGTTACCCGACTATGGCAGCCGAAAAACGGGTTATGAGTTTAGCAATGTATGAAATTTGTACTTGCGTGTGAGCCATAAATACCCACAATTTGGATGTCTCTGGTGTTACCAATTTTGCCTTTGAAATAGGAAGGTAAAAAAGCAAAAGGGTCAGCTGATAGTAAGTGATCACCAACACCTATAGACACACGCCAAACCAAAGAGATTGCAGATACGTTGCCAACCCAGAGGGCTGAGATGGAATACCTCTTGCGCCAGTAATTGCACCTGCTGTCTTGCTTTCCACGCCGGAACAACAGTGCAAGCACTACTGCTTAGCGGCAGGATTAGCGAGCAAGATGGTGATAGCCTTGCACAAGGTCCTACCACCCGGAGTTATCGCAGCATTATGTTTCCAAAAAGATGTTGTCACATTTCATTAATAACGCCATCTGTAGTAAAACATGTGTTAATTCCGTAGGCGGCTTACAGTTTTTAAAATGTATAATTATTTGAGTAATTAGTAAATGAGAACGGTAAAACGCCCAAACATTCTCACTCATTACCGTTTTAATGACGTCATCACCGTCGTCATCCCCATTTGCGTAAGTTCGCATGCAAATACTGACTAGGAGAATGACGATTATGCTGTCGTATCATGACGTAACATCCAGACCAAGCATTAACGCTAAACCTATGGGAGCGGCTAATTGCTCGTACTGACGTTGTCACCTTTTCATCTTTGAACTATGAATAATTAGCGCAAACATTTTCAATAATATTTTTTTACATACAATAGGCAACTTTATGATGGTGACCTGCTGGATGTAGGGAAAGCGCGGGTAGTTAATTACAATAAAGACTTAGAAACTAAGGTTAGTAGGTAGGTAAGGCAACAATGTTTTATAATAAATTACGGATCGCGGAGGACATGTAGCTGAGACCACCGGCGCATCAGCGCGGTGTCCCAGCGGTCCGCGAACACATTCAGCAGCTTGTTGGGGCTGGCACGCACCCGGGCCAGCAGGGAGGCGCACCGCCACAGAATAAATAATAGTACTACGTACAGAAACTTCTCTTTTTCGACCCCCATTAAACGAATTCTAACTTTATAATCAGGCTGTCCGGGACGGGCGTCGGACAGGGAGGTCGACTTCGACGGCTCGGCTCGTTCGAATTAAAACAATGGACTGTATTTGGTGTTCTTCTTTTATTGATTCCTTTTCCTGGTTCTTGTTCTAGGCTGGTTCGCTGGATCCGCTGCTCTGACACCGCTGACCTCGATTGCTGGCCTGGCCCGTTTATATTCCCATTTTACTGGGCTGGCCTAGCGGGTGTAGCGCCGCGGATCGAGCGTCCCGGCCAATCAGAGGCCGACTTTTTCGTTCGGTTTTCGGTCAAGTGTGATCCGTCGGGGCCTCTGATTGGCCTAAAATCCAAAAATGTAGCCGCTCCCATTGGTCGGTTCGGGGTGGGTTTCCGACTAAATTGTTGGATCTTTTCTTTATTATTTTCGCATATTTTGCTTTATTTAGCAAGATCTAGAGGGCGAGCCGGGTTCATTCTTAGTGGAATAGCCACGCTATTCGTTCTGGCTGTTTAAGCTGCGCCTCTTTACATTCATTCTTATTCCTAAAACGTGATTATGCTAATTTTTATGTACATTTTCCAATAAGAATCTAATTTCTTACATCTAAATCGCCTCTGCGATCTGTTTTCCGAGGACCGCGGGTAATAATTTACAAGGTTCGGATCGTCCCGCGGTCCTCCTTCGTATATGGCCCTCATTGGCCTCATATAATTAGGATTTAAGGATTTATTTATTAATTTTCAACTTAATCTAAGTACAATCAATGTTATCCCTAAGTCAGTCGGCTTAGGTCTTGCTGTCCGTTACACTCTCCCCCCGGCCGACATCCGCAGGGGAGGCCTCTTCCTTGCCTCGTAGGACAGCAAGCCTGGTCGTCGGGCGCCGAAAAACTCCTCCTTTCGTTCTGACATCTGCGCTCCGCACGCCGCCATCCGTATAAGTTCCAATGTAAGTTCCGTCGGGATCTTTCGACATTTGTTGATGAATTGTAGCACCCGTGCGGTCGTCCGGATGAGCCGTTCGTAACTGGAAAATCGCTCCATCTTTGGAAGGTGCGCGAAGCCATCCCTCTCTTCAGCACTCTTCACATGCCCGCACGTTTCCATCTCCTCCGGTTCTTCACCGGGCGGCTCCTGCGGCCACTGCTCCTCGCCTAATTGTAGGAAGGCCGGCCCGGTGAACCATCTGTCTGCCTCGTTCACTCTCCTGGCTCCGTCGGCGCGCGTAGCGTCGTCGGCGGGATTCTCTTTCGTCGGCACCCATCTCCACTGGTGCGGTTCCGTCAGTTCGCTGATTTCGCCCAGCCTATGCGCTACGAAAGGCGTGTATCGTCTCGCATCGTTCCTTATCCAGTGGAGGACGGTCCTGGCGTCGGTCCAAAACACGGTTTCCCCGATGTTTATTCTGTGTTCCTTCTTGATGCTGTCCGCCATCCGGGCTCCGATGACGGCAGCTTGTAACTCCAGTCGCGGAATGCTCTGCGTCTTGAGAGGTGCAACCCTTGCCTTCCCGGCCACGAGCGCTGTGGACACCGCTCCGTCCGAGTGCGTAGAGCGTAGGTAGGCTGCTACGGCGTATGCGCTGGAGCTGCCGTCTACGAATATGTGTAGACTGCGAGCCGCTCCCCCCGTATCGTAGCTCCGGGGCAGGCGTAGAGCCGCTACGGCGCGTAGACCCTGTGTCCATTTCTCGAATTCCACGCCGTCCTCTTCGTCTAGCGGTGCATCCCAGCGTACTTGTTTTCGCCACGTATTCTGTAGGATTATCTTCGCTGTGATCGTGTATGGTGATAGCAATCCTAGCGGGTCGTATATGGACATCACGGCGCTGAGTGCCTCCCTTTTCGTTGGTGCGCGCAGTCTCTCGCGTACTTCTCGCGGCACCCGGTTCATGGCTGTGTTGAAGCCAAGTGCGTCCATCTCTGGGCTCCACATCAAGCCCAGTATCTTCGGTCCGTCGTCTGGGCCCAGCGGCGCGGATCCGTCCACGCGTAGCGCCGGCTCAATACGTTCCTTGAGGCGCTCGCTGTTGGTTGCCCAGCTTCGTAGATGGAAGCCAGCTCTTCGGTGCACTGTCGCTACCGCCGTAGCTACTCGAACGGTCTCCTCTTCGGTCGCGTAGCTGTCCACGTAATCGTCCATGTAGTGGTTCTTCGTGATGGGATCAAGCGCCTCCGGGTACTCGTTCGCATTGCGGTGCGCGTTGTGGTTCCGCACGCTGTGGGCCAGGAAAGGCGAACTTGACGCTCCGAAGATCATCGAGTTCATTTTGTAGAGTCTCGGTGGCCCCGCCTCCTCCGGCTTCCTCCACAGGAACATTTGTGAGGGTCGATCGGCGGGCCGTATTCTGATTCTCAGGAACATCTCCTGGATATCCGCCGTCACTGCATACTGGCCCTCCCGGAAGCGGTAGAGGATGCCCGGAAGCGACTGAAGTAAGTCCGGGCCCTCCAAGAGAAAATCGTTCAGGCATTTTCCCTGGCTCTTGCTGGCGGCGTCAAACACAAGCCGAATCTTGCCCGGCTTATTGATGTTCCTCACAGCAAAATGCGGCAAGACCCAGGCTCGCGGGTTCGATACTTCTTCGCCCTGGATCGGTTCAGCGTAACCCTTATCAATCAGGTTTTCTACCTGCGCCCCATACTCGCGGGCGTAGACGGCATCCTTCATTTTTCGTTCTACGCCTCGTAGGCGTTGTAGCGCCGTCGCGTAGCTCGCAGGTACTACGGCGGCGTCGCTCCTCCACGGCAGCCCCACCTCGTAGTGGTCTCCGCGGAACTCGACGGTGTCGTTGAAGATCTGCTGGGCTCGTTCGTCCGCCGGCCGTTGCTTCGTAGCCAGCGATACCCCCAGCGCGTCGATCTCGAAGTGTCGTTTCACCAGCTTCTCGATGTCGTCGTCACGCACGTTGTATGCATAATGCGTGACCTCGTCTTGATCGTTCCGTGTCAAGGCTCTGGGTACTGTCCCGAAGATCACCCAGCCTAGTTCGGTTTTGACTGCCGCCGGTTCTGACCGCTTGCCCGTTTTCGCTTCCTGGGCGAGCATAAGTGGCCAGTTGTCCGTCCCGATCAGCAGTCGCGGCGTAGCAGCGTCGTAGCACGCCTCCTTCAGGTCGCGCAGGTGCTTATACTTCGTAACGCTTTGCCCCAGCTGTTGAGTGTGCAGCCGGAGATCCTCGACTGTTCGAGCGGCGATTGTATGGGCTCCGCCTTGTCCTTGGACGACTATGTTCACGCGCCGACTGTTCGGTTGTTCCTTGACGGCGCTGATTCCGCGGACTTGCATAGGCGCGTTGGGGCCCACGGCTCCAATCGTCCGGGCGAGGTCCTCGTCGATCATCGTCACCGTAGATCCATCGTCCAGTAACGCGTAGGTATCCACGTGACCGTTCGGTCCCTTCACCCTTATTGGGCACATCTTCAGCCATACTCGGTCACTGGTCTTGCTGGTTCGAGCAGTAGTGACGTACTCCTTTTCCGCGGCTGGCGCGGGTTCAGGTGAGGGCGGCGTAGCTGGGCGCGGCGCTTGGATCGGCGCCGTCCCTTGAGGCGGTTCCCGCCCCGGGTGGGACTGCAGCGTTGTAGCCGCACGGTTCGCGTGCAGCAGCGGGTGATGCGGGTGGCGGCAATCGTCGATCCCGCACAGTCGGGCGCGGCAGTTCTCGCGCCGGTGCTGCTTGTTCATGCACTTGAAGCAGACCCTGTTCTGTTTGGCCCACTCCCAGCGTCGGTCCACGTTCATTTGGCGCATTCTCCCACACTTAGGGACGTCATGGTCGCCCCCGCAGCATAGGCATTGTCCTTTGTGTTCGGCGTTCGTAGCGGCGGCGTAGACAGGCCGCGGCGTTCCCCATTTCGTGGGGGCTCGGGGCTTCAGGCTTTCCCTCTTGACCGGCGACGGGGTTCCCAATAACGTCATCGCCGCTCCGCCTGAAGCGAAAGTGTAGCGCAGGGCTCGATCCGCCTCGCGCATCATGAATTTCGAGAGCACGCAGATCTCTGGTTCGACAGCGGCGGTTTGTTCCGATGCGTAGTCGCAGAAACGAGAGCGTAGATGCGGGCTCATCTTGTCCAGTGCTTCTCGGGCCAGCAACGGGTTGTACAGATATCCCCGATGATCCACCGTAGAAAGCACGCAGACTATGTTCTGTAGCTTGACTGCGAACGCGTTCAATTCAGCAGCCGATGTTCCCAGGCGCGGCAGCTTCTTGAGATCATCCAGCGCCTTGTCCACGATGACCTCAGGTCGTCCGTAGCACTGACGCAGCGTCCGCATAATCTGGTCCGGATCCGCAGCAGTGTGCAACAGGGCCGCGACGGATTCTCGGGCGACGCCTCGTAGACAAGTTCGTAGACGTGCTACGTTCTCCGTAGGTGAGAAGTTGTAGGCCTTCGTAGAGTCCTTGTAAGCCGCCTGGAACGGTAGCCATTCACCCGCAGCTCCGCTGAACGTTGGTAGCTCGTACACCTGCCTCGGCGGCGGCCGCAGTCGCGTCATTCGTTCCAATGTTTCCGCTAATTTTTCAATCCCGCGGTATCCGGTTGCGCTGCGGTCGCGGGTGGGCGTCGTCGGCGAACGGGCCCTGCCCTTGCGTTCAGTTTGCGGGAGTTCATCCTTCCGCTTCGCGTCGGCTTGAGGTTCCGGTTTGTCTTGAGCGCCGCGACGTCTGTTCTCGGCGGCGTCGTCAGGGCACTTCTGGAACCAATCGCTGATGCGTCTGTCTTGCTCTAGCTTGTGATGCGGTGCAATAATGCTCCCAGCCTGAGAGCCTTCTGCTTCAATTGTTTCAATCTGCCTGGCCAGCTTGTTCTTCACCAGCGCCTTTGAAAGCTCCAATTCTTGTTTCTGGATTTTCAGCAGCTCCTCCTCCGCCTCTCGTTCCGCGAGACGGATCCTAGAGATGGTGTTGTTCGAACACCTCGATAGGGCCGGTGATCTTCTCTGGTCAGCATACACTGCAGGCTGAATGGTGCGCACGTCGACTTCAAAGGCCACGGACGCTCTTACTGGCCGCTCCTGTTCCATAAGCGCGGCCCAATCAGAGCGCTCGGTTGCCGGTTCCTCCTGCGTGATCGCGTCGATGTGCTCCGTAGGTTCGCCGAGGCCGTGCCCAAAGGGCGGGGGGGGCACTCCGTCTGCCCGCATAATCGGCGGGAAGTACACGTCGCGACGCGGCGCGCCGGTGCCGCGGTCGATCTCGCGGGGCGCGGCTCTAGTCACCGCCCGCGTCGGCGCGATTGCGGGTGAGACGAGATCGCGATTGACGATACGGTCGAGTTGCCTCTGCCACTGATCGTCAGCCCGCTCCTCTGGGTCCATGCCGGCATGGGTTACCCGGGCGGGGTTCGGTTCGGCAGCGCTCGGGCGCGCTATGTTCGCGGTCCGTTCGGCGGCGGCGGCTCGGTCGGCGGCGGTGACTTGCTGGTTCGGGTTCGCAGGCCGTTGCTCCTCCTCCCGGTCGCCGTGGGAACGTGTGATGACCATGATGACGTAGTCCACTTGATCCGGATCAGCGGCGTCCGGATGATCCGGCTCGAAGGACCAAGACTCTGTCCGGGACGGGCGTCGGACAGGGAGGTCGACTTCGACGGCTCGGCTCGTTCGAATTAAAACAATGGACTGTATTTGGTGTTCTTCTTTTATTGATTCCTTTTCCTGGTTCTTGTTCTAGGCTGGTTCGCTGGATCCGCTGCTCTGACACCGCTGACCTCGATTGCTGGCCTGGCCCGTTTATATTCCCATTTTACTGGGCTGGCCTAGCGGGTGTAGCGCCGCGGATCGAGCGTCCCGGCCAATCAGAGGCCGACTTTTTCGTTCGGTTTTCGGTCAAGTGTGATCCGTCGGGGCCTCTGATTGGCCTAAAATCCAAAAATGTAGCCGCTCCCATTGGTCGGTTCGGGGTGGGTTTCCGACTAAATTGTTGGATCTTTTCTTTATTATTTTCGCATATTTTGCTTTATTTAGCAAGATCTAGAGGGCGAGCCGGGTTCATTCTTAGTGGAATAGCCACGCTATTCGTTCTGGCTGTTTAAGCTGCGCCTCTTTACATTCATTCTTATTCCTAAAACGTGATTATGCTAATTTTTATGTACATTTTCCAATAAGAATCTAATTTCTTACATCTAAATCGCCTCTGCGATCTGTTTTCCGAGGACCGCGGGTAATAATTTACAAGGTTCGGATCGTCCCGCGGTCCTCCTTCGTATATGGCCCTCATTGGCCTCATATAATTAGGATTTAAGGATTTATTTATTAATTTTCAACTTAATCTAAGTACAATCAATGTTATCCCTAAGTCAGTCGGCTTAGGTCTTGCTGTCCGTTACACAGGCACAAAAAGTTCGTTTTACTTCATAAACATTCGCCAGGCGGCATGCGTCAAAAGGAAGGCACCGCCCGCGCCCGTCTTCCACCCGCAATGCCCTAGCGCACCGCTAGGGTTGGGCTGCTTACTGTAATACTATCAAAGCGCTACACAGAGTGAGCGTGCGCGCGCTCGGCAAGCCGGCAACCTACTGCGATTAACCTATGCCATAGGTAATACGGCGAGCGCACATACAGTGCGGAGTGGAACCCCCCTGACGTGGGTCGCTGTATGTCCGCCGCGTAAATGCCGCGTTATTGTGTCCAAAGGATAATTTTAAGGACACAAGCTGTACGTCACAATGGTTTATTCGTCGGTGGCAGACAGCATGTACAAGCTTACATCACGTGACGAGTGCTGTTTTAATATACCCTCATACACTACAATCCAGTAGGAGACGTCTTTCAGCTGATATGATGATGCTAATGAACATTATTAATATTTGCAGTTCACGTTACTCAAAAGAATTCCCTGCCGCCGCGAAGTTCTATTTTCAGACAACTTCCTCGTACAATGAGTCAGATATTACTCACAATTTAATTTGCGTTACAGAGGCATTGTCAGAATTTAATGCGAACGCACGTTTGTCACAAACAGATGTAGAACAGGCTAAAGAATTTAGAATAATGGCCATCGTAAAAGCTAAAACAGATAAACATATTTTTATTTTCATATATTATGGTACAAAATTGTCGACGTCCTAAAGACAGGCAGAATTAGAAGTACGCGTAACCGCCGAGGATATATGAAGAGAGGAATGTGTGTGGAGGAAGCGAGGGAAGTATGCCAGGACCGGAGCAAATGGCGTTCTGTGGCCTCTGCCTAATCCAAAGGGAAACAGGCGTGAGCTTATAATAATAATAAAATAATATTATGGTAATGAAAAAACTACGGCCGAAGCTGAAGGTAATAGATTTCAGCAATAGTATATATTTGAAGCGACTCTATTAATCTTTATTTATTTAGGGGCTTTGATCAAAACTATAAGCTATGCCGTTTGTCGCCCGTCCCAAATTCATTGGATAGATAGAGCACTTCATTAATAAATGCTGGGATTATTTTTTATGGAATAGTTAGGTAAACGAGCTTGCGGGGATATTATAATACGCCCGAGAAATTAATGTCACATCGACAATAGATTTGAACGTATGCGCGTTAATGTGTTGAAAATAGTAAGTAACTTACTTTTTATTGTTACAGAATCACACAAAAGCAGAGTGAAAATCTAGAAAACTTCGAAGGTGACGCCGAGAGCGATGTTGAGACTAGAGATCTCGAAGATGATACGGTAGTCAACGTAAATCGTGACGCAATCAGTGACGTCATCGTCGAAACGCTACCTTATGGACCTAATGTACCTGATCGGATAACAGAGTTCAATGAACTTTCCGAAGGAGATGCAGAATCAACACAACCTAGTACGGATGAATGGAGTGAATTCTACACAGAGAATAAAGCACAAGAAGATATAGATGATAATGTACTTTCTAGAAAAAGACGGCAAGCTGATAACACTACAGACACTACAGATACTACTAGTTTAGGTCCTAAAGTTAATAACAGTGATGCAGTCAACGTTGTAAATACTATTAAGTTAGTTGGTTTTAGAATTGAAGAAAGTGACAAGGAACCAAAGATTGTAGAAGATATGATACCTAGTGTGCTAAGAAAAACTAAGTTCAGTTTGAGGCTGTTTGGTGAAGGATTTACTACTAACACTGAAATAGCGTTCACGCATACACCTGACATATATGGAGAAGAATGCATTTATTTACTTGACGAGAAGTATAAGGTACGGTATCAATAATTAATTAGAATGATATAACAAATTATTTAAGTAGGCAATGATAAAATAAGGATTAATTTGGGAGAAGGTAAAGAAGTATACAGGATACAGGTGAGTTTAAGATACAAGCTCATTTCTGACATTGGTCTCTGTCCTTTCGAAACGGAAACCGCTAGGTGTGAGATTAAAATATCTACTTAGGTATGTGTGTACAATAAAGAAATTACTTTAAAAAAGTAATAGGTTTGTGATCGGCAACAATCACGGATGATTTGAACTTGACGGTGAAGCGAATGACGATGCTGGCTTCGCAGCAACTTGAGTTACGAGCAAAGCAATTGTAAATTGTGTACAAGTTTCCGTTCACGTAATAACAACCGGTGCATTGATGTTTGCAGTTTCTTTTTATTATGCGGGTAGATCATCATACCAGCTAGTCGCTTAAACAGATTCTTACGCGTGCACAGCGCCTAAAATGGTGCATACTTGCTTAGCAATTGCCTATTCAACCACATACAGGTTTCTAGATTACGAGTATGCCACTCAGAAACTATCTTCAACCAGTTGGCTAATGTGGTATAAACGTTCAACTTTTCCCATCATTTCCAGGTACAAAAAGCTGATGGCGACTCCGCTTTCCTAGAACTGATCGCTCCGCCTCCAGCTGACGGCGAAGGCTTCAAATTCTACTTCTGCATCCGCAGCTCCTCATCCGGACACTTCATCCACCAAGGCAAAGAGCCCTGGAAAATCCTCGGCACCCACAACAAGCTCCTACCTTTATGGGCTTCTATAGTTCTCATCATCATTCTGTTGTTACTCGCCTCACTTTTCTCCGGCCTCAACTTGGGTCTGATGGCGTTAGACAGAACAGAACTCAAGATCATTGCCAACACTGGCACAGAAAAAGAAAGGAGGTATGCCAGAGCTATCATGCCAGTACGTGCTCATGGTAATTACTTGCTCTGCACAATCTTGCTGAGTAATGTGGCAGTGAACAGCACTTTTACTGTTATTCTGGATGATTTGACGTCGGGTTTGGTGGCGGTTATTGGGTCGACGTTGGCCATTGTGTTTATTGCTGAGATCACTCCTCAAGCAGTCTGCGCCCGACACGGGCTGTTCGTTGGAGCGAAGAGTATTTGGATAATGAAGGTGAGTAGACTTAAGATCTTGTATTTCAAAGTCAACGTCTGAATATTTCTTGGATATTTACTTGCGGTTTGATTTTGACTTTCGAGCGTTCAACATTTGCCAGCCGCGTGCCATCAAATACGCAAACGTATAAATGTTTTAGCCGGCACTAATTGGCGCACGGCTGGCGAGTGTCAAGCGCTGGACAGTCAAAAATCACTCCACTAGCCGTCTCTGTGTTCATGTTCATCTGGAGAAGCGACAGTTTAAAACTAATCAGTTTACAGTTTTTAGATTTTCATGATTATTTAAAGGAAAATTTGAAAATAAGATTGGTCTTACTGTACCCAGACACTAAAATTACGTCAGTAATAATAAAGCGTAGCCGATGTAGGTAACGCAACCACGCAACGAGAGTCGAGGTCACACAGCTGCATGTCACATGTGTACTGGAGAATTTCGTTCGCATTTTTTATTTTGTTCGTCACCCCGGGCCGTAAGTAGCAGTTTACCGTCCGCTACGCGAGCGGAAATTTCTACTTCCTGGCCAGGGGAAGACGTAAAATTGTGTACACACCTCGGGCGGTAATAAAGAAAGCCTCAGGTCGCATGTTAATCGCCCTCGCGTTTGGCTCGTGTGACAAGTTCCTGCGATCTGAGACATTCTTTATTTAACCACCCTCAGGGTGTAATGTACTATTATGTCGTTCCTTTCAACTCTCGTTGTGTAACGCATACCTGTCGTTGTTCTTCGGTTTATTAAGTATTTCCTCTTTCAGATTGTGATGGGCATTTGCGCCCCGCTGGCCTGGCCGACCAGCAAACTCCTGGACTATTTCCTAGGCGAAGAGATCGGAACACATTACAACAGGGAGAGGCTAAAGGAGTTGGTTAAGGTAAGATCCTTTGATGCTTGATGTCAATATTACAGAAATAATAGAAATATATTCAAAAATCTACACTAATATAATAAAGAGGTAAACTTTGTTTTTATGTAGGGGGTAATCTCTGGAAATACTGGACCGATTTCAAAAATTCTTTCACATATAGAAAGCTACACTATATAAACGGGATAAAGCCACACACAGTCGTGAAGGGTAGTAACAATTACTGATCTGCGACCAGAATTTAGATGCAGATTATTTTGTCACCGAAATTTCAGTCGCCACGTCCACATTTGGTAGAATGGGCTCCCTGTTACGTACAAAACAATTGTTCTTAAAACCCACAGATAACCAATCACGTGAACGACCTGGACAAGGAGGAAGTGAACATCATCTCCGGAGCCCTGGACCTTCGCAAGAAGTCTGTTCGTGACGTCATGACCAAGCTCGACGACTGCTTCATGCTGCCCATCACCAGCGTACTGGACTTCGAGACCATGTCCGAGATTGTGAAGTCAGGTGAGGTTTCTCAAACTGAGGTTATCAAAGTCAAAGTCAAAATAACAACAACAACAAATACTATTTTTTATTCACACAAGTAAACAAAATAAAAGAACCCACACAGGGAACTTATCACACTTAGGGAATACTTATCTTTATTCAGATCAAGCTTACAGGCAGCACTTATGAATGTCAGAAAAATTTACCACCGATTTCGGGAGGGTTCATGACCCCCATAACATAACATCGTAATGCATAACATTAAAATCATTGAAAATTACCCTAATGTAGTTTTTCCTATCCAGGTTACTCCCGTATCCCGGTGTTCGAGGGCACCCGCGGCAACATAGTGACGGTCCTGTTCATCAAGGACCTGGCGTTCGTGGACCCCGACGACAACACGCCGCTGCGGACCCTCGCGCAGTACTACCAGAACCCCTGCAACTTCGTCTTCGAGGACGTCACTCTTGATGTCATGCTCAAGCAGTTTAAGGAAGGTAAGAAACTGTAATGTAGGTGCGCCGTATCCTACGTTAGAAACATCAGTGAATACTATGTGTTCTAGAGGCGTTGAAGATGTATGTAATTTTAGTCAAATTGGATATTGTGATCCTACATCTCTACTCTTACTCCGTCATACTCTGAAAATTGTGTTTTATTTTTCTTCTGATTAATGCCTTATCTGTGTTGTGGATGAATAAAGTTCTTTTCTATTCTATTCTAAGGAGCGATAGCTTTTGTAATGCACAAGCAGCTTAACGCTATTGCGCCCGCCTGTGTTTATCGCTGAATAAATGTTTCAAAGATGGGCGTCTATAAGTGCGATAGCATCACAAATGATTAAAAAAATCTGCGTTGACTCAAATCGAGCTGTAATAAAAGTCATTCCTAGATGGCGCTTAAATAAAAAATAAATTACAATAACAATTTAAAGTTTTATAATTTTATTTATTACTTTAAAGTGAACCTTGGGATCATTTCTTACCATTACACTTAATTCCTCGATTTAGTATACGCAAATAAAGCACAAATTCCTTAGTCGAAAATAAATGAATCAATCGAGATAAAATGGGTACGTCCCTATAACATTGGTGAAAACATCGTTTCGTTCAATACATCGAAGAAAAATCCGGCGAACATCGGTTCTTAGAGAATACCAAGCATGACAATGTCAATAGCATCGATGATTTGTGAGATGCTGCATCCACAAATCAACCGATGTTAGTAACGTTGAAATGGCGCTTAGAGAATCACATAGCTAATTAAAATGCTGTTCAATTAAAATTCATTTATTCCAAAATGCCGATAATATATAATAACAAACTGTATGTTTGTCTCGGGCACGTTGCCAGACTTCAAATCGTAAAATATTTTTTGCTGTTTAATTAATTTAGTGGCAGGCGTGTCCATCAATCATGCATTTAATGGGATGATTATAGATTTTATATATTTAAGTGGATGATCCCATAACGGTTATGGGATCTTGGTTATGATGACTAATAGGTAATGACTCTTTGGAAAGTGTACATAAACGTTTACAAATAAACGTTTTATCTATCTATCTATCTATCTACATAGGAGGTGGTACGCTTTGTCAGAGGAATTTTCTTTATATTTACATAGTTTCAGATAGTCGCTATTCGTTTCTGTCAGTCCTAATACTGATGGGTAATGGAAAAATTTCGTCCGGAAAAGAAAAGAAAAATATATATTTTTTCAATAGTTTTCCAATTTTTCCAATATTACTGATGTTTTCCTAATCTAAAAATTTACTTGCTTAGAAATTAAAATAATTATACCGAAATAAAATCTACATTTATTATTTAACGACTAGCTTCTGCCCGCGGCTTCGCCCGCGTGGCCTACAGAAAACAAATGACATCCAAATCCGAAAACCCCGAAACATCGTTATTTATTTATGATGAGCAGCTGCAATTCTAATTTTCAAGTTTATTTTTATTATTATTATTATAAGCTCACGCCTGTTTCCCTTTGGGGTAGGCAGAGATCACAGAACGTCATTTGCCCTGGTTTTGGCATATTCCCTCGCTCCCTCCACACACATTCCTCTCTTCATGCATGCTCGGCGGTTCCGTGTACTTCTGGTTTGACCTGTCTTCAGGACATCACAAATTTGGTTGACAAAAGTACGTCGAGGCCGCCCTCGACCAACTCGCCCAGTCACATCACCTTCATAAATTTGCTAACATAATTGCCTTTCATCCATTCGTTCAATATGCCCAAACCAACGTTACATTCGTTTCTCTATTCTAGTCACTACATCTTCTTTCAGACCTCACCTCTCTCTCTTATAACACCATTTCTCACTCTCTCAGTCAGCTTGATCCCACTCATACTACGCAGAGAACGCATCTCTGCGGCATTTATTCTACTCCTATGCTTCTTCTCGCAAACCCAGCTTTCATTTCCATACATCAACGTGGAAACTAACACAGCATCGTGAACAGCCGAACGTCGTAAAAGGCACGTTTGGCTGTTCACGTTGCTGGATGCGACATTCTGGCTGCTCACAAAAGCACGCAGAGCTCCCAATTTCCCGCTTTCACTCTCCTTTCAATGTCTTCATCGTGATTTCCATCCCTAGTAAACATGCTACCTAGTACACAAATTCTTTCACTTGTTCAACTCTTTCATTACCAATCTTTATTACACATTAAGAAACCTCTTCATTCTTCTCTTACACCATTACTTTCGTTTTTGAAACATTAACTGTCATCCCTTAAAGTCTTTCAATTTTATATCTTCGAAAAAGCCTCCATACCTCCATACAAAGTTTTAACCCCGTTTCTCTCGTTTTAATTGTGAAAATCCAAATACCCTTAAACACGGCGGTATTCATTTATGCTCAATAGTTCTAATTTTTAAGTTTCTACCTTTAAAAAACGCCGATACCTCCATACAAACTCCCCCCTCCCCGTATTACCCCTTCAAATTAAAAATCTAAAATCTCTGAAATATCTCATTATTTATTTATAACTATCTCCTGCCTGCGGCTTCGCCCGCGTGGCCTACATTGTCTACTGGCTTTTAGAATCAAAAAACTTATAAGTGCTCTCACTCCCTCTCATATTTTCACCGCCCGTTTTGCCCCCTTCCAATGTAAAAATCCAAATACCCTAAAACAAACAATCATTTTAAAGTTCTTATTTTTGAATAAACCGATACCTCCCCTCCATACAAAGTTTCACCCCCGTTTCCCACCTTTAAAACTCGATAGTCATAAAACCCTGAAACACATATTATTTAAGTATCTAAAATTCAAAATTTCAAGTTCCTATTAAAAACCCGATATCTCCATCCATACAAACTTTTACTCCCCGTTTCCCCCTACAAATTTCAAAATCCAAAAACCCTTTGACGCGTCATTATTCATTTATGATAAGTAGCTGTATTTCAAAATTACAAGCTCCTATTAAAAAAATCAATACGTCCTTACAACTTTCATCCCCGCTTCTCCCCCTTTAAATGTAAAAATGCAAAAATCCTGAAATACGTTATAATACTTATAAGCTATTTATGATCAGTAGTTCTAATTCAAAATTTCATGTTTATAACTTCAATCAACAAAGACTTACATACAAAGTTCAACGCCCACCCCCCGTTTCCCCCTAAAGGTAAAAAATACCAAAAATGGTTTCTTAGCGGATGCCTACGTTATAAAATAAACCTATTTTCCAAATTTCAGCTTTCTTGATTCAACGGTTTCGGTTGGACGATGATCGCAAATCAGTCAGGACATGTTTGCGCTTGGCAGACAGACAGACAGACGGATAGACGGGTGGTAAATAGAGGCTTAGTAATAACACGTTACCACGTACGTTATTTTACCTTCAATACAAAAAAATTGTGAATGAACAACTCAAATACAAAATTTCATCCCCCTTTATCCCCTTAAGGGTTGTAATTCCAATAACACCCGATATACTCGTTGCGTTATAAGCCTAAATAATAAATGTAGTGATTTTTGCTGTGAAAATGTAGGCCTTTCCAGACACAACTTTATCCCCCTTTTCACCCCTTCAGGGGTGGAATTATCAAAAACACTGAGACCCGTATAAATTATTTTTTTTACGTAAGCCTAACAACAAAATTTCAAGATCCTAACTTCAAAACTGACGGACTTTCATACAAACTTTCATCCCCTAATTTACCCCCTTGGGGTTGGAATTTCCAAAAATCCTTTCTTAGTGGATGCCTACACTATATAAGGTATCTATGTGCAAAATTTCAAGTCTCTAGGTCCAGCGGTCTGGGCTGTGCGCTGATATATCAGTCAGTCAGTCAGTCAGTCAGTCAGTCAGTCAGTCAGTCAGTCAGTCAGTCAGTCAGTCAGGACTTTGAATTTTATATATATAGATTAAAAATATGTAAGTATAGGTACATTGGAAAATGATAAAATCAGATGAAAATACTACTCTTGTCTTTATGAAATAGGTTTCTTTATTAAATAAAACGTTATTTTATATTATTTTTGTCTAATTTTACACTAAACAATATTTTTCCATTTATTTTTTTTTTCAAAAAATAAACTGAAAAATTCGCATGATTTGAAAATTTTCAGGAAATTACCCATCACTAGTCCTAAATCCTTAAGTCTAAACAATGCATTTTGATACGGTTTTAACTGTCACTTTGATAATTTTTTAAGGAAGCTTTTTATGTAGGTGCAAGGAAATTGAAACACGTACCACCGTAGAACCTAGTCGAAGAGACATACGCATGACATTTGTATGACATAGCCTGGCGTTTAACGCGTCGCGTCATTGCATCGTCATACAAGTAATACTATGGCTCCTTCGGTCCGTCAAAAATCGTCTCCGGAATGGAGATTCTAGAATGACGGAATGAAATCGGATGACGGAGATCGGATCTAGTGCGTAAATTACCATAGAAATAGTTCTACGGCTACTACGGACCATATTTTCACGGATTCGAACCGGACGTAGTGCAAAACCGCTCTTATAGATACTGAAACAGAACATATAACTATGTAGATATTATATGTATACTCGGTCGAATTCCAACGACCGTTTTAGCACAAACAATTTATGAAATGAGCTCGTAATTTAGCATTTCTTGCCCTGAATTTCTGACGGTTATTAAGAGGAAACACCAAGGTCTAGAGAATTGAAAAATAGGTATTTGTAAAATCTATTGCTGCCTCCATCTATCAAGCCTCCCCCCGCAGAGTGCAATAGAGACAGCCGCAGCTTGGACTGAAAATACCTATTAAAAGTACACAAAATCAACGATTCGTAGACCCCTGATTCCTTCTCCAAAACTTATCCGATTTAACTACTTTTTTCATTAAAAATTAAAGAAAGGCTTTGGCAGTGTTCCTATGTTTTTCTTTTTTTATATAATCTAGTAAAATTTGTTTTCTGAATGTATAAACGCAGCCAAAAATCTGGCCAATTTTTTAGGTTTTTGAATGTCCATATCTCTTTTAATAATTAATTTATTAAAAAAAGGAAAACATAGGGACATGCATAATAGTGGCCATCGATTTTTTGGAAAAAAAATATTGCTCTACTGGCATTATCCAGAGAGGAAACAGGGGACGACGTTTGTATGGAAAAACGGCCCTTGTGTTTCCTCTTAACAATTTCCTTTTGAAAATGGAACGGTACTGAAAGCACTTTATTTCAGGTAATTTATTAGGTTCAATTTATTACACACCAAACTTTTTTTTTACAACCATTTTGTTTTCATCCTAGTTTAGAATTAGTAAAGAATGCGTTGCGGTTATTTTTATTTCAACAGCTGGTCTAAAATTTACATCAGCACTTTCTTATTACTTCTTATTCATAGGCGACGCCTTTTAAAAGTAAAGATGAAAGATTTTTTAAGGATTTTTGTCAAAAGTTGCCGAACTGCTCATCAAACTGCTTCGTCCAACGAGCGTCTTCTTCTCATTAATCTGTTCGCCAACAACGGCGGCAATGTTAGGTGGTTGCAGCTGTCGCTCGCCGAATGCGGCCCACAACCGTGTTCTTTGCACTGTGCAGTCACCGCATGTTGCATACGACGACTTAATGTAATTGCCGCTTAATATAGCACATAGCACGGAGAACTGATGGCCGATGGGGTCGAAAAGTTCTCGAATGGCGGCCGCGTATTGGCAAGCGCAGCGTAGGACGACCAGCCACAAGATGGTCCGATGACCTCATACAGGTGGCAGGAAGGCGCTGGTTGCATGCCGCTTCCAACCGGTCACTTTGGAAATCCATGGAAGAGGCCTATTTTCAACAGTGAACTTCTTGTGACTGAGATGTTGATGATGATGATATATAATATAAACAAATCAAGCTTTGACCTCTCTTCCCAGGACACAAGGGCCACATGGCCTTTGTACAGCGTATCGACCGCGAGGGCGCGGGAGATCCGGTCTACGAGACCGTTGGTCTGGTGACCTTGGAAGACGTCATCGAGGAGATGATTCAGGCCGAGATCGTGGATGAGAGTGACGTTATAAGTAAGTACATTTACTGTTCACGTTTAAGATTAAAATTTAAGCCCTATGTCATATTTTCTAGGTTTAATTTCAAAAAGTGATATTAAAGTCTGCCATCACAGTGTGCCACTAGAGTTTAGGCACCTATATCCCGCATCTTAGGGTCATACAATTGAGACGCATTCTGCATGTAATATTTTTCGTTTTAAAGGTGACAACCGCACCAAGAAGCGTCTGCCGCGCCCGCTGAACCGCTTCCAAGACTTGGCGTCGTTCGCGGGCCACCAGCCGCACCGCGTGCACGTGTCGCCACAGCTCGTGCTGGCCACCTTCCAGTTCCTGTCCACGAGTGAGTTCATCATCGTTCACACCATTTTCATTTTCACCATAGTCGTCTTCATATATGTAATCTACATCTTAATTCAAAGGAGACTACGTATTTGCGGCTTTTGCCGTTGAAACATTGGGACCGTGGAGCCCAGACGCGCATAAACTTTTTGGAAAGCTTAAAACAAAATTTATTGAAATCTCGCATGACCATAGGGCTGGTGCATTTCTTGGTCAACGCATTGGAATTGCGATCCAACGTGGAAATGCAGCCAGCCTTATGGACACTTTACAGCAGGGGACAGACTTGGAAGATATTTGTACATTTAATTAAGTTTTTGTATTTTTTATTAGGTTAAGTTATTAATATTATTATCAATGCTCTCATAATAATACATTCTTATAAAAAAAAGAAGATTCAAAGTTAAAATATCATTATTCAGATAAGGCTTACAGGAAGCACTTATCAATCAACAGAAGCACTGTCAGAAAATTTACCTCCGGTTCAGAAAAAACCTCTCATGAGAGAGAGACACGAACCTCAACGAGGTGTAATTTTGTAACTCAATCAATATTACAATGTTATTTTTTAAGTAAAGTAAGTTTATCATCCACTTCATCGTCATCGTTATAATTCTATGTACTTAATCTTTCTCTTTTTTAATTACATCTTTGGCCCTCTTCACCCTTAACTTCATCCTAACCAATAGCTGTTATCAACTACAATATCATCGACATACACAGTTTAATACGGTCTTTTGCCGTAGGTGTGGACCCGTTCCGTCCAGAGATGGTGTCAGAGACAGTGCTCCGTCGCCTGCTGAAACAAGACGTGGTGCAGCACATCAAGTTGCGTGGAGATGAGGCCAAGACTGACCCGAAGATATACGTCTTCCAAGAGGGCAAGCCGGTAAGGAACTTAAAATTGCTTCAACTTATTCATTGTTTCTTTGACGACATGTGTCTGCTACTGTACACAAGGTCCCGCGTTCAAATCCCGGTATGGGCAAATATTTGTGTGACGAATACGAATGTTTGTACCTGAGTCATGGCTGTTATTTGTATTTAAGTATGTATTTATCTATATAAGTATGTTTATCCGTTGTCTGGTACCTATAATACAAGCTTAGTTTGGGACTAGGTCAATTGGTGTAAATTGTCCCAAGATATTTCTAAGTTAGCTTTTATTTTAGTTTTATTTAGATATTAAGTGTGTTTTCTTTAGTTTTATTTCTATATATTGTATTTATTTTAGTTTAGTTATTATTGTTTGTATTGTTTTTGTTCATCTTTTGACCTAATAAACTCAGTAGATATTTTTTTTATTGTGCTGTTTCTTTGAGGTTGTTTGAAACCTCGGCGAAAAAGTTGGGTTGGATGATACCACGGTATGCTTAGTCCTCCGGTTTTGCCTGCAGGTGGACTACTTCGTGCTGATCCTGGAAGGTCGTGTGGAGGTGACTGTGGGGCGCGAGAACCTCGTGTTCGAGGCCGGCCCGTTCACTTACTTCGGCGTGCAGGCGCTCACGCAGAACATCGGCGTCGGTATGTACCAGCGACGGTGGCGCCTGCGTAGGTATCAGCGTTGCCAGACGTCCCGATTTTGGCGGGACGTCCCGTTTTTTAGCCTAAAATTAAATATCCCGCACGGGACAGGCTCAGTCGCGTTTTACGGAGATACTCGACCAGTAACCTAGATGGTAGTCGTTTTTTGGCCAAGCACCGTATTTTCATTAAAAGACATATTCTATAGCTGTCTAACATCACTGTAAATTTAATTTGAAACTCAAATAAGACGATATGTTATAAAAATCTGCTGATTATTTAACACGTTCACGTGCGCTGCCGATTTTTTAGAATATCGTTGTTTCGCACAGTACTTCCCCGTACAAAATGCAACGACGTCTGTAGACTTTGTGATACAACGTGGGTAAAAATAACGCGAAATCTGACACGAACGTTTCTTAACGTCAACTAGCGGAACAGCAGCGACGTCATAGGACGTTGTTAGTATTTGTACAGGTCCTTGCATGTGTGAGTACTCTAGTCATCTTTAGTAAGAGTAAAGTTGGATATAGCGTGAAACTAGCGGTTTAAATTTTTGACATAATGTAGCACGATGACGTAGCTGACAGAATTTAGTACGGGCGCTCGGCGTTCAATCACGTTGTATGAGGTTTTAATTTTTTTATTTTGACGGCTATTTACGTTCTGTTGCACCGTATATACCAATTTTTTACGTTTTATCACGTAGCGCACATGAACGTGTTAAGCTACCTATTTATGTTATGTCCCGTTTTCGACGAATTAGTGCCGCTTTTTTATACAAAAGACTTCGAAATCCCGCTTTGCCTGAAAATAAATCTGGCAACGCTGGTCGGTATGTATAGTCGACCAAGAAATTGCGTGTCCACTCTTCGACCGTATTACAGAGAGTTAAGGTTCAAAAGTGGTCAAGCAATTACTTGGTCGATTATACAAGTGACGGGGGGCGCGGGAACCTCGTGTTAAATTATCCTTTTTTTGTTACAGCGGAGCCCCAATCGCCTTCGACTCTGGGTTCACTTCAGAACCTGAATATGGACTCTATGCTTCGTCACACGTTTGTGCCCGACTACTCAGTGCGGGCGATCGCCGATGTCTACTACCTTACCATCAAACGGTGAGATATTAAAATACCTACGTATATCCGTCCTTTTTTTAAAATACAACATAGGAAGGAAAACAAGCAAGTGGGTCAACTGATGGTAAGTGATCACCACTGCCTATAGACATCCTCAACACCAAGGATAATGCAGATGCGCCGCCAACCCAGAGGGCTAAGATGGAATACTTCTTGTGCCAGTAATTGCACCGGCTGTCTTGCTCTCCACGCCGGAACAACAGTGCAAGCACTGGATTGGCGAGCAAGATTGTGGTAGCGATCCGGATGGAAATTGCACAAGGTCCTTCCTACCACCAGCATACTTGATTTATTAATTCATTCACGCGGGTTTTTATCACAGTTCCCTGTACCTGGCGGCTAAACGCGCCACCCTGATGGAGAAAGGCGCCCTCGGCAAAGGAGGCACCAACGAGCAGATCGAGCCAGAAGTTGACAAGGTATGTGTTCTCATCAAGTCCCATCCCATACCAACGAGAGTACCGAGGTACCTTATTCTTTTTTTTATTAAGGGGATTTGGTCAATACTGAACATCAGAATGGATTGATAAAAAGTAATTAATAGATTCAGGCGTTACTTTGCGGAGGTCCATATCAACAAACTGGAACAAATTACCTCGCTACTCCGCTACTACACACCACCACCACTAAAAACAGTTGAGTCTGTATGATATATGTTGTTTCGTGTGGAAGCGGAGGAGGGTGGGTTTTTGCATGAACATATATGTGTCGCACAGACGCAGCTATTTTGCACGAGCCCGGCACTGGTTTCGCGGAGTAGCAAGGTAATTTCTTCCAGTTTGTTGATAAAAAGTTTTAATAATTTTATTTTTATTACTTTTATGTTCTTTTCTTTTTTGATTGGCCTTATTTACCGATCGTAATATTAATTCTCGTAAATTGGCATAGCTGTAATTAATAAGACAATGTAATGTTGTCAAAAAGATGAATCAAAATCAGCCCTATTAAAAACAATATAAAAAACAACAAATAATAGCCTGACAAAAATCTGTCTTATCAAACACATTTAAACGGTTTTTGTTAAAAGAAAATGTTTAATCTATATAAATAAAAATGAATTGTTGTTCGTTAGTCTGATTAAAACTCGAGAACGGCTGGGCCGATTGAGCTGATTTTGGTTTTAAAATGTTTGTCGTAGTCCAGGGTAGGTCTAAACGGTGAGCAAATATGCCTCCAATAATTAGGCGGTACGAAGTTCGCCGGGTCAGCTAGTTTTTAATAAATTAGTACTTATGTGTATTTCTCTTTTCAGTTATTACGTGAAGTGGACAGAGTCGAGCCTCTTAGAGAAATCGAGACGACACCTAGACAAGTATGTTGCTTAATACATATAGTTTTACTAACAAATAATTTGAGTGCATTATAATTACGCCATTCAACATAATTTTCTGTGCACGCTGCCAGACATTGGATGTACCAAAAACTAGATATTAATATACCATGGTTTGTATACCCAATAACTCTTATAATTATCATCATCATCTCAGCCACAAGAAGTCCACTGTTGAACATAGGCATCCTCCATGGATTTCCAAAGCGTCCGGTTGGAAGCGGCATGCAACCAGCGCCTTCCTGCCACCTGTATGAGGTCATCGGACCATCTTGTGTCTGGTCGTCCTACGCTGCGCTTGCCAATACGCGGCCGCCATTCTAGAACTTTTCGACCCCATTGGTCATCAGTTCTCCGTGCTATGTGCCCTTATAATTATAATTAACTTTATTTCAAATATTTTAAGAATATTTTTTGCCTAATTTTCACGCAACTAGCATACATGTATTTATAAATATAGTAAAGTACAGATTTTAATTTATAATATCGACAGCGGAATTTTGAAATGTCATAAGGGACATTAAGGGACATGTCCCTTACGACATTTCAGATTTCTAGTATTGATATTGTATCTACTACAGTGGCCTTAACATGCCCGACCCAGGTTTATTCCCTCCCTGCGTCTTCGTCAAACCAGTGTCATAAGAAAAGGACATCCCTAGAAATAAACTCAAACTAAACTTGGCCGGTCATGTTAGGCCACGGACCGTTTTTTCAAACTGAACTTTTCACAGTTATTCTGCGTAACTTATCGCCAGTGATCGGAAATTCGGGTGTAAAGTTAGGGAGCTAGCATAATATGGACACGCCCTGTTCAATTAACCTACTAGAAAAATCCCGGGACTATCCCGAGATTACGAAATGATCCATCCATAGAGCGACTCGTAAAATGAGTATATAACGATATTAAAAAAGACGAAATCTCAACTTACCTACGCACATTACTCAAATAGGAAAACATTTACTATAGTTGAAGCAATAAAATTAATAATCTACTTCAGGCTTGTTACGATTCCGGAATCCCGGGATTTCGTTATTTATGAATTTATTCAGAAAGGCTTATCCGTACTATGATTATCTTTTCGTGGGAAAAAAATATTATTATTATTATTTATTTATTTGTATCAGACATCTATGTGGTCCATATAGTTTGTTAATTACAAGAAAACTTACGCGACTATGTTAGTATACTAAATCTAAAAATAAAAGCTAATTGACATTATTTTTTTTGGGATTTGAATAGACACCCAGTGTCTAATAAAAGGGTTGTCTATCCTTTCCCTTATTGCACCCAGGAAGCTGGAAATAAATTAAATTAAGTTTAGGTATAGTTGCACCCGAATTTCCGATCACTGCTTATGGCTGACCCACAATTTAAGGTGTGATGGCTGGAATTCAAAGAAATTTGAAAGTTAACCTCGTATTAAAACCTTTTCAGGAGCCGCCATCATCCGCTAGTCCGTTGACGCACTCTACGTTCAACAGCGACAAGAACCCGGAAGAGGAAGCTCTGCTAAAGAAATAGACATGGCAACACAGCCCAGCGACTGGCAATACCGCATTGCGTCAAATATTAAAATACCCACGGCCACGAATTAATTCAAAAAATAAAATAAAATATAAATCTACGTATTTAACGCATTTTAGAAACTAAAATCAGTTTTATGTACATAATATAAAAATAAATCAAATTATAAAATAGTTAAGTTACAATATATTGAAATTTAAATGATAACCTATATTTTTTTAAGTATCTATCAAAATGTTTGACGAAATGTGGTGGTAACTGGTCACAGTTGCCATAATTTATCATTCTCCCAATCCTGACTACCTCAAACGGGCGTATGTGCGTGAAGAATTTTAAACATCCAACGGGCAATCGACAAATTTCGATTTTTTAAATTTTATTTAGAGAATCTATTTAATATTACGAGTTTTAATAGCATTCGCAATTTAACAAATAGATTTTAGGTTAGAATTTTTATAAGTAACAGTACTTATTTTTGAATGTGGCAATAACCTGACAGTTTATTTTTTTAATCGAGAGATATGAGAATATTTGTTTTTTATTACGACCTTAAGGTTTGTAGGTACGTTTGATTTTTATTATTTGCCTGAAATATTCCAAACTGTTTCTCTCTAAAACCAGTACAGTATTTTAAACGATTTCATCCCTAATATCGTCAAACACGTAATAATGGCATTTATAATTCTATTTTATAGAATCACCGATATCATCTACAAAAAGCTTTAGAACATAATTTTTAAAAGTCACTCAACTGTTTATATTTTGTATTTGATCCGCATTTAAAATTCATTTTTCCCAACGCATACCAAGCCAATTGAGTTAAGTTTTGTTCTTCGCAAAATTAAGAGTACAAAATGCGAAATAATTTTTTCAAGCAAAGATTGAATAAGTATCACTTCCTATTACATATCCTATAAAATAATGGCCATAAGAAAACCCTTCCATTATAATATGCATTGCATCTGTAAGAGCCTAAACTTCAAATGCCATTTTAAATCTATCCAGTGAAGATAAGCCAGTAAAGCATATATTAAATATTAATAATCTAAAATACATCCAAACATATCTTATGAAACTGCCTTTTAATTATAAGAAACAAATAACAATTTTAAACATCGCTTGACATAGAATAGAAATTTTATTAAATGTTATTAATGTAACGCAGATATATCTGAATCGATTAATAAATCTAATCAATTTTGATTTCCTCCAATTTCAACCATTGATTTTACCTGTTCTTTTAAATTTATATTTTACCAAAGGAATGACAGAATTATAATTGATTCGTATGGCTTTGAGTTTATCGTCATTCCTTGATTACTTACTTATCATTGGAGGATTTAAATGCTTTTCTTATCTTTCCATAGCCAATATAATTCAATTACGAAAGATTTAATTCCAAATTTGCTTTAATCTAGCCATAACTTGAGGTGCGGGACAATCTTTGATTTTTAAGCGTTCGAAACTCGCCAGCCGAGCGCCAATTAAATACGCGAGCGTTAATTTTAGCCGGCATTGATTGACGGAAATCAAAAGTCATAAATCAACAACCCCCCTAATCTATTCACAGACTTGTGGCTAATTTCCAGTCTGTGAGTAGATTGAGGTGTCTTTGTATCGTACGAACAAACAGCATTGCAATTGATTCAGACAAATTTGCGTTGATTATTTTTAAAATAGCGTATACGTAATGTAAGTAGAAGGTGCATGTTTTTTTATTTACTAGATTTTTACCATTATATCAACTTCCCTTATAGTGCCTTAAAGGAAACAGCTGAAATTCAAAACAGCTAACTGTTAGAGTTAAAATACCGAGAGAGAAGGATGTGTACTGTTAATAATTGAGAGAAAACTGCACCCTGAATAGTCTTTATACAAAATACCAGTAAAGCTATTTGGATTTTATTAATATTTTAACTTGTAAACAGAATTTAAAACACCTGAAAATACTTATTATAATTTAAATTAAATGCTAAAAATAGTACCTTTCCTTCTTATGAATGCGTTTTTTGAAATTAAATATTCATTTTGCGATAAATATAGTATGAATGTGTGTCACATGTCACATCAGAGATCGTCAAATTTCATACATTTACACTTTAAAAAGTCATGCAAATGACATGCATTTTCATCATTTATTTCAAGATTTTTTCAAGAGTCGAGTTGAATAATTGTAGAATTGTACTTACGCATCGCAAAATTTAATTGTGAGAAGTGTGATTTCGTCATATCTTTACCTCAAAGGTGCTAAAAAATCATAAATTCGTATGTTTCTAAAACAATTTTATGGGTATCAATGTAAATACCACATCGGTATATATTATTTAAATAAAGCCCCAATTATAAATAACTGTTTTAAAGTTTGACTCACAAATTAAAAAGCATTTTCGAATAAAATCTTTAAGTGTACATTGAGTGTTGTTTGAGTTGAAATTGTATCTGACCATCACTCAATGTATGTCTGCGTCACTCAACCCGAAATATCTCGTCGTAACCCAATTATTATTTCAGCTCAAATACACTCGATTAGATCGTAAAATTGTATATAGCATTTATAAAATAAATTCCGTTATTTGAATAGCAGGTACTTATCATTGGTTTTCATATAAAAATGTATTTTCGATAAAATTTTACTTACTTAATGTCAATGAAATTGCTTGTTTGTTACGTTCTGTTTGACGCTATAAAATATATTGTAGAAAACATTTAGTTGATTATTATTAAAAAAATAATGAATAGTAAGAGCTTTTAAATTTTGTTTTAATTATTACCTACCAGCGCAAATAAAATCCTCAAAAGTTACAGAAATCGATACTGTAATGACCATTCAAGATTTTACCTTCAACCACAGACAAGAAAGTTCTCATAATGAAATTGGTTGTAATAATGCTGGTCATTTCCTACGGATTTTGAACGCATTATAGAGCAGTAACGATATGTGTGTAGATGACTAGCATTATTACAACCAATATTATTATGAGAATTTTTCTAACTTGTTTCTATATTTGTTCAAATTCATTTTTTATTACATTATTTTAATGTGTCTAGTCTATAGATATTTAATAGGTACCTAGCACTAGTAGCTAGTAGCAATGCAGGTCATTGCCCTATGGCTTCTGAACCCATCATAGAGTACTTATGATATGTGTGTAGATAAAGTAATGTATGCAACTGTACATAATTAGGTCTTAAAACACTCGTGTTATCCTATTATTCGTGTTTTAAGACCCCTCATTATGCAACAGTTGCATAAAATACTATTTTAGACTGTTTTATGAACTTAATATAATAGTGTCCAAAGCCGCAGCGGGTCGGAGTTAACGAATAAAGCGAAAGTGTACTGAAAAATATTTATTTACAGACTTATTAACTAATTATAATACCCTTAATGTTAACTATCACGAGGCCAATTTGCTGATATCTTCATACTGAACCCCCTTCACTAGTCTCCCTGTCAAAGGTCCATCAGAGATCTGAAAATAAAAGTTTTTTATAAAGTTTACTAATAATCTACATTCTACACTAACACGCGGGTGGTAGGACCTTGTGCAAGGTCCGTCCGGATCGCTACCACCATCTTGCTCGCTAATCCTGCCGCTAAGCAGCAGTGCTTGCACTGTTGTGTTCCGGCGTGGAGAGCAAGACAGTCGGTGTAATTACTGGCACAAGAGGTGTTCCGTCTTAGTCCTCTGGGTTGGCAACGCATCTGCACTCTCTCTGTTGTTGCAGGTGTCTATAGGCGGTGGTGATCACTTACCATCAGGTGACCCACTTGCTTGTTTGCCTTCCTTTGTTGTATAAAAAAAAAACTATAGTTAAGAAAGAAAGAAAAACATTTATTTAAGACTATTCAACACAATACACACACATACAGACATGTGTTAAATATTAAACAGAATCAAAAAGTGCCCCACTCAGCATACTGTCTCGGTAAACTGAGGCGCTGATTTTAAGTGGAATCCATTGTAACACTTCTACACTAATATAATAAAGACGAAAAAAGAGAGAAGAAACAAAAAAAATAAAGAATAAACTTAGGTTGTTTGGATGTAGGAGGTAATCTGTAAGGTTTGAAAATTCTTTCACTAATAGAAAGCTGTGTAGCTTATCTTACTAATTTCACGCGAACAAAGTCGCGGGCGTCCGCTAGTATTACATACATCGACTGGGGGACTTTGCTTTGGTCTGTTTATAAGCGGCCGGGGGACTGTATCACATCAAGTGATCCAGTCTCTACGTGATACAATCTCCAGGTCAAAATAGCCATGTGGCGCAACTGAGTCTCGGCTCTTACCTCGACGTCACAGCAGAAGTTGTCCCTGTTGATGTGTTTGACTGTCCCGACGCGGTCAAGTGATCCAGTCTCCAGGCGATACCTCCAGCTCAAAATAGCCATGTGATAAAATAATAATAATATCTTGGGACAATTTACACCAATTGATCTAGACCCAAGCTAAGAAAACCTTCTGTTATGGGTACTAGACAACGAATATACATACTTATATAGATAAATACATCTATCTATCTATATAAATAAATCTATATAAATAAAAATGAATTGTTGTTCGTTAGTCTGATTAAAACTCGAGAACGGCTGGGCCGATTGAGCTGATTTTGGTTTTAAAATGTTTGTCGTAGTCCAGGGTAGGTCTAAACGGTGAGCAAATATGCCTCCAATAATTAGGCGGTACGAAGTTCGCCGGGTCAGCTAGTACTTAAATACAAATAACATCCATGACTCAGGTACAAACATTCGTATTCGTCACACAAACATTTGCCCATACCAGGATTTGAACCCGGGACCTCTTGCACAGTAAAACACATGTACCACTGTGCCATACAGGTCGTCAATGGTGATGCGACTGAGTCAACTCTTACCTCGACGTCACAGCAAAAGTTATCCGTGCTGATGTGCCTGAGTGTCCCCGCGCGGCCGCGGTACGCCCCGTTCACGAACCGGACCGCTCGGCCGGGCGACGGGATCACGGTCTCCAGGTGATTCTAAAAAGAAACTACTCTACAGAAAATTGAAACCTTGCCGCTGTCAGTGATGTGACAAAGAGCAACTCTCATTCAAATTCATGTATTGTATGAAAACGGGTACAGAAGGAAAGATGGTAAAATATAAATTAAGTAAACATGACCGTAATCTACCATAATGTCATGGTGTACAATATTTTATGGTCAATTTAAGTAATTTTTACTAAGTTACAATGAATGCCAGAAACAATAAAATAGATATGATTTACGGATAATGTCAAGAGGTTATAATTATATGATTTACAGGTAATGTCAAGACAATGTAAACAATAAATACATCAAAAATTTCCATTATAATTAGCAATAAGTCCAAACTATATTTAAAATTAAGTGGCTTCGTGGTTGAGATATTCACTGATTGTGTAATAGTATTTTATGCAACTGTTGCATAATGAGGGGTCTTAAAACACGAGTGTGGTTTTATGAAACGAGCGTCAGCGAGTTTCATAATAAGATCACACGAGTGTTTTAAGACCTGATTATGTACAGTTGCATACATTACTTTATCTACACACATATCATAAGTACTCTATGATGGGTTCAGAAGCCATCGGGCAATGACCTGCATTGCTACTAGCTACTAGTGCTAGGTACCTATTAAATATCTATAGACTGTACACATTAAAATAATGTAATAAAAAATGAATTTGAACAAATATAGAAACAAATTAGAAAAAATCTCGTAATAATATTGGTTGTTATAATGCTGGTCATTGCCTACGGTTTTTGAACGCATTATAGAGCATTTATGATATATGTGTAGATAAAAGCAGTTAAACATGAGCCATTTATGAAGCGTCCTACCTGACCTAAATGAAGTGCCTCGTAGTACCTTAATGTTATCTGGCAGGGCGTTATACACTTTTATGCACATGTTATAGGCATTTCTTTTGTAAACATCTGAGCGACAGAGTGGTTGCAGCAAAAAATTTCGGTACTGTGACATTTCATACGTTACTACGACAAGGCTCTTAAGTGTTAAGCTGCTTCTGAGACTGGTTGTACTCAACGAAACGTAGCGAGATAATTTGTACAGTCAACCAGTTTGATTCATAGGCCACTGTAGAACCTTTTCACAAATTTCGGCGACCCGACGGCCTATTACGAAGCTAGAAAATGCAGATTCCATTCCCGCAAGGTCCTCTTTTTTTTATGAAATAGGAAGGCAAACAAGCAAGTAGGTCACCGGATGATAAGTGATCACCACCGACTATAGACACCCGCAACAACAAAGAGAGCGCAGATGCGTTGCCAACCCAGAGGGCTAAGATGGAATACCTCTTGTGCCAGTAATTACACCGGCTGTCTTGCTCTTTACGCCGGAACACAACAGTGCAAGCACTGCTGCTTAGCGGCGGAATTAGCGAGCAAGATGGTGGTAGAGATCCGGACGGACCTTGCACAAGGTCCTACCACCCGCAAAAGGGTAATTGATCTTACCTGGTCCAGTTTCAGTCTTGTCCCGTCGTCTGTCAGCTTCACCTGGGCACCATATTTCTCTATAACTTTTTCCACAACACCTTTCCTCTTGAAGAATTTCTCTCCTAATGATTTGGTCACAATTTTAACTAAAATTCCTTCTGTGAGCCAGTAGTCTTTTCTGAGAACAAATAAATTCATATTTTTGTAATCCATATTTTTAATTTACGATTTTTTTGTATTTTTTTTATAAATTCCGTCCGTCTGTCACCAGGCTGTATCTCATGAACCGTGACAATTAGACAGTTGAAATTTTCACAGATTATGTATTTCTGTTGCCGCTATAACAACAAATACAAAAAACCAGAATAAAATAAATATTTAAGTGGGCTCCCATACAACAGACATGATTTTTTTGCCGTTTTTATAGATAATGGTACGGAACCCTTTGTGCGCGAGTCCGACTCGCACTTGACCAGTTTTTTTATTCTGTGTGTTGTGTATGTGGGTTTGCATGTGTGCGGGCTGCGACCCGTCTTAAGTATTTACCTGCGTGTCAATAAATCAGTGTGCAACGAACTGGCTTTGTAATTGGTCGCGTACCCTCCCTCTATACATATATAACACGTGGCGACGTTCGGACTCACGTTTGTTCAAAAATGTCCACGGGAGTAACGTTTGGTATCCTCTCAACCTTTGACCATCTCTCACAGCAGTGGGATAGCTACAAATCAAGACTAAATCAATGGTTTATCGCTAATGACGTCACAAATGACACCGACAAAGCGACGGTCAAGCGAAGAGCGATATTATTGAGTGCGCTGAGTGAATCAACTTACAAGCTAGCAAGTGACCTGGCGTTGCCGAACAAGGTGGAAGATTTAGGTTACGAGGCCCTCGTGAAACTCCTCGACGTCCACTTCACTCCGAAGCGGTCCGGGTTCGCGGAGAAATCTATCTTCTATGCGGCAACACAACAGCCAGGCGAGAGCCACACTCAATGGGCGGCCAGGATCAGGGGATTGGCAGCACATTGTGGATTCAGAAACTTGGAGGAGGCCTTGCTAGACAAATTCATAATGGGCATGGCGGCAGGACACGAAAGGGACAAGCTGTTCGCGCAAGACCAGCAGGAGCTGACGCTGGCCAAGGCTATCGACATGGCGGAGAGCGTGCGGTGCGCGCGCCAGGCCGCCAGGGTGGCCGCGGGCGCGAGCGGCGCGCCGGGCCCCGCCGGCCCGGACGCGGTGTTCAACATCTCCAGGAAGGACAAATGCAGTGTGTGCGGGTTTACCAATCATAAAACCAATCAGTGCCGTTACAGGAACTATAAATGCAAATTGTGTAACACTAAAGGTCATCTGCGGCGGATGTGTTCCCAAGAGGGCAAGGTGAAATATGTGGAGGAAGGTACTGTGGACGAGGGAGACGACGGTGAGTCTTTTTATAATATTCGTTGTGTCAGAGGCAAACCGATGACGGAACGCGTCAGTATAAGTGGCCTGTGTTTGGAGTTCGAAATAGATAGTGGTTCGGCCGTTAGCGTAATTTCTGAAAAAACTTATAATTCTTATTTCAAAAATGTACCATTGTCAGCCACCAATAAAAAATTGTTAAGTTACACAGGCGGTAGCATAGAAACAACCGGCATCGTTCGTTTACCTATATCGTACGGCGGACTGACTCGCACCCTATGCGTATATATAGTGCGAGATGGCGGGCCGCCGTTACTAGGCAGGGACTTCATTCACATGTTTAACTTAGAACTAGCGCCCGCGCCGAGCTGCGTGCGCTCCGTGTTTAAACACGAGATTGAGCAATGCGACGAAAGTATGATACAAGAATTAATTTCTGAATTTCCACAGGTTTTTTCAGGTAACCTCGGGAAATTTAATAAACATACGATTGAATTACATTTAAAGCCAGACTCTAAACCGATTTTTTTCAAGGCTAGGCCGGTACCTTACGCACTAAGAGATAAAATCGATAAAGAATTAGATCGTTTAATTGGATTAGGTATTTTGACACCGGTCGAGCATTCAGAGTACGCGTCACCAATAGTGCCAGCATTGAAAAAGGACGGTAGCATCCGTATATGTGCCGACTACTCCGTTACAATTAATAAACAGTTAATTATCGATCAGTACCCATTACCCACAGTAAACGATTTATTGTCAAAGCTACACGGGGGTGTCCAGTTTAGTAAAATTGATTTATCTATGGCTTACAATCAATTTGTGTTAAGTGAGAAATCCCAGAACTTGACTTGTATCAACACACACCGCGGCCTATTTAATTACACTCGACTGGTATTCGGCTTGGCGTGCGCTCCAGCTATATTCCAGCGTTCGATGGAATGCGTGCTCGCGGGAATTGAAGGGATAATCTTCCTGTTAGATGACATACTCGTTACGGGGAGGAACAGGGAGGAGCATACACAACGCCTCAGCACAGTGTTACAGCGTTTGGAAGATGCACAACTAACTGTGCAAATGAGTAAATGCGAGTTTTTTAAGGACGAGATTTCATATCTCGGCCACGTTATAGACAGATACGGAGTAAGGAAATCACAGGATAAAGTCAAAGCAATTTTAGAAGCGCCTAAACCATTGAATGTTTCGCAGTTGCAGTCGTTTTTGGGGCTCGCAAATTATTACAGAAATTTTGTGCCGAACGCATCGTCAATATTAAGCCCTTTGTATGATTTATTAAAGAAAAATGAAAAATGGCAGTGGTCGTCGGTGCATGACGATGCGTTCAGCAAAATAAAAAACATTCTTGCTTCAGATGAAACACTAGCTCACTTTAATCCAAAGGCAACGCTAATTTTAACCGTGGACGCGTCCCCGACCGGGGTCGCTGCGATCATTTCTCAAATAGGTATCGATGGGTTAGAAAGGCCCATTTCTTATGCGTCCCGAACACTGACGTCTGCTGAGAAAAAATACGCACAAATTCAGAAAGAAGCAACAGCTATCATATTTGGTGTCAGACGGTATCACCAATACCTGTATGGTCGGTCCGTACCCTTTGTACTACGGACAGACCATAAACCACTACTGTCTATATTCGGCCCGTATAAAGGCATCCCCGAGATATCGGCTAACAGATTGCAGCGATACGCAATTTTCTTAGCAGCCTATAACTATACGATCGAATATATCGGTAGTAAACAGAATAGTGCAGACTTCTTATCGCGTGCATGTGCACCGGGACGGGAGCCGGCGGGGGGCGCGCGGCCCGAGGGCGGGGAGCAGGCAGCTTACGTTAACTTCGTGGTAGAGGGCAGCCTTCCCGTGACCTTGAGCATTTTACAACGAGAAACTGAGCGCGATCCTGTATTGAGTCAGGTTAAACGTTATGTTTTACAAGGCTGGCCAAGAAAGATAACTAATTTAGATTTAAAAACGTATTTTAACTGTCGACTACAATTATCATATGAAAATGGTTGTTTAATGCGCGGCCATAAAGTTGTTATTCCCGCAGCGTTGCGCGATATTATTTGCGAAGAGTTACACAGTTCGCATTTTGGGATTGTAAAAATGAAAGCGGAGGCGCGTAAGCGGTTATGGTTTCCCGGCGTCGACGCAGCGCTGGAGCGGCTGGCGGGCGCCTGCGGCGTGTGCGCCGTGCTGCGCCCCGCGCCGCCGCGCGCGCCGCTCGCGCCCTGGCCGCTGCCGCCACATCCATTTTATCGAATACATCTGGACTTCCTAGGGCCGTTTAACAATCAAATGTTTTTGATAGCAGTAGATGCCTATAGTAAGTGGGTTGAATGCTATTGTATGAATGCGGGTTACGGTTCAAAGGCGGTTATCGAAAGGTTGTATGAGTTAATGTCGCGGGTAGGGTTGCCTCATACATTGGTGACCGACAATGGTACTTCCTTTACGTCACAGGAATTTAGGGACTTTTGTCATATAAACGGTATTTGTCATATTCTCTCTCCTGTATACCATCCGGCCAGTAACGGTCAAGCCGAGAGCTTTGTCAAAATTGTAAAAAAAGGACTGAAAGGTGTTATTTTGAATAGTTCAAATAAAAAAATTCAACAGGAAAAAATTGCAAAATTTCTATTCGACTATCGAAATTCCAAGCATAGCACCACCGGGAAATCACCCGCAGATTTGGTCTATGGGCGTGCACTACGTACAAGACTAGACCTAATTAACCCGACCACCCCGTCACCTTCGTCCACAGACCTGCTTGACACCGTGGAACGTAACCAGTCTTTCCAGAGTAAAGCCTATAAGGGAACCATAAGACCAGAATTCAAAGCAAATGACAGAGTCTGGCTTACAAAATACGAAAAAAATAAAAGAATCGGCTGGATTAACGGCATAATAAAGAAAAAAATAGGAAATGTTATGTATTTAATATATGTACCACAACTCAACTGTGAAGTCACACGGCATATCGATCAAATAAGACCGCATACGAGCGAGCAACAAATAGAGTATCAACAATGGGACCCCGACGTCGTCCCCGATGCAGCGCCGACACCCGTGGACCCCCGGGAGAGAAGCTCCAGTGGTGCCGCCGTCCCTTCGGGTAACAGAGCGGACATTCAATCAGCCACACGACCGGAGGGAGAAGGGTGTGTAGTAGTGGACCCCGAAATCAGTACAGTAGGGGCCAGTTCAACTGAACAACCAGCCACACCAACACCACCGTGGGCTAGCATCGTTAATCGCCGAAGACAGGCAATAAGTCCGATGTTCGCGACACCTAACAGTGAGCAGAGTAGGGACCTCAGTGATCAGGAGGTAGACTAGTGACTGTAGTAAATGGATTTGGTCTTAGTGTATTTTTGTTGAGTTATCTAGGAATATGTTTAACTATAAGGGGAAGGGATGTTGTGTATGTGGGTTTGCATGTGTGCGGGCTGCGACCCGTCTTAAGTATTTACCTGCGTGTCAATAAATCAGTGTGCAACGAACTGGCTTTGTAATTGGTCGCGTACCCTCCCTCTATACATATATAACACTGTGCTACTTCAACTTACCGATTAGCCCTTTCCTTGGCTCGCTCCTCCATCGCCATGATTTCGTCGAGGGCGTTCTTTTTGCTTCTCTCTTTTTCTCCCTTCTCTTCTTTGCTGGGTCTCTTGTGTTCTTCTTTCGGCTTCTTGCTTGAAGACTCTTCTTTGCTTCTCGATTTTAATGCAGATGTGGAGAGTTCCGGTTTTTTGTCTAAAATAAAGTTTTAGTTAGTTTTTGATAGAGATAGGCTGCGTTTCCACCAGAGATGCGCGAGGATGCGTAGCGAGCACGGAGCTGTGCTGACCGAGGCGAGGTATATGAAGCGATTCTATTGGTTTTTACAAACACATCCCTCGCTACGCATCCTCGCACATCTCTGATGGAAAAGCAGCCTTAAGAGCCAGCAGGTATTGAATCTTGATTTTCTTCAGTAAAAGAAAACAATTATGTATTTATTTCAGCTTCAGTTAGAATTCATTAACAGTAGTTCCAAACTAAGCCAGGCTTGTATTATGGATACCAGACAACGAATAAACATACTTATATAGATAAATACATACTTAAATACAAATAACATCCATGACTCAGGTACAAACATTCGTATTCGTCACACAAATATTTGCCCATACCAGGATTTGAACCCGGGACGTCTTGCACAGTAAGCAGACACATGTGCCACTGTGCCATACAGGTCGTCAAAAACAAAGTTGTTCTTGTTGACCGTAAGCAGTACCTTCAGTCTTCCTCTTAAGGTTCAGACTGAGGGAGATCCTCTCCTGGCTGCTTTCTCGCTTCAGCTCGGAGTAGGTTGGCTCCTCACTCGGAGCCTCCTTCCGCCCTCGTTCCACCTGCTTCTGTATGAATTCTAGCATTCTCTCCTGCAAGAAATACAAGTAATTTGTGATTAAAATCGTTTTTTTAAATCATAACCTTTTTTACACAACTACTTTTTTTGATAAAGCCAAAAGGAAGAGTTATCAAACTGGAACAAATTACCTTGCTACTCCGCGAAACAACTCCTTGTTGTTTCGCGGAGTAGCAAGGTAATTTGTTCCAGTTTGTTGATATGGACCTCCGCAAAGTAACGCCTGAATCTATGAATTATAGGAAGAGTTATGTTTTTAGCAGTCTATGTATGTATGTTTGTATTTAGGTATGTTCCATCGTAGTGTCTAAACGACTGAGCCGATTTTGATGAATGGGGTATCAATCGGTTCGTAATTGTAGTCTGGGTGACATAGGCTATATTTTTTGTGAACAAAATGATTACAAAATAATTATATGACGCAACCAAACAATCTGATATTATTTCCGTTAACTAAGGAAGCTAATTACTTTGTCCTTCCACATCGAAGCACTTTGCCGGTAGTCTTCCCTAGAGCAAGTCTCTGATAGCTGATTGTAATACCTGATCATCCTTATCCATCTTTTCCTTCTTGGCCTTGGCCTCCAGCGCGGCGACGGCGGCTGGGTCCCGGTCGATGTAGGCCACGAACCAGCCCTTCTCCGTCTCGTCCACCACACACTTGCCCTCCCGGCCGAGCCACTTCACAAAGTCTGTCAGGGTCTCCCACTGGGTCGCGTTCATGTGGAGGTGGTCTCTGGAAATGTGCGTAAGATTAATTTATCTTAACCCACTCTTTCTTTTTTAAGTGAGGATAATCCATTGACGGATTTAGCCAAAACAGGCGAAATTCGGGACTCCCCCCTGTGAGGGGGAATACCCGATAAACCTCCTCACTATTTTCCTCAAGCCGGTTTTATCCGGTGCCGTGGGACCTAGTGATGACACCACTACGGCACCGGATGGTATACGACATTCGGTTTTTTAATGAGGCTGTCTCCTCGGCTCTCTCAGGATCCGTGTCCGGGCGACGGCCGCCGCTCGAGCCCCCCCAGGGGCTAAAATATTTTGACTTTGGTCAAAATATTTTATTCAGATTAGGCTTACAGGTAGCACTTATGAATGTCAAAAAATTTACCACCGGTTCGGAAAAACCTCTGATGGGAAGATACCGGCAAGAAACTCAAGGTGTAATTTTTTTAATAAATCAAAATTACAATGTTATTTTACATCTCAAATATTCAAAATTTTTACAATTTAACAATTTAACACAGCAGGTATACAATCTTTGGAGCCAGGGATCGCCAATACAGATCGGGATCATTTCGGGATCATTTCAAGACCTTTGTTATCTTAACCCACCCCCACCCTGGCCAGTGGTTTCTTCTCTACAGAGTAGGCAAAGCACAGTAGGTTGTCGGCTCGCCGCGCGACCGCTCGCTTGCCCTCGCTGTGTCAATGTGATTAAAAACGAATGCGCCGCAACCCTAATGTTTAGCCGGGAACGCGGGGGAAGGCGAACGCGAGCGGCGCGCTCATTTTGACGCGAACCACCTGACAAACGTGTATAAAGTAATATGACCTTTTTGAGCGTGTTAATACAGTTGGAATTTAGTATTTTCTTATGTTTTCGCGACTTGTAGACATTGAAATAAAACAATTGAAATTTATTGTTGGAATTAGATTTGTTACAATACACGCGATATGAACCATTTAAATTGTTTTATTTCAAAGTTGGAATTTGTTACAACGCGGTTGTGAAAGAGATGTTTTTATACCAGGAGTCAGCAAGTAGTTTTAGGTGGGGTCCGAATACTGTGGGAAAAGGAGAATGGGCATTTTTGTATGGGCACTGTCCCAACCCTTGTATGCACTAGTGAGTAGTATGGACGTGTAGTACTCGGTGTAAGGATCATCATAGGCCATGTTTTGAGAGTTGTGATTAATAATTGTTTTGTATGAAAAAATCGAAAAATAAAACAGCTAATTAGACCTATGCTCACATTACGTTTTTTACTCCTGGTCTCAGGAATGCCTGGTTAAAATTCTTCGGCTATATCTCGAACATGATTTTACACATACTTTTCATACAACTGCTAGTACAAAGTGAGGTATAAAATGGGCTGTAACTTTTTCCCTGCAAACATTTCGGTTTTGCTGTCATATAAAAAAATTAAGCTCTTGTAGAGAGCTTTCAAATAAGATATAGCACTACTGTATACAGCACTTGGGACAATTTGCCCATTCTCCTTTAACAAGGTCCAGAAAAAAACAACTGGTAATAATTAAGTGTTACCTCTATTCATTGTATGGTTTCCGATAAAATTATGAACTTTAATTAATAAAGGTATAGTATACCTTATTAAAATATAGGTTTACGGAGCGTTTATGAATACGAGAGGTCAGTTCTCCTGAATCCTCTCTGTTAAACTTAATGCGCACTAAACGCGATTCAAAACTACCAATTTCTCATGTAAGTGAAATGTGTTTCTTATGGGAAATAAATATATTTAAACCAAGCTATTATTATTAATTTATGCTTGGTATACAATACATTAAATAAATAAATAAATAAAATAAAATAATTCTTTATTTAGGTATTAACCCATAGAAACCTTTAGCATTAAGTTAAGTATAAGTATTACAATATAATTAAAATTAAATTAAATTAAATTTAAAATTAAAATTAATACATTACATTACAATATTTGGCGGTACAAATAGTTGGAGCCCCTTTCACGGTCCGCAAACAGACAGCAGTCTGCCTTTCGTTGGCCATTGTTCTATACATTAGTACTGGAGTACGATTTTTGAATCTCACCGGGTGACTAAAGCTCGCGGAAATGGCCGTTTTTCTTAGAAATGCGGCCATTTTGGTGAGCTTTAGTCATTAGGTGAGATTCACTTGCACTTGAATCTCGCCAGGTAACTAAAGCTCACCAAAATAGCCGTTTTTCATAGAGATTCTGCCATTTTGGTGAGCTCTAGTCACCTGGTGAGACTCAAAAATTGCACCCCTGTTATTTATTCTGTGCCCATACTATGAGCTAACCTCTACTATACTATACTATGAGCTAATTCTGAACTAACCTGTTAGAGATATAGTCCTGATACACTTTATTAGCGTTAACCCTTTTTGTCCCAAACTGTCGTCGCAGCAGTTCGACGTAGCCGTCCGCGAACTCTTTGGAGAACTCGTCGATGTATTTAGAGGAGTTATCAGCGAATAATAACAGCTGCCTTTGGTGAGATTCTGACATGGTGTGACATTTAAAACCGTTCTCATCTCGACACTGTTTCTGGCACATCTGGCAGTACCAGCGGAGTTTCTGCAAGCCTTTAGCCTTTATCTTGTTGGCTATGTACTTTGGGGTGCCTTTTTCAGCTTTGCCACCCATTTGGAATCGGTGGGTTGTGCTTTATGACGCGATGTTTTGAAATACTTGTGTGCGTGTTTATTCAATGAAAGGCTGTAGCGACAGCGATTTCAATGGCTTTTTAAATAGTTAAAGATCACTTTTGTTCAATTTAGATTACAGATATGAAATAATTACTGGATTTTGTTGCGTAAATAGTATAAGGAATGCAATGTTTCCACAATATCGTCAATGTCTGTCAAATTGACGTTTGAGTCAGTGCTACCAGATGCAGGGACGCTAAACACCGAGGCTTAACTTGAAAATTATCGAGTCCAAAAAAAAACAATAAACAAAATACCAAAACTACCAAAAAACACCGTGTTTGTATGAAAGTTCTAATACCAAAATTGTTTGTAAGGAAATTCACACAATAAAAAATCGGAGACTACTAGAAATAAAGTGATGGATGATGATGATGATTCGTGATCGGAGCCGATGGGGGTATCTTCTGCGAGCCCTATGTCCCTGATGAGGGATAAGAGGAACGCATGATCATCATCATCACTAGAAATAACAGTAGATCTACGGTAATTATCATACATTTGGCAACATTCGTTCAAATGTCAATGTCTTCAACAATTTTTTTTAAGTGCGTTTGATAAAGGAATTATAGTACATATAGCCTAAATCCATGTTGATATTTTAATCTTAAATATCTTTATTGCGTTTATTAGTGCTAATATTTCGTTTATTTATAATGTGAACATTATATCCATCTGTGCACTCCTTCGTGGTGCAATCAAATCATATCGCATGACTCTTATTTGCGTTGTTTTTTTATGAGCATAAAAAAACAATGCAGTCCGTTTTAGTAATTAATCTAATATCATTGTTGCTAACCGTGTGTACACTGCGTTATAGACAACGAACGCTGTCACGCCGTTTGCTTTCTGAATGTTGGCAATTCTAAAGCATAAAATTCAAAATTTGACACTGCAGTTATGTTTGAAATATTTTCACATTATTTTAAATTGTAATATAAATTGAATTATTTAGTGTGCGAGATAAAGAATGGACACTCTACGGGCTAAAGTGAAAAAGGGGAAGGAACAGGAAGTTCACACTCCAATGGACGCCCACAAAGTAGGTCAACTTGCTTTATGCTCAACTTGGTAAAGTCAGTCGAACTTATTGATTCGAGTATTTGCTCGTTGCTCTTGATGTAGGTGAACTATGGGTGAACCAATGTGTAAGTATGTCTGCATGGTAGTATGACCAGAGAGAAGAGCATAATTGCTAGCATGCCAGTAGTGTTTAGTTCAGATCCGATCTGCGGGGCTATTCTCGGTTTATGCGATATGCATCTTGCACGGAAACAGCTGTCAAAACCCTTGGAAATCTGTAATTTTTGACGTATCTCGCATGAATCGAGAATTGGGGTCCTGTTTGCTTTTAAAGAGCTTGCTTCAAGATTTGCTTTTAAAAAGAGTTTACTTTAATTTGTGGTAGAATGCAGTCACCTCAACAGAATTAAACCTACATTCTGTCCAGTTCGCGTCGGGCGACGGCGCCGGCAGACCCCGGCGCCGCTGCCGGCTCTGCGCGGGGCAGCGCGGGCTGCGGGGCTTCTGCGAGCCGAAGGAGCGCCTCGACCAGCTCCTGCACCGCTGCTTCGGCGTCGTGGTGAGCTGGCGTCTTACGAGTCTTAGATGGGGTTCACGGTCCACTGACCGACCAAAGACGGCCATAGCTGTCTCTGATTGGTCGATGGCTGCAAAATGGCCACGTTTTTGCGTTTTTGTGGTTTTTATCGCTGTTAAGTGCTTATTGTGAACAGTGTAACGTCATTGACGACGTCATGGATTCGGCTTACATCGGTAACACTGTCCAGTATACGTTCAAATTGTTTACGCCAGGCAATGACGTTACGGTAGTCATGGGCGTACCCAGGGAGGGGCAGGGGGGAAGCTGCCCCCCCCCCTGGAAATCTCGCAGAACATGTACGAACTCGCTTTATTACTAATCAAAGTGTAAACGGGGCCTTATGCTCTTAACTTTTAAATAAACCGCGCAGTAGACACTGGCAAAATGAACGGTGCAATTGCCAAAAAACCTTGTGCGACGATGGTGGACGAAGATTACCGAATCTAGCGTCTGACTTGCCCCCCCCCCCTAGGCCAGAAGCTGGGTACGCCCATGACGGTAGTCTTGTGAGTGTGATTCGGTCCGAAAACGTGAGCAATGTGAGCGATGAAAACTGATTCGGAACACGGCCTTATAGTACACAACCCTTTCATTCCTGTAGGTGACTCCATCGGATTCCTTGATATGTGAGACCTGCGCAGCACAGCTGAGGAGCTTGGAGCAGTTGAGGGTCCTTGTGGAGTCAGCATTCCCGAATACTCCCAGTGACTGTGAGTCCTACAGAACCCCAGTTCTCGTTTCATGGGCGATGCATCTCACGTGCGAGCTACATCAAAAAATTACAGATTTCCAAGGGATTTGACAGTTGTTCGTGCGAGATGAATCTCGCATAAATCGAGAATCGCTCCGCAGAAGGTTCCATTTTTCACCTCATACGCATCGCACTGAGTGGCATAATAAAGTTTAATGCTTTGCCTATTTGGATTTGGTTTCGTTTAAGGCCTAAAAGACGGTTATAATGCTTATTTGACTTAGATTTCTGCTTACTTGACAGATTTTAAAGGTTGCTAAAACATCCCCGGATTCTCAATGCGAAATTGTGAGCGTTAAAAACATAATATCTCAGCAATCGCTATCTCTGTTTTCTTTTATGAATTAGGAAGGCAAACAAGCAAGTGGGTCACCTGATGGTAAGTGATCAGCACGCCTATATACAACCGCAACACCAAGAAGATTGCAGATGCGTTGCCAACCCAGAGGGCTAAGATGGAATACCTTTTGTGCCAGTAATTGCACCGGCTGTCTTGCTCTTCACGCCGAAACACAACAGTGCAAGCACTGCTGCTTAACGGAAAGATTAGCGAGTAAGATGGTGGTAGCGATCCGGACGGCCCTTGCATAAGGTCCTACCACCGCAAAAAATTGTAATTGTGCATCCACCTATGCATTGATCTAGATTGCTCTTGACACCCGCTGGCCAGCGGGGCAATTCTGGCGTCATTAGAGATAAAGTCACGCTCAACATATGCCAAAAAGAGCTGTCAGATCCCTTCAAAATCTGACATCTTTTGACACATATCGAATGCGAGATGAGTCTCGATGAGCGCCAGAATTGGCGGCCAGACTGTTAATTAGGTTTTTTTTATAGTGAGCGTGGCTTCCACTACCACAACTTGCATAGCCCAAGGCGAACTTGAGACCCTGATGATCAAGTCCCCCATATTCATGACAGAATCACAGGAGACTGTCAAACTGAGGCCCAAGCCGAAGAAGACTCTCAAAGATAGAAAGATGAACTTTATGCCGCTCGCGAAAAAGATTAATGTCGCTTGTAACACCTGCAAACAGAGGTAAGTAATTTTCTATTGACGACCAATGATATTATAATGCATGGATGTACAGTTTCGTACTAAATGACAGCAGAAAAACGGCCCGACATATGAATACAGGTTGACGCCAATGTTACAAATGCAAATTATTAGTTTCCCATTTATAGTCATTGGATTTACAACTTTACGTCTAACTGCATAAAATAATAATTTATTGAGTTTCGTTGCAAATAGGTTTTTATAGGTCAGTGTTGACAACGCACTAATAATTAATAGATTCAGGCGTTACTTTGCGGAGGTCCATTTCAACAAACTGGAACAAATTACCTTGCTACTCCGCGAAACCAGTGCCGTGCTCGTGCAAGTTAGCTGCGTCTGAGCGACACACATATATATATATATATATATGTTCATGCAAAAACCCACCCTCCTCCACCAATAGTACAAGCACACTATCGTTTATCGCTGACATGAAGAATTTGTCTCTTTTGCACACGCTTATGGTTTAGAAAAGGATACATAGCTTCTTCTTTACACTAGCACCCGCTACGACTTCGCATGGGTGCAACTAGGATATAATTAATGTTTATTATAACCGTCTGTAAAAATGGCTCTAAATGACAGAGAAAATCGTATCAAAATTTGCTGCGTGGTTAAGGACTAAACGGCTGAAGATTTGAAAACAGACAGGAACAGATTGACTTTGTTCAACTTGGTCTGTGTTAAAAAGTTAGCTATGATATAAAGGAGAATGGGCAAATTGTCCCAAGTGCTGTATACAGTTGTGCTATATCTTATTAGAAAGCTCTCAATAAGAGCTTAATTTTTTTATATGACAGCAAAACCGAGATGTTTGCAGGGAAAAAGCTACAGCCCATTTTATACCTCACTTTGTACTAGCAGTTGTATGAAAAGTATCTGTAAAATCATTTTCGAGATATAGCCGAAAGATTTTAACCACGCATTACTGAGGCCACTAGAAGTAAAAAACGTAATGGGAGCATAGGTCTAATTTGATGTTTTTTTTTTTTTTCATACAAAACAATGATTAATGCTGCAGACACCTGGTCTTCGAAACATAGCCTATGATGATCCTTACACCGAGTACTACACGTCCATACTACTCACTATTGTATACAAGGGTTGGGACAGCGCCCATACAAAAATGCCCATTCACCTTTCTATTTATTATTTCACTATTATTACACTGTTTTGCAACAACAAATACTGAAAACGGCGATTCATAATGTTGTTGTGGGTTTTGGCCTTATTTTGTACTCTTTCGGACCATAATGACCCCTTCCCAAAACGACCACTTCCCTAAATGACCACTTCCGAAAACGACCACTTTCTAAAAGACCAGCGGGGCGATTCTCGGTTTATGTGAGATTTATCTCGCACGAAAACAGCTGTCAAATCCCTTGGAAAACTGTAATCTTTTGACGTATTTCGCACGTCAGAAGCACCTCTCATGAATCGAGAATAGTCCAGTTACCGTAACGATCAGTCACATCTCGAACACTCCTCACTTGCGAATAAACTTTCTTTCTTTCTTCTTTCTTTCTTTCTTTCTTTCTTTCTTCACGGTCCTAACCTCATGTTACGAATCCGTTTTCATTGGAAGGTATCCCATGATGACTCCAACGGCCAGTCCGGCGGAAGACTTCGTCTGCTCCCGCTGCAAAACCCGGACCGGTGGGAGAAAGGTCGAGCCGGTCGCCGTGCCGGTCCGACTTAACTACGAGAAAGGGGACTGTAGAAGGAAACTCAAGTATGTTCCAAGAAGATATATCGATAGACTGAGTTTTTTTAAGACTGAAAACGGGTTTCCGTCCGGTTCGAAGGACCATGTTTGTTGTATACACGCACGATTCAACAAACCATGTTTTGCGGGTAGATAGAAGTTCCAATCATGCTTTTGGAAATCTTTTTGCTTTAACCTTAAAACAAAGCAAATACTTTTGTGGCGGCTTCCAACAGGCAATAGATTTTCATTTAAGTTTTGACGGCTGTCATCTTCATACAACTTTTTAGCCAAAAAATGCTTTGAGATGACGGCTGTCGAATAAAAAGCATTTCTAATAAAAACCTACCTCCACCCTTCGCGATCCATCGCCTACGAAATCTATGACGTTTCTATGCTTGGATGTAGCATCAATTTTTAGTATTTTTTTTATTATTATTTTCTTGTCGGGCTGTAACTAATCTACCTTTAATTGCTTATTTCAGACTTCTAAAAGACACACCATTGAAGCCTCTGGTAAAAAAGTGTGAAAGTGTCATAAAATATCATCGCGAACCGCGCAAGTATCAATGCAGCCATTGTACACAAAAGTTTATGTTTTCGCACCGCCTAGCGGAACACGTGAAAAGCGTTCACAAAGACACCTTGGAGAACACTTGCGTTGTCTGCAGCAAGAAATTCAAAACGCAAACCAACTTGGAAAAACATTTAAAAATTCACACCGGCGAATTGCACCAGTGCGAGATATGCATGAAGATTTTTAGGAGCAAGGGCGCTTTGCAAACGCATTATGGTAGCCATATTAAAAAAAATAAAGCGTCAGGTTGAAATACGTTGGTACTGTTACTCGTCAGTGTGAAACATGCATTAAAATTTTAGGCCCAAGCACGCTTTGCAAACGCATTTTTGCTACCAATATTAAAAAATAAGACGTCGTTGATTGTTTTGGTTGAAACTGAGCGACAAAATTAGTTTTATCGGTTCCGAAAAAATACTCTGCAGTTTGTATATTAGTGGCGCATACTATATAGCGGCATGCATAAGTGTGTAGTCGCCAGCAGACGAGTTAGACTGGGTTCACAATCAGGGCCCCTATTCTGGGTTCATGCGAGATTCATCTCGCACGAGAATAACTGTCAAATCCCAAGGAAATCTGTCAATTTTGACGTATATGGCATGCGAGATATCGTCTCGCATGACCCGAGAATTGGGGTCCAGAGTTTACGAGCGATAGAAACGCAAAACCGCGGCAATGGCTGTCGCTGATTGGTCAATGGCCGCAAAGTGGCCGTATTTTTGCGTTTTTATCGCTCGTATGCTTATTGTGAATCCAGTATTACACAAGCTAGAGTAAAATAGACGCAAGCCGAGGCCTAGCACGCTAGCTTATATCGAAGACATAAAACATATGCCCCCTTGTAAAAATTAGGCGTGTGTAGAGGACGGACGATTTTATGTGAGCGATCAAACTAGCGAGCTACTAATTTTATCGATGACATAAAGCATTTATCCCGTTCTAACCAGTTTGCGTGTGCGAGAGGGATCAAAGCGTTTATGTGCGCGATAAACGCTAGCGTGCTACTAAGCAGATCTTTGGGACATCTTCGACTAAAGATATGGCGGATATGGCCGCGGCGCGAAAATATTATTTATCTTTTTTGTAAAAACTTTGTATTGTTATTGTTTTAGGAAAAAGGACTAATAAATGGTCGTATTAATAATAACGTATTTTATTTCATTAGACAGCTAACTTCATTTCTAGGTTTCCGTACCAAGTAAATACATGGGCGTACCCAGCTTCTGGCCTGGGGGGAGGGGACGCAAGTCAGATGCTAGATTCGGTTATCTTCGTCCGCCATCGTCGCGCGCGGTTTTTTGGCAATTGCACCGTGCATTTTGCCAGTGTCTACTGCGCGGTTTATTTAAAAGTTAGAGCATACGGCCCCGTTCACACTTTGATTAGTAATTAGGCAAGTTCATACATGTTCTGCGAGATTTCCAGGGGGGGGGCAGCTGCCCCTCCCTGCCTCCCCTGGGTACGCCCATGAGTAAATACATATATAAAAATTAAAAAAGAACAATTATGGTGCGTCTCCGTTCCTCCTTGGCGTGTGAATGAAGACTTTATATTTGACGTGACGTTGAATAGGTTAACAATCAATGTTATTATACGACAATAATTTAACCACAAGACTAGGTTGTCGAACGGTTAAGGTTAAAGGGTTTAAGCGAATTTAGAGCACTGTTTCCGCAGCGGCGGTGGAGCGAGACGGAGAGACGCGATGCAGCTCTTGTTGTGGGACAGCTCCTTCCTCAGCCGCACGATGTCCATCTCGGCTTGCCTCTTGCGCTGTAACGGCAGGCTTCATTGAAACAGGCAATGTATGCAAAATAGAATAAGGCAGCTTCTCATATTACCTACTAAATAGTAAAAATAGTAGTTCAAGTATAAACAGCAGTGTGACCATATGTGGCAGGATCCTGCCTTTTTGGCAGGTTTAGCCCTTCATTTTGACTTCTGGCAGGATCGGTTGAAGTTTTTAAAATCTGGCAGTATCTGCTAGGATTGTAATATAAGCTGGCACGTTTGGCAGTATAGCCTTAGACTGGGTTCGCAGTAAGCATTTGCGAGCGATAAAAACGCAAAAACGTGGCCATTGCCCAAGCAGAGACAGACATTTTCCGTTTTTATCGGTCATAAACTCTGATTGTAAACCCAGTCTTAAAGGAGCTTAGCCATAAGAGTTTGGCTTTGGCATGATTTGTCAGTTTTCTAGCCTAAGTAGGGCAGGATCTCTAATTTGAAGTTGGTCACACTGATAAACATCAACAAACATTGGGCGCTCGGCGCTGCGTTGAGCGCGCGTTGATAGCGTACACACACACACACCGTGTTCAGCACGGCGTTCAGCGAGCGTTAGTAGGGTGTGTCAGTATCAAAACATTCGACTTCCATTTTCACAACTTGCGTCTACCTCTATGTATACAAAAGCACGCGATCAAATGTACGACTAAATGGCGGCGCATGTATCTCGAAGCGCGCGGCTGACGCCTGCGCAATGCGAGTTCGTACGGAAATATGTGAACGCGCGTTTGACGCACGCTTGACCAGAAGCGCGCATCAACAGAACTCCAGGAGTGCGATTTTTGAATCTCACTGGGTGACTAAAGCTCGCCAAAATGGCCGTTATTCATAGAAATGCGGCCATTTTGGTAAGATTTAGTCACCGGGTGAGATTCAAAAATTGCATTTGAATCTCACAGGGTAACTAAAGCTCACCAAACAAAATATCCGTTTTTCATAGAAATTCGGACATTTTGGTGAGCTCTAGTCACCTGGTGAGATTCAAAAATTGCACTCCTGGTTCTCTGAACGCGCGTTGACAAAGCGCGCGTTTGAAAGCATCCAATGTGTACTAGCTCTTAAAGAGGGAAAAAGGGAAAGGAGAAATTGTCTATGCTCTTGCGAATGTCTTTTACGAATAAACTTTCTTTCTTTCTAAAGAACAAAATTATAATTGCTTGCTCGTTAATCCTGCCGCTAAGCTGCAGTGCTTGCACTGTTACGTTCCGGCGTGGAGAACCCAAAGGGTAAAACCGGACCCTATTACTAAGACTCCGCTGTCCGTCTGTCACCAGGCTGTATCTCATGAACAGTGATAGTTAGGAAGTTGAAATTTTCACAGATGATGTGTTTCTGTTGCCGCTATAGAAACAAATACTAAAAACCAGAATAAAATAAAAAATTATAGATAATTGTACGGGACCCTTCGTGCGTGAGTCCGATTCGCAGTTGGCCGGTTTTTTTAATTGATTTCCTCGTGTAGGTACCTTCATCTCATTGGCCAGTCGGTTCTCGACCTGCGCGACGCGCTGGCGCAGCTCAGCTATGTCGCGCATCAGCCGGGCCGCGGCGAGCTTGCTGTCTGCCTGTTTCAAGAAAATATGAATACATACAACAACAACATTATGTCATATAACAACAGTTGTTGTTAGCGACAGGCTCATGCGACCTCCATGGAATGCCTTAGCTGTCATAGTTTTTGAATATTGTTTTTTGTTTTGCTTGCTGTCGTACGTCGTCTTTTGTACTATCTTTACCGTTTCTCAATATACTTTACAATTAGTTCACTAGTCTGATTATTTTCGAGCCCGACCGCCAACAGTTGTCATCGGGCAATCGCAGTCGGTCGCCTCTTTCCGGAGTAGTTTGAGAAAGTACTGGCTTGACTCTTCCTCTTAATGGTTATTGTATGTCCTCTGACTTATGTATATGTATTTTATATGTAGTTTATGTATGTCTATATCTATTTGTATTGGTATATTGTTATAAGTATGAATATTTTATGTATTATATGATATGAAGTTAAGTAGGTTTTGCTTAGTTTGCTATTTCTTTATTTTTTCTATGTGTCTACTCTAGATCTTGGGTCCTGTCAATCGCACAAAGGTTAACTGGAAGAGATCCCTTAAAGGGATAAGATCGCCTTTGTAAATTAGTTTTGTCCTGTTGTCTGTTATTTTATGTGTTTAGTACAATAAAGAGTCATACATACATACAACAACACAAGAGAACAAGGACAAGGACATTGCAACAAGGAGAATTGTAAAAATATGAAATGACAATACAAAGGAAAATCTTAGGCATCTGGCAGGATTTGACCATGCAATCTCTACAGACTCCCAAGATATTTCTTTTTGTTGACATTAGGTATAATCCTTTAAATATAATAATTTTACTCGTAATGTTCAAGGTTATAAAATAAAAATAGAAAGATTCCGTTACATAAAGATCTATATAGTATCTTGCTCGCTAATCCCGTCGCTAAGCAGCAGTGTTTGGACTGTTGTGTTCCGGCGAGGAGAGCAAGACAGCCGGTGCAATTACTGGCACAAAAGGTATTCCATCTTAGCTCTCTGAGTTGGCAACGTATTTGCAATCTCCTTGGTGTTGCGTGCGTTGGCGGTAATCAATTATCATCAGGTGACCCACTTGCTTGTTTGTCTCCTTAATATGATTGTTTCCATCAGTGGTGTAGCTTGCCCTGGACATGCCTTGTATCAAAATTGGTCGAGGGCCCTTCTACCCGACTGCGGCAAAGCTAACGTGACCATACGTCCCGGTTTAGGCGGGACAGTCCCGGTTTTAGGCAGTCTGTCCCGGTGTCCCCAGCGAAGCCAACATAGTCCCGGTTTTGGAAGCAGACCCAACGATAGTTTAAAAGTTATTTTTTCCGCTCGAAATGCGTGGCCCAACACGCCACTACTGGGCTTAGTAAGTTATGCCAACTTAACTAACTATTTTGTGTTTAGAGCGTTGTATATTTTGTGTTATTCCATCTTCTATAATAAAATACGTTTGAAACACTGAAAACTTTTTTTTGTTATATATTTCTGCAGAGCCGGTCTGACAAAATTAATAAATGGTCACGTTAGGCAATGCTCTAATGGCGGTAATGATTTAATGGTTCTACAGGGGGTGGGCTGTAGCTCGGGAGCCCCGTATCATTGATACGGCTGATGCGACGGTAGTTGTAGACGCCCCTGGTTTCCATTCCAAATGTACTTACACTCCTCGATGGCGCGTTCTTGGCCACGTTCCGGCAGACCACGTTGGGCAGTTCGGTGACGGAGCACTGCGTGAACAGGTTGTCAGCAGGCGGCACCTTCGTGTTGGTCACGCCTTGGATTGCCTACGTTCCGGACACGTTGAAATAGGAATTACTGCATTGTTGGAAAGTTTTGTACGCACAGAAAACACTGCCGATTGCCATTCAAAGTAAAGATCGGTGACAAGTTTACTTAGCTCGGAACCTGGGGTGCGATTTTTTAATCTCACCGGGTGACTAGAGCTCACCAAAATGCCCGAAATTCTATGAAAAACGGCTAGTCTGGTGAGCTTTAGTTACCCGGTGAGATTCAAATGCAATTTTAGAATCTCACCAGGTGACTAAAGCTAACCAAAATGGCCGCATTTCAAAAATTGCACCCCTGGGTAACTTTTTTTATTATGTTACAATTACAACTTAACAATTCAACAATGTTTTCGAGAAACTAGTTCGATTCAAGCAACTTCGAACAATAAAAAATAAAAAAGCTCGTTGGTTTGTAATTTTAAACTTGTGAATTGAATTTTACAAATTGTGAAAAAGCAGCGGAGCTATTCTCGGTTTATGCGAGATGTATCTCGCACGAAAACAACTGTCAATTCCCTTGGAAGTCTGTGACTTTTTGACGGATCTCGCACGTGAGATGCATCTCGCATGAACCGAGAATTGGGGTCCAGCTTCGTGAAACGCTTGTAGTGGCATTTTTGACCAATGTTGCCGGTTTAGACTTGTAAATTTGTAACTTGTAGCTACGTGAAACGGGCCACAGCGATTAAATTATCGCTTTCAGTTTTAAAATTCTTTCTGTGCTATATTATTTCTATGGTTGAAACACTGACCTATAAGTAATATGAACTTCTAGTCAGTGTTTAAAAAATGGCGTATCAAAGGAGGCTAAAAAGAAGACTAAATCGATAATCGCTCGCGCTGTCAGTCTGTCGGACCGACGGCGCTGCTGTCATTACTATTACTTTGTAGAAAAACATATTTGCAACGAAACTCAATAAATTATTATTTTATGTAGTTAGACGTAAAGTTGTAAATCCAATGACTATAAATGGTGAACTAATAATTTGCATTTGTAACATTGGCGTCAACCTGTATTCATATGTCGGGCTGTTTTTCTGCTGTCATTTAGTACGAAACTGTACATCCATGCATTATAATACTTAGCATTGGGTTGAAAAGGTTAAACAAGTTTGTCATTACTTCGACTTGGCGGATAAGGTTAACGTCACAACTGTCAGCGCCATCTATGTTTGCCAACCGTACTATATTACATAGTATTTTACTATATTTCAACTCTCCGTACTATACAGTGTTGAACTAATATATAGTACGCAAAATACTATATTTCGAGCACTTGTCACGTTATTAAAATAGATAGATTAGATAAATATATCGATATCAAACTTACATCATTGCCTTTTTTTCATCTTTCCAAAAAATACTATATTTTTTGTAGCGTACTATATATTTTGTTAGCTTGTTCTCAAAAATACTATATCCAACCGAATAAATGTTGGCAACTCTATCCATCTGCCGGCATACCTGCACAACGGCGGTGCGCGCGTGCTGCACGTGGTGAGCCTCTTCTTTCAACAGATGGCGTTTGACGTGTTCTATCTCCGACGTTAAGCCCAGTTTCTCCTTCTCCAGTCTGATGTTAGCTTGTTTTAGCGCCTGGAGTAACAAAACACGTTTTTTGATAAAATAAATAAATAAATATCTCGGGACAATTTACACCAATTGCCCTAGTCCCAAACTAAGCAAAGCTTGTACTATGGATACTAGACAACGGATAAACATACATATATAGATAAATACATACTTAAATACAAATAACATCCATGACTCAGGTACAAACATTCATATTCGTCACACAAATATTTGCCCATACCAGGATTTGAACCCGGGACCTCTTGCACAGTAGGCAGACACATGTGCCACTGTGCCATACAGCGGCCCTAACATGACAGCCACTTTATCTGTTTTTAACACTCCCATCGTGGATAAACTAGCCTTATCCCCGGTGGCTAACATGACCGCACGTGTCACGGTGTTTAGCACTCTTTTGACAGGTGTTAGGGTTAGTTTATCCTTTTGCCTAACATGACCGGCCACATTCGGTGATAAACCTAGCGTCATTTTGACAGTTAATCGAGATAAAACGGGTTACTTTATCTGGGTCGTCGAAGGTGGGTATAAGATATTTTATTTTATTTAAACAGTGTCTTTACTTTGTAATATTAGATTTTATCATCACAAAAGGTTATTAATTCAGTGGGAAAGTTACCAAACTGTTGTATTAAGTGTAATAATTGACCAATGTTTTTGTGGAATGTGACGAGCACACTTATTTACTTATTCTATTGAGCCGTGTGTGACCCCGTGATAATAGCAAATAAATAAATGATAAAAACGATACTACAGTGATTTGTTTATTTTATGGAAAAGACAGACGCATGCCAGTCACCTTATGGGAAGTGATCACTCCCGCTAATGATAACCACCAACCCTGCAGTCGCTAATCCGTTGTCAACGTTTAGCCGCCCACCCTGTCGCTGGGCCTTCGGATCATCATTAATCGCACGAAACGAAATGTATACTACTTCATGTCGGTATTCTGTCTAAGCAAGGTACTGTAAGGACCTTTAGGTTTCCTTACAGCCTCTTCCAGAGCTGACCACGGCAACAAGAGTGGCAGTTTGTAGTAGAAGAAGAAAAGGGACTTATTTTGACTTTTAGATTGACATGCAATGTAAGAATTGGAAAATAAACTAGAATAAATTATAAAGTTCTTAAACTTATGCGTTAGCTTGTTATTTTGAAGCCCTAGGTACCTCACGTCCCTATAGTACTACCCCAGTCAAATCTGCTCATTGGTACTGAAATAAGCACACTGTAATAATTAATAATAATTGCCACCCACGTTTATAACTTTTATAAGGTTTGAGTTTGTAAAGAGTGTTTAATTTTCAATTCATGATGCAGAAAATTGCAGTTTGGGCTTGCAAAGGTTGATTTATTTAAAATAATATACAACTGCATAGTCATAAAATATGTTTATTAAAAAGTACAATACAGCGAAGTGGTTGTGTATTAGGCTATGATAATACGTTTTATTATTTGTCGTAGGTGTGAGGTACATACGAATATTCCGTCGGCGCCTTGGTGCATATCTGAAAATGAAACAAATTGGTTACTGTTTTGATTTACAGGTGACCATTGTAATAATATTCCGTCGGCGCCTTGGTGCATATCTGAAAATGAAACAAATTGGTTACTGTTTTGATTTACAGGTGACCATTGTAATAATATTCCGTCGGCGCCTTGGTGCATATCTGAAAATGAAACAAATTGGTTACTGTTTTGATTTACAGGTGACCATTGTACTTGGCACCCATTTAGATCTCACTTCTTTTGTCGTTGAAGTCAACAACCAAGGTATAGTCTATCATAATATTGAAGGTGGCCCTCATTTCCCAGTTATGTTTTTGATAACCTCTGCCTGGAGAAGGAATAAGAAAAATATGTTTATTATTAGGGATACATAGAGCATTGGGAGGCTTAGTGCATAGAGGTAGACCCGTTATCGTGAGTTCGTGAGGTACCGAGTTAGTTCCTCAGCGTTAGCCATGTATGTATCAATGAGTTTTTGCACCATTGTGCAACGCCTGAAACAATAATTTTAATAATCAATTATCTAGTCAATGTTATCAAGTTAACTGCATACAGTCAAGCACACATTTATTGATGAAGGTTGTTACGATCTTCGGATGATTTTAGTTATCATTTTGGGTCCTGCAACCATGGTTCCAGTTTGTCATTTTACCAAACTACCTGTTATTCGCCATAAATTCTGAAGCGGGTAAAATAAATAGAAAATATATTTACAGAATTATATAATACTTACACCTGTTTTTCTTTCGACGACTTCGGTTTATTTCAGGCTTTTGCTTTCCTTTTGTTTACTAAAATTGTAACAGGTCATGTCCGATCGCTGTCAATTTCAAAATTTTTAACTGTCAAGTGTCAAATTTAGTTGGTTTTCGTTCGGAAACTACAGATGCAAATCGTTCAGGACTGTTTTTAAAGCTAGCTATGTATGTTTAAGGAAATCTATGCATGGTTGTTTCTGTCACATTGCGAAAATGAACGAATGGACTGAATTATTAAACCTCTATTAAACAATATTTTCATTACTGTAGTAACACAGTTTTATCTTTTTTAACACCGTCTTAACCCTGGTGTTAATTTTATCTGTGTGGTCAGTCATGTTAGCGTTTGGGTTAAGATAAGGTGGCGTTTAAAGTTTTATCTCTCGGGGTTAGTTTAACACCTGGTCTATAATGTTAGGCCCGCAGGTCGTCAAAAAAAAGAATACTAGGCGGGTGGTAGGACCTTATGCAAGGCCCATCCGAATCGCCATCACTATCTTGCTCGCTAATCCTGCCGCTAAGCAGCGGTGCTTGCACTGTTGTGTTCCGGTGCGGAGAGCAAGACAGCCGGTGACATTACTGGCACAAGAGGTATTCCATCTTAGCCCTCTGGGTTAGAAACGCATCTGTAATCTCTTTGGTGTCGCGGATGTCTAATGGCGGTGGTGATCACTTACCATCAGATGACCTACTTGCTTATTTGCCTTCCTATTTCATAAAAAAAAACTAATAGCTTTTGCTATCATCTGAATGACCTTATCTTGCCTCCCCTTCGCTTTAAATAGAATAGAATAGAATAGAACCATTTATTTCAGGCTGCATAGCCCCATAGAAAAAATGCCTTATAGACTAACATACATACGTGGCACTGTGGCACATGTGTCTGCTTACTGTGCAAGAGGTCCCGGGTTCAAATCCTGATATGGGCAAATATTTGTGTGACGAATACGAATGTTTGTACCTGAGTCATGTATGTTATTTGTATTTAAATATGTATTTATCTATTTATAAGTATGTTTATCCGTTGTCTAGTTCCCATAACACAAGGTTTGCTTAGTTTGGGACTAGGGCAATTGGTGTAAATTGTCCCAAGATATTTTATAGAACAAAAACATTGAAACATTAAAATTAGCACGTTACTTCGGCGACGAACCAAACCATTCGAAAACCATTCTATTCATGCACTGGAAAGTACCTTAATCTTTTCCTTCTTTTCGAGATGACATTCTTCTGTTCGCCTCTTGAGCTTCCTCCTCAACTCCTCAAGAAGGTTGGAGAGCGTAAGCCGGTTTGATTCTAGGTCTGCCCGTTGCTGCACTATCTGGTTGATTTGGGTCAGGAGTTTGATTCCTGGAGAAGCACAATTTAATTATTTATTATCCAGAGAGTATACAGTTCCCGGCAAACAAATTGAGCATTGACCTTGACTGCGCAGTAGCCGTTTCTAGTACAAATGTGTATGCGCAAACATACCGCCTCCCCTCGACTTATGCTCAAGTTGTTTGCCTGCAACTATGCCATCCATAACAAAAGTTATTAAATAAAATTGGTTGGAAATTTGATAACTGGGGTGCAATTTTTGAATCTCACCAGGTGATTAGAGCTCACCAAAATGGCCGAATCTCTATGACAAACAGCTATTTTGTTGAGCTTTAGTCACCCGGTGAGAGTCAAAAGCAATTTTTGAATCTCATCAAGTGACTAGGAAACGCGGCCATTTTGGCGAGCTTTAGTCACCCGGTGAGATTCAAAAATCGCACTCCTGGACCAAAAACTAATCTTAATAACAGTGAAGAGTTGTCTAAAAACTATTTGTTAATAAGCACGTGTTGCTACACGAGACGAGTGCAGCAACGCTGGTTTGCTGTGGGAGCCCTGGTTGGGGTTGCGCGACAGCAACCGAGAAAAACACCCCGAATAAGTTGCTATACACCAGTCACTGCTATGGTGCAACGGCTGGAATGAACATGATTGGTGATAAGAACTTTTATACATGAAATGAACTGTACATACTTCAACCATAAAGGAGTAGCCACGTCCGATGTTCGTCCGCAAACGTCAGTTTACTCCAGCGGCCCGTTTCACTTAGCTACAAGTTACAATTTTACAAGTCTGAACTGGCAACATTGGTCATTATGCCCATTGCCATTGGTCATTATTGATCAATGTTGCTGAATTTAGACTTGTAAAATTGTAACTTGTAGCTTAGTGAAACGGGCCACAGATAGTGGTGGATTCAGTGCAACATGTTGTATGGGAACCCTGCATTTTGTGATTAAAAGCTCAAACTTGGCACAGTTGTTCCTTGGGTAGTATCGAGTTGATTTAGCTCGGTAGCCACCGGAAGCCACCGCGCGGGTGGCGGGGGAGGGGGGGGGGGGTAAGTTTGACCCCGCCGCGCTCCACTGTGGGCGCTATTGTTCAAAAACTATTGGTATTTTGGCAAGTTTGGTGTCATTTTCGGATAACTTAAGGATGAATAATGTATATCCGGAACAAAAGATGATTTTATCTACACACATATCATACATGCTCAATAACGTGTTCAAAACCCATAGAAAATGACCAGCATTATTACAACCAATGTTATTATAAGAATTTTCTTGTCTGTGGTAGTAGATAAATCTGTTCTTTATTGGGTAGTATCTCTTAGTAGTCCGTGTTTATTGGATCTCATTACCGATATCTCGTGACATAATGAATTTAAATTTGGAACAACTGTCAAAATTCAAATTGGTCTCTATTCTAGTATCCACAATTATTAAAACAGTTATCGATACGAAACGTCAACTCAGTATGTTTTTATTAATTTAAACGCACGACATTTGATCTCGAATGACATGACAATAGGGACTTCATTCGTTTGTCTATGGTTAAAAAAAAAAACGTTCGTCTTGGCGGATAGATCGAATGGCCGCCATACTTGTTGTCATCCGTTTATTGGTTTTTTGCTGTTACGGTTTTTTGCAGTTATGATATGTGTGTAGATAAAGTGATGTATGCAACTGTATATAATTAGGCCTTAAAACACTCGTGTGATCCTATTATGAAACTCGCTGACGCTCGTTTCATAAAACCACACTCGTGTTTTAAGGCCTCTCATTATATAGCAGTTGCATAAAATACTATTATGCAACTGCTATATAATGAGAGGCCTTAAAACACGAGTGTGGTTTTATGAAACGAGTGACAGCGAGTTTCATAATAGGATCACACGAGTGTTTTAAGGCCTAATTATATACAGTTGCATACATTACTTTATCTACACACATATCATAACTGCAAAAAACCATAACAGCAAAAAACCAACAAACAAGTATGGCGGCAATTCGATCTATCCGTCAAGACGAATGTTTTTTTTTTAAATCATAGACAAAAGAATGAAGCCCCTATTGTCATGTCACTCGAGATCAAATGTCGTGCGTTTAAATAAAAAAATCATACTGAATTGACGTTTCGTATCGATAACTGTTTTAATATCTGTGGATACTAGAATAGAGACCAACTTGAATTTTGACAGCTGTTCCAAATTTAAATTCATAACGTCACGAGATATCGGTAATGTAATCACCAATAAACACAGACTACTAAGAGATACTACCCAATAAAGAACAGATTTACCTACTACCACAGACAAGAAAATTCTTATAATAACATTGGTTGTAATAATGCTGGTCATTTCCTAGGGTTTTTGAACGCGTTATTTAGCCTTTATGATATGTGTGTAGATAAAATAATATAACAATACAACTTTAATAGTTTAACTCACGTTGTTCATTGTGGCGGAAACGTTGTACTGCCGGCTGGTACCCCACGGGGTACTCCGGGCTGGGGGCGCCGGAGTCATGTCCCGGGTTAGGATACGACGAGGGTACGAAGATCGGGGGGCTCGAGTCCGACGAGTCCTGGGGAAAGGACCACTGAGGGAGGGCTTAAGTACACCAACAAACTACAAATGGGAAATGGTTAATAGATAGAGGCGTTACTTTGCGGAGGTCCATATCAACAAACTGAAACAAATCACCTTGCTACTCCGCGAAACCAGTGCTGTTCACATGTACGACATTCGTTCAAGTAGCGAACGATCAGTATCAGTCCGGTTGATGCTCGCTAATCCAGCCGCTAAGCAGCAGCGCTTGCACTGCTATGTTCTGGCATGGAGAGCAAGACAGCCGGTGACATTACTGGCGCAAGAGGTACCTATTCCATCTTAGCCCTCTGGGTTGGTAACGCGTCTGCAATCTCCTTGGTATTGCGGGTGTCTTTTTGCAGTGTGATCAGTGATCAGGTGGCACACTCAGTCGTTTGCCTTTCTATTGAAAAAAAACTTACTAGAGACTTGTATTTGGGCGCGTCGTCGCTGCTGAACCGCACTGAGTGGTGAGGCAGCCGGGAGAGCCGGTGCTGGCCAGGGTTCAGAGTCTTCATCGCCATCTTAGGTTAGTTCTTGGTACTACTGGACCAGAAACACCGCCTTGAGCGCAGAACAGAGGTGCAATTTTTGAATCTCACCAGGTGACTAAAGCTTACCAAAATGTCCGAATGAAAAACGGCAATTTTGGAGAGCTTTAGTCACCCGGTGAGATTCAAAAATCGCACTGAAGTATAAAGGTATTTTTGAAGGTCACCATAAATGTAAAAGGAAGTAGAAAAGAAGAGAATGTTAGTGATGAACGAAAGAAAAGTTAGGAAGGAAAAGAAAGAAAGGAAAGTTGAATTAGTTTAGTTTATTCACTAAATATAATAGTATTTTATCTACACATATATCATAAATGCTCTATAAGGCGTTCAGAAACCGTAGACAATGACCAGCATTATAACAACCGATATTATTATGAGAATTTTTCTAATTTGTTTCTATATTTGTTCAAATTCATTTTTTATTACATTATTTTAATGTGTACAGTCTATAGATATTTAATAGGTATCTAGCACTAGTAGCTAGTAGCAATGCAGGTTATTGCCCTATGGCTACTGAACCCATCATAGAGTACTTATGATATGTGTGTAGATAAAGTAATGTATGCAACTGTACATAATTAGGTCTTAAAACACTCGTGTGATTCTATTATGAAACTCGCTGACGCTCGTTTCATAAAACCACACTCGTGTTTTAAGTCAAACTAGTGTCATAAGAAAGGGACGCAGATAGAGATAAACTAAACTTGGCCATTCATGTTAGGGCCACTGGGGCATCTGGCATCTAGCAACGTTGCCACCAAGTTCTTGGCAACTGGAACTAGCAATAAATCATCTAAATATAGCTAATTATATTAATTATGTAGTTGCGGGAACTTACCGCCGCTCCCGCGAGAGGTCGCCCCGTTCTGGTAGGTTCTGCGTCAACAAGCTCCCATGCAAATAAATCTACAGGGTGGACGATAAAATTCAGTCTCGAGCTTTTGCAATACAAGAAGCAAACGTATAGTAAGGGAAATATATTGACGTACCACCTTAGAACCCTATCGCACTGACGCGACGCGTTAAACGCCAGGCTATGTCATACAAATGTTTGCATATTATGTCTCTTCGACTAGGTTCTACGGTGGTACGTGTTTCAATTTCCTTGACTGTACTTCGTTTTTTAGATTAGAAATGATGTTAACTATTTTCTACTGACTTCAAAAAAGGAGATTCTCAACTCGACAATTTTGTTTTCGGTATGGCCTTTTTTGTGAAAGTGCTTTTTAGATAAATAAGAATAAGAGCTGCTTACTAAAGACCATATATTTGTACTGCTTTATCTTTCCATACTTATTATGAAAGAAAGTCGCTATCCGTTCCTGGAGTGCGAGTTTTAAATCTCACCGGGTGACTAAAGCTCGCCAAAATGGCCGTTTGTCATAGAAATGCGGCCATTTTGGTGAGCTTTAATCACCTAGTGAGATTCAAAGATTGCACCCCAGGTATTTTTCTGACTTTCATAAGTCCTTCTTGTAAGCCTAAACTGAACTACGATATTTAAACGTTTGGCTCTATTTAATAAAAATATATTGGGAAGCCCATAGGGTACACGCCATTTTTTTCATAGGATCATTCACGTGTCTGGCCGTCCGTCCGTCTGTCACAGCCAATTTGACCGATTGAATTGTTTTGTACACACGTAAGTGGGTGACACAAAGACGGACGTGTAACGTAAATATGAATTTTAACAATAAAGGCCACTTTTGAGGAGGTAAATTAGAGAACATAAAAAAAAGGTTTTGTGATCTACATCGTGTGACATACCAAATAAAAGAGCTTTTTATAAGAATCTCGAACATATTTTTTTTAGAAAAAAAATTAAACATGTATGTCTGGTTTTGGATCAACCTGTATAGCCTTAACGAGGCCGTACTTGGTACGGGCGTGTATCGTAAAAAATAAAATCATAACCCTGTGTTTTGCCAATAATCTGCCATTCGGGATGGCGCCATGCGAAAAAGCGCCAACCAGAGTTGGGCATAATTTATCTTTATTTACGAATAACCGGGAAGATTAATTAAATTATTCGTAATTTGATTTAACTAAATAATCAGTCATTTGTTATTTTAAATTGATTTACATGAGGATTATTCTTATCGAGATAAAAATGTTGGGATTTTAAATTATAGGGAATATGCAGAGGGGTAATGGAATGACACTCACTCTGTATTTACACGCTATATTTACACTTCAATTTCCAAGGATAATAACATACAATCGGAACGATCAGAAACACAGCTTGCTAGGCTGAAGGCAGCAATGCAAGAGAGCGCGCGCATGCGCGGTACCTATCTGCTTCCGATTGCCGTCAAAGCAAACCGGAAGCCAACAGATCAACTAACCTAATAACTGTACATATAATACAGAATTAAGCTGTCGCCACAAAATAATAGATAAATGGCAAAAGTACATATAGAGATAGAAATTGTCGGAGAAGAGTCAATAACAAAAGAGGTGTGTTATCTTCATGTAGATAATCTATTTAAATAAAAGAGTTGACAGCACATTATTTGTAATTGATTTTATTTTCAAATAAATTAGTTTCAAACGATTTTATTTCAAATAGTTATTCAATTGACGCCTAACTCTGCCGCCAACCCATGTAATCTACATCTACACTAAACAATAAAGAGGAGGATTATATGTATGTAGGAGGTACACATTGAAAAATTTGTAGTGTCTGGCAGTAGTCTAGTGACGTAATGTGAGGTAGCAGGTTCAAGTCCTGCCAGACACCCAATATTTTGTTTGTGTTGTCATTAAATTGAATTTCATACTAAAATCTTCTAATTTATCTACAGTGTCGTTTTTGGCGAAGGAATCAATGTGAGGAAACAAGCACAGAACGAAGATGCGAATCAATAACGTTCTATAGGCCGACCTGCTTTGACATTTAAGGCTTAGTCCTTAACTATGAAACGCCAGCTGTATCATTCTATTATTTTCTAAGGGCATCAGAGCTGCATTCGATTCGGCAGCGCCTTGTCTACTTAAAAACCATAAAAAAACACTCAAGGGTGATCTGTGGCTTAATGTTGAGAGCGACGCACGGCATGACGAGTTGCGGGTTCAAGTCCTGTCAGATGCCTAAGATTTTCCTTTGTATTGTCATTGCAATAATTAAAAAACTAAAATATTTTTAACTCAACTTCTTGACTCTTGCATGCCGTCGTCCCCGCTATGACAGCGGTTCGGCAAAACTTAACTTATTACGTTTTGTCACGCGACCCAAACACGCGCGTTACACAATGGAGTTAAAATACACAGATTTAGTACTATTGTCAGTAACGTAAGTTGAAAACTTAGGAAAATAACGATTAATTTCTGTACAAAATAGTTTTTTTTAAAAACAACATAGGAAGGCAAACAAGCAAGTGGGTCACCTGATAGTAAGTGATCACCACCGCCTATAGACACTTGCAACAACAAAGAGAGTGCAGATGCGTTGCCAACCCAGAGGGCTAAGATGGAATACCTCTTGTGCCAGTAATTACACCGGCTGTCTTGCTCTCCACGCCGGAACACAACAGTGCAAGCACTGCTGCTTAGCGGCAGGATTAGCGAGCCAGATGGTGGTAGCGATTCGGACGGACCTTGCACAAGGTCCTACCACCCGCAAGATTTTGATGAAACTTTGCTACCAGCAGTCACTCTATGACTTTCAAGAAAGAACAAGTTTCAATTCAAACTTTCATAGTTATTTACTGAGAAAGTTAACGGACGGAACGGAAGTCGTAAAATACAGTCTGTACATACCTAATTAACTTGACGTTAAACGATCTATCAAAATTATTGACAATGGGCCAAAATTCTTTTTAGTGCCTAAAATAAAGATGAAAATGTATAAACACTTTTACAAAATTGTAGATGTCTCGAAATATTTTCCTAGTAATATTACGTTAGTTCTCAACCGAGCCCTAATTTTTATTATAAATTTTCCCACCATCCTGGGTTTTTTATTACGAAAAATTCTCATTTGGTACAAAAATTACCACTGCGTTACCTGTCCCCATGACTCCTCAAAAATAGTGGCCACTGCGTTACCAAACTATAGTTTTTGTCTTATTCTGACCCCAAATATTTCTATAACAGTCATCATTCAGGTATGCGTATGTCATTCCGAATTTAAAGATAACATATTATTTTAAGAATACCAGAATAATTAAAAAATATGCGTTAAAATGTACAAGGGACGTTTTTATAGGCATCAAAAAGAATTTTGGCCCTGCAACCAGCAGTCACTCTATGACTTTCAAGAAAGAACAAGTTTAAATTCAAACTTTCATTGTTATTTACTGAGAAAGTTAACGGACGGAACGGAAGTCGTAAAATACAGTCTGTACATACCTAATTAACTTGACGTTAAACAATCTATCAAAATTATTGACAATACTAGCATGTAATTGAACAAAGGTTCTTGTTCTTGGGGTCCAATGTTGTATGGAATGGAGCCCAAGTGGGATGCACCGAGTTGGAGCCAACGGCGAATCCAGGGGGGGTGATGGGGGTCATGACCCCCCCCCCCCCCCGCCCTGTGCTGGTTCCAGGACTTAGGTGGAGCTTTTACTTGTATCTATTATTATCAAAATTATAAGTTCTTGACTTGACCACGACTATGTGACCCCCTCCTGGCGCCAAAGCTGGATCCGCCCTTGGTTGGAGCTATGCTTTAAGAGGGGTTTATCAACGATCTTAACTATGTTCACGTATATTCTCGAACGCAGAGATCGAGTGGCGCCACCTAGGGACGAGTGGCGAGATTACAAACCAATTCCCCGTGACCTACTAGACTTAGTGCTTTGGGCAAATATTCACGGATTAGAACTAACTCAGTTCGATTAGCGACGTTTCTGAATCGTTCTAATTTTAGAACATAATATACTGCCGAAGTACAGCGACACCTTTCGGACAATTTAGCAACTAATCGCATACCTCAAACGTTTTCAAGGTAGCTAGCGCCATCTCTTGAAGAGTAGTCAATTTAAATTCCGTTGATTGTATTATCAAACCGCGACTAGAATATAATTGGAGAGTAACGTCAGCCCACTGTCATTTCATACATATAGGAATGAAGCTTGACGATCGATGCGCGCATCGGATGCCATTTTTCTGATACGGATGCGTAACGTTATCAAAAATATCTAAAAACGCCCAAAACTACTCAGCATATAAAGTGTAATTTCTGTTTTATTTTTCTTGTCTATTAGCAGGGGGGTTCCACTCCGCAATGTAGGTGCGCTCGCCGCATGACCTATGGCATAGGTTAATCGCAGTAGGTTGCCGGCTTGCCGCGCGCACGCCCGCTCACTCTGTGTCGCACATTAATATTATTACAGTAAGCAGTCCAACCCTAGCGGTGCGCCAGGGCATTGCGGGTGGAAAGCGGGCGCGGGCGGCGCCTTCCTTTTGACGCATGCCGCCTGGCGAATGTTTATGAAGTAATACGAACTTTTTGTGCCTGATTATAAAGTTGGGATTCGTTTAATGGTGGTCAAAAAAGAGAAGTTTCTGTACGTTAGTACTATTATTTATTCTGTGCCACTAGGCTAGTTCTTTGGGCAAATATTCACGGATTAGAACTAATTCAGTTCCAATAGCGACGTTTCTGAATCGTTCTAATTTTAGTTCATAATATACTGCCGAAGTATAGTGACACCTTTCGTACGATATAGCAACTACTCGAATACCTCAAACGTTTTCAAGGTAGCTAGCGCCATCTCTTGAGGAGTAGTCAATTTAAATTCCGTTGCAAGTACTATCCAAACCGCGACTAGAATATAATTGGAGAGTAACGTCAGCCCACTGTCATTTCATATATATATAGGAATGAAGCTTGACGCAAGTCTGAAATGAGTGTGCTGCCGTTACTCTCCAATTATATTCCAATCGCGGTTTAATAATAATAGCGACATCTGTTGGCCAAGTGCTTCATGCATTATTTGTGCACACTCAGTCATAGAATAAATAATAGTACAGAAACTTCTCTTTTACGACCGCGATTAAATGAATTTCAACTTTATTAACACGTACAAAAAGTTCATACACCATGCGAAAGGCGGCAAGAGTCAAAAGGAACGCGCCGTCCGCGCCTGCCACTCCCGGCGACACGCTAGGGTTGCGCGGCATTCGTTTTCAATTACACTGACACGGCGGGAGCGAGCGAGCGGGCGCGCGGCAAGCCGACAACCTACTGCGATTTGCCTATGCCATAGGCAAGGCGGTCGAGCGTACCTACAGTGCGGAGTGGAACCCCCCTGACCCAGCACAATACACTGGGGTCCCTTTCGGTATCAACAGTGTAATTTCCGTTTTATTTTTCTCGTCTATTAGCTGACAAAATATCACACATGGTTACAAAATTTTAATTTTTAAATTTTTCCGGAAGTTTTTTTCACTTTTTTTTAATCTTTTGATACAGTGAATTAAAATCTACCAGCCGTTTCTATCTATCAGCTTTTATTTTCCGTATAATTTTTTTGTATTTTTGTATTTTTCTACAAAATTACATACACGTCATATCTCCATAACTAAGCTGATAGATGAAAACGATTTTTATTTTCAGAATCAGGATGCCATACGTCTACATGAAAGCTAATTAACGATCCGGAAAAAAATCATTGTAATTACTTATTTATAACATTATCGGGACTTTAGCGCGATAAAAATATATTGTTGATTTACCTCGTCGTTTATAAACGGGAAGACGGATATAAACTCTCTTCATCATGGAATCCTGTAATCAGCAAGTGTAAGCGTCGAGATATATCTTCGGATAAATCGTCGGACATTGTGAGCATTGTGTGTCGGTGTAGTGATATGTCGGTGGAAAATAAACAAGACAAAGTGCGGGTAGTTCGTAAAACTCGCGCGGCTAAACAGAAGTAATACCCTCCACTTCAGTCTACTCGTGACCACGGCCATTGAAACATGGCCGAAACGTCGAGGTCAATCAACAATATATTTATATCGCGCTAAAGTCCCGATAATGTTATAAATATGTTTGAAGGTCGCGAAAGTTTAAAACAATTTATTGTAATTACGTGTTATCTTTCCTTCTCTTTAGACGTAAAAACTACGAGGTCCAAAAATAACACAACTAGTTATACTTAAAGTACATTTATTTAGTTTTTATTTTATTCGCTCTCCTGGCTCCTGAGCCGCGCGCCCGCGTTGGTCACGCGCACGCTCAGCTGCTGCGCGCGCTCGACGATCGCCTTGCGCTTCTTCGAGGACACCGCGTGCGCAATCTCCGCGCAGTACGAGCGGTTCTGCATCATCAGGATCTCCAGCTCTTTCACATTGTGGACGAGGACCTGGAAAATTTAATAAAATGTTTGTTTAGAAGCAATTTGTACAATATACAATTATTTTCTGTTAAGTTTATTCTACAACTCTAACAAGCGATTTGTTAGCTTTTAGCAGACAGGAATAGATAGGGACTTTCTTTTATTTAATACTGTATGAAATTAGTAGCCTATGGGGCCGTTCAAGTATTACGTAACCAGATTTACTACAATTATTTACCCCCCCCTTCCCCCTTGTCAGCAAAAGTAGTCAAAGCTCTTACCCCTGCCCCCCCATGCTTACGTAATCATTGGTATATGCATTTTTCTTTTATTAAAAAGTGCTTCTCAATGTTGTATGTCTGCTCACTTTTATCCAATTTTGGAATGCCTACGTCGTTCTCATCTCATCGAACCATTCAACATCTTGGTGGTCTAAGTTCTGAATAATGCACATCAGTTACATATGTGTAAAAAAGTAAATAACTGCTGCTGACGTAATCACCAACTAGACCCCCACCCCCCATGTCATCATAAATAAGCACAGCAAAAACCCCCCCATGATCTTCCGTCAGATATTCCGTGTCCTATTAACTTTCAAACTCTTCTATTGTAAGGTGTCAATTTTTGACAGTGACAGCTGAGGTGGATTCAGTCGATGGATTGTTCGTCTTTCTGTTTACGGCGGTTGTTGCAGTGACTGAAACGTTCCGGCGTTTTATCTAATTGTTATAATTGTTGTCAATAACAACGATATAATAAAATAAGGGGAATTAATTTAGATATGGTGGAGTAGTTTGGAGAGTTTTCTTTTAGACTGTTTCAATCGTAAAATTTTGATATTGTGACAGCTCTACGACACTAGCGATGGGCGTTTTCGAAGGAAGCCATTTTGATGCTTGAAGGGAGAGAGGGTGGCTCTCTGTATTTTTGTCTTGTTTTGGTGAGTTTAATATCGAAATGTCGTGATAATAACGGCTTATAGCCTCTCCGACTGGTAAATTTAATTGGTTTGTTTTGTTTTAGTGGGGCGATCTGATATTGGGTTAGAAGCGGCCCACGCGCATGTCTTCTTAACCTCTTGTTGGTAGGTAAACGAGTCGATAAAGCCTTCGCCCTTGTTTTTGGCAATGTTAACCGTGTCTATTATTTTAGTTGCGGTGCTGGCTGCTATCGGAACACCTTCGTTGGAGTTGACAGCGTGACCCGGGCGCATTAGCAAGTCTGCATTTCCTCCACGGTGGGTGTCACCTTAATATCATGTTTCCCAATGTAGTTATGACGATAGGACACTTCTGGTCCTCTGGATTCAGTAGGGCCTTGATTGTTTTGGTTCCTAATTTATGCTCCGTCCACAGGAGGTGTTGAGATACGGCGTGAAGTGTAGCTGTGGTTGGTGTTGTTGGGAGCGCCGTGAGGCGTCTGTTGAAGCTGAAGCTGCTTGGCCTGCGTGGCACGTTGTCGGTGACGCTGGGACGCTGGGCACGAGACGGCGTTCGAGCGTGGCATACAGCTGTCCGCAGCTGTTGAGTTGTGGAGGCACCGGAGGCGGCTGTGAAGCGGAGGCTGCTCGTTCTGCGTGGCATCACGTTGGCTATGGTGGGACGCTGGGCACGAGACGGCGTCCGAGCGTAGCACACGTCTGTCGGCAGCGGCAGGTTTGAGTTGGTCTTCGTCCATCAGGTACCAGCGCCTTCAGCGCCGTTAATTAATTAGGTAGGTAATTATATGAGATCACTGGCCAATTGCATTCACGACCCTGAGGTTGTATATCGTAGAGAAGTAGGACTTAACTCTTAGAATAGAGGCGCGATAGCGCTGTAAAGCTGTAATACTGTAAAGCTTGTGTTTGTGGGCGGGTTAGTTGGGGTTTTATATAATAAATAAATATCTAGCTGTGCAATGACTTGTTTTATTGACCGTTCGGCAGCGCCCCTCTACCTGCGTTAGAATTTTCATTACATCGGCGCCCGAACAGTTGATTGACGAGTGTTTGTAAGGGTTTCACCTCCCTGTAAGTTATCTGAGGCTAAACTACAGGTTGGTCAGTGATCATTTGCTTAGTGTAGGGTGAAAATTTACTTAATACAACATAATACTGTATGTATGATAAGACAGGTGAACTTATAACTCTGCTACACTAACTGTGGAGTAATAATTACTTCTAATTACTGTGTGTTGCGTTTTTTTTACCATTCTAAATTTACCACACTGCTTTGGGTGACTTATTCACTCTTATTGGTGTCAAATTTACCATTTGATCATTGTGTTGTTGTTGAACTTGGTATTGTGTGATTTATTTTCCCTTACTGGTGTCATTCAGTCACATTCACAAACCTTACAAATATAGCAATTTAACTTTTAACAAAAAAAAAATTACTCTGTATTTGTGTTAAATAAATCTGATTACCTTTCTTTAAAAAAAAAAAAACTAGTGAAATAATTTAAAAAAGTGGGACAAATTTTCATCTTACAACAGTCTTATTGTCTTAGTACCACATTTATATTTAAATTAAAAAGAAGGTTTAGCAATAGTTGGTTAAAAGGTTTTACTATTTTAGGTTGTAAACCTACTGGTGGTATTACACCTACCTACATTGGTGCTTAATTGGTTGAAACTTTATACATCTAAGAACACAATAATTTAAAAACACAATAATACATAGTGACATATTGACACATAGTGAACAAAATAAACTGTGGTAGGCAAATTTTGTTATCGTGATTGCTTGTGGCCTGTTGGTTGATTTTATAAAATGGAGGAACGACCTATTGTGTTCCATTTATTAAAGAAAGATGAGTTAATTTATGAAGTGAAGATACGTGGTGAGGAACCGGTTGATTCTTACCCGGAGCTTAAAAACCAGATACGTGAGTTGGCACGACGGATACCTAGTGATGAAATTGATAACTTTGAGGGTGATATATCTTTGGAATTACAGGTGATTGGTAACAAATTGGTTGAATTGACAGGTTTATTAGCTGAAGTCCGTCTTTCATTGAAAAACTTGAACCGGGTTCAAGCTCTGCATAACCACTTATTTCACAGACTGGGGCGCATATACCCGACTAGTTCGGAGGATTGTATTTTATATGAGGAACTGGTAACTAAACATAAGGAGGTTACTCAGAGAATGGACAGCTTGTTCAAAGTATTTAAGAGTAGTCAGGAAGCTCAGGAGGAGGAAACATCACCTGTCCCCAATCCGGTTCCCCAGCAGGTGATAAATGTGTCGTGTGGTAGGAACAAACAAGGTGTTCACACTTTGAATTTGAAATTTAATGGAAAAACTAGTGTTGTTGCTTTCATTGAACGGTTGGAGGAGTTGTGCATTAGTAGGCATATTACAAATGACGAACTTTTTGCCTCGGCCATTGAGTTGTTTGTCGAGGAGGCCTCTTTTTGGTACCGCGGGGTGTGCAGTGAGGTTAGTGGGTGGAGTGAATTGAAAAAGCGACTCCTGGCGGAATATTTGCCGTTTGATTTTGACTACAGGTTAATGCAAGAGATCCGTGCGCGTACTCAGGGCCCCGAGGAGGGTATATCAATTTATTTGAGTATCATGAAAATTTATTTTAATAGATTGAGAAACCCCATTAGTGAGGACGAACAATTAACTATCGTCAAGTACGGAATACGACCTTTCTATTCGTCTCAGCTTGCGTTGGTAACCATTACATCGTGGTCAGAATTAAAACAACATTGTAGGTTATTGGAACATGCTAGATATCGTACGGAGGTATTCAGGGAGCCTCCTTCTCCCTCCGATAGCTTATTGTGTCCAGATCTGGCATGCCGTTTACCGAATAAACCGACATATACAACAGTGGACGCGCTTGTAAATAACACGAACGAGTTGTTTTGTGTGCAGTGCCGTGTCAATGGCCATGTACTGAAAGACTGCAAGGCTCCGAAAGTTATTTTGTGTTATCGTTGTGGTGAAAAAGGCGTCACGATGCGTGATTGTCCAAGGTGTGCGGCCGGTCCGTCAAGTAGTTCAAAAAACGAGTAAAGGTGAGCCGGGACTTAGGCCCGCCTGCAATGCATGGAGTGGATAGCAAAAAGTACTTTAATCGCAAAGAATGGATGTCATGGTTATCCTTTGTGAATAGTTTCATGTGCGGCAGGAGGGATAAGCCTCTGGTTCACGTCATAGGGGGCAATGACCGCCGACCATTTAAGAAGGTGCTCGTTTATGGATCTGTGCATAGTGGCCTATTGGACTCAGGGTCAGAAATTTCAATAATTAGCGATAAAATTTTAAACAGTTTACCCGTTATAGTCGCTAGGCATAGATCGTTTGACCTTGACGTAATAAAGACAGCGAACGGTTCGTCGTCTCCCGTTACGGGGTATGTTTACCTCCCGGTTACGGTTGACGGCGCGACGGTCGATGTCAAGTTTTACATCATACCGGGCGTGACCACGGAATTGTTGTTAGGTATTAATTTTTGGAGGGCCTTTGGTATAGCTCCGGAGGTTCTCGCGTTATGTGAAGGCGTACCCCAGAGGGACGCTGGTGATTGTGATGTTTCTGAGGTATATTTGAGTGATTTTGATTCTCTTTCTGACGCTCAAAAGTGTCAAGCTGGAGAGGTTATTAGGCAATTTGAAAACATTGCCGCGGAGAATAAGGGATTAGGACGCACTGATCTCATTGCACACACTATTGATACAGGGGATGCCATCCCCATTAAACAGCGTTACTACAGAATGTCACCTGAGAGGTTGAAGGAACTTAACCGACAGTTAGATGACATGTTACGTGACGACGTGGTAGAGCCTAGCACTAGTCCATGGAATAGTCCCGTCACTTTAGCTCCCAAAGCTGACGGTTCTCTTAGATTTTGCTTGGATAGTCGAAAACTTAACGAGGTTTCCAAACACGACTCTTATCCTTTACCATATATATCGCATATACTAGACAGTTTAAAAGAGGCCAAATATTTATCGTCAATAGATTTAAAATCCGCCTTCCACCAGATACCGTTACACCCGTCTTCGAAGGAAAAGACCGCTTTTACGATTCCCGGGCGCGGCCTTTTTCAATATAAGGTGATGTGCTTCGGTCTTACTTCTGCCCCGGCCACGCAGCAGCGCCTGATGGACCGATTATTCGGCCCAGAGTTCGAAGGCAAGGTATGGTCGTACTTGGACGATTTAATCTGTGTATCGGCCACATTTGAGGAACATTTGGCTCTGCTGCGCACCGTGGTCAATCGTTTTCGTGAGGCGAATCTTACAATAAATTTGGCTAAATCAAAATTTTTCCGTAACCAGTTAAAGTACCTGGGCTATGTCGTTGATCAACACGGATTAAGGACCGATCCGGATAAAATTAGTGCTATCAATGACTTTCCCACCCCCTCTTCTAGGAAGGATGTGAAGCGTTTTTTAGGAACCGCCTCATATTACAGACGATTTATTAAAAACTTTAGTTCAATGGCGGGACCATTAAACTCTCTCACGTCTACACGCAAAGGCGCACCGCCTTTTCAGTGGTCTGCTGAGGCTCACAAAGCCTTTACGGATTTAAAAGCCGCTTTAACAAGCGCACCGGTTTTGGCTTGCCCCGATTTTGACCAACCTTTCACGGTCCACTGCGACGCTTCTGATTTTGGAATTGGTGGTACGTTAACGCAGATAATTCAAGGGGAAGAACATCCGATTGCTTTCTGTAGCCGCGCGTTGACACCTTGTGAACGCAACTATTCCGCTACCGAAAGAGAAGCGTTGGCAGTGGTCTTTGTTGTCGAACATTTTCGCCCGTACCTGGAGGGGAGCAAGCCATTTAAAATTTTTACGGACCACGCTAGCCTTAAGTGGTTTTTGAATCTGAAAAACCCTAGCGGACGACTGGAAAGGTGGGGCTGTCGTTTGTCACCTTATAACTTTACTATCGAACATAGGCGCGGAGTAGACAATGTGGTGCCTGACGCGCTCTCCAGAGCCGTGCCAGTATCCACCGTAGAACCTGTTACTTCTGATACGTGGTATTGTGACGTTTATAAGCGTTGCCGTGATAAGCCTAGAAGTTGCCCAAATTTTCAAATAATGAATAACAAATTGTTTCGGTACACCAAATCAAAAAATAAGCTGAGATCTAATTATGACTGGAAGGAGGTTATTCCTCGTGATTTGAAGGATACCGTCCTGGTCGAGAATCACTCGGACCCAATGGCGGCTCATTTAGGAATAGCCAAAACCTACCAGAGGTTAAAGTTACGCTACTTTTGGCCCGGTATGTACCGAGATACGGTGAAATTTATTTCGGAATGTGACATTTGCAACGCTTATAAGTGCCCCAATATGAAAACGCCGGGATTAATGGGTAGTGCTAGGATCTGCTCACGTCCGTTTCAGTGTCTCAGTATTGATTTAGTTGGGCCCTTGCCCATGTCGAGGATGCAAAATACTTACATGTTAGTGGTGTTATGTTATTTTACTAAATATTGTTTGTTGTTTCCTTTGCGCCGTGCCACCGGTAAGGTGATAGCACAGCGACTGGAGGACCATGTGTTTCTCGTCCATGGAATCCCTCAAACAATCATGTCGGATAATGCCTCAAATTTTGCTGGCCATGAAGTCCAGTCCTTGTTTCATAAGTATCAAATACCACAAATACATTTTGGTCCAGTTTATTGCCCACAGGTGAATCCAGTCGAAAGACAGAACCGCACGGTGATGACGGCTGTCTCTAGCTTTGTCGGCGCCGACCACCGTACTTGGGACATTAACGTGCACAAAATTCAATTTGCAATAAACACTTCGGTTAGTGCAGCTACGGGCTACACTCCATTTTTCCTAGTACATGGTCGCGAGGCTGTGGCTGATGGTAGTATTTACAAGGATTTTGAGGACCTAGATGAAGTAATTTTCTCATCACGTAAAGACCTATATGATAATTTGGGGGAGTTGAAAGAAGTGTTTGATGATGTAAAACGAGAATTAGAAAAAGCACACCAAAATAACGCGAAATACTACAATCAGCGACGGCGGGACCTTGAGTTTGAGGTTGGTGATATTGTGTGGAAACGTTCATTTAAGCAAAGTGACGCGTCTAAGTATTTTGCATCCAAGTTGGCCCCTAAATATGAAAAATGTCGTGTGTTAAGGAAACTCTCAAAATTGGTTTATGAGTTGGAGGATGGGGATGGCAAACCTGTAGGTAAATGGCATATCAAAGATATGAAGGTGGTACCGGAAAGAGGCTGACTTGTACTTGAACGGTGGAGTAGGTTGAGTCGCGGTCGCGTCGCTACTTTTATCGTGCCCCACAGAACAAGAGTGACTGACCTTCGAGCATCATGTTTTTTTTTGTGTTTACAACTTTTACAAGCATATTTTTTTTGTCTACAATTTATACACCTTCTTTATGTTTAGTTAGAGTCTGGTGGGTGTCGGACGCACGGCCCGCGTCAGCCGCCCTCGCTCGCCGTGCCGCCGACGCCGACCGCTCTCGATGAGGCCGGACGACCGTGACGATTTTTTTTATCGTCGGGATTTTTGTAGTCTTGCTGTAGTCCGGGATTTTCTCAGCATCATGGAGTAGGTGAACGTCGGACGCGCGGCCCGCGTTGGTCTCTCTCGCTCGCCGCGCCGCCGACTTTGCCCTCTCTTATCGATGTTGGAAGATTCAGGATGGTGTAGCGGTGCTTGTACCGGTTTTTTTTATCTCTTTTGTAGATCATGTTTCAGAGTTGGGGAACGCCGGGCGCGCGGCCCGCGTCAGTCGCCCTCGCTCGCCGCGCCGCCGGTGTTGACCACTCTTGCTGATTATAGTAGAGTCGTGTGCGAGTGACGCCTCGTCTGTTGGTGGGCGTCGGGCGCTCAACCGGTTGTGCTAGCTCTCACTGGTTGCGCTGTCGACGTTGGCCGTTCTTGCGATGGTGGTGATAGTTTCTTGATAGGTGTAGTTCTACAGGTGGGCTAGTGTTTAACGCACGGCCAGCGCCTAACGCACTCGGTGGTGGGTTTGGGTTTAAGGACTTTGTTTTTTTTTTGGTGCAGCTTGATATGTAGAGTCATTATTGTTTCAGTGAGGAGTCAGCTGGGGGCCAGCTGGAATTTTCCTCTCTATCGGAAAATTCGTCTGGCGGGAGGGGTGTTGTAAGGTGTCAATTTTTGACAGTGACAGCTGAGGTGGATTCAGTCGATGGATTGTTCGTCTTTCTGTTTACGGCGGTTGTTGCAGTGACTGAAACGTTCCGGCGTTTTATCTAATTGTTATAATTGTTGTCAATAACAACGATATAATAAAATAAGGGGAATTAATTTAGATATGGTGGAGTAGTTTGGAGAGTTTTCTTTTTAGACTGTTTCAATCGTAAAATTTTGATATTGTGACAGCTCTACGACACTAGCGATGGGCGTTTTCGAAGGAAGCCATTTTGATGCTTGAAGGGAGAGAGGGTGGCTCTCTGTATTTTTGTCTTGTTTTGGTGAGTTTAATATCGAAATGTCGTGATAATAACGGCTTATAGCCTCTCCGACTGGTAAATTTAATTGGTTTGTTTTGTTTTAGTGGGGCGATCTGATATTGGGTTAGAAGCGGCCCACGCGCATGTCTTCTTAACCTCTTGTTGGTAGGTAAACGAGTCGATAAAGCCTTCGCCCTTGTTTTTGGCAATGTTAACCGTGTCTATTATTTTAGTTGCGGTGCTGGCTGCTATCGGAACACCTTCGTTGGAGTTGACAGCGTGACCCGGGCGCATTAGCAAGTCTGCATTTCCTCCACGGTGGGTGTCACCTTAATATCATGTTTCCCAATGTAGTTATGACGATAGGACACTTCTGGTCCTCTGGATTCAGTAGGGCCTTGATTGTTTTGGTTCCTAATTTATGCTCCGTCCACAGGAGGTGTTGAGATACGGCGTGAAGTGTAGCTGTGGTTGGTGTTGTTGGGAGCGCCGTGAGGCGTCTGTTGAAGCTGAAGCTGCTTGGCCTGCGTGGCACGTTGTCGGTGACGCTGGGACGCTGGGCACGAGACGGCGTTCGAGCGTGGCATACAGCTGTCCGCAGCTGTTGAGTTGTGGAGGCACCGGAGGCGGCTGTGAAGCGGAGGCTGCTCGTTCTGCGTGGCATCACGTTGGCTATGGTGGGACGCTGGGCACGAGACGGCGTCCGAGCGTAGCACACGTCTGTCGGCAGCGGCAGGTTTGAGTTGGTCTTCGTCCATCAGGTACCAGCGCCTTCAGCGCCGTTAATTAATTAGGTAGGTAATTATATGAGATCACTGGCCAATTGCATTCACGACCCTGAGGTTGTATATCGTAGAGAAGTAGGACTTAACTCTTAGAATAGAGGCGCGATAGCGCTGTAAAGCTGTAATACTGTAAAGCTTGTGTTTGTGGGCGGGTTAGTTGGGGTTTTATATAATAAATAAATATCTAGCTGTGCAATGACTTGTTTTATTGACCGTTCGGCAGCGCCCCTCTACCTGCGTTAGAATTTTCATTACACTATCTTACACTGACACCCCCTTTGTTCTCTGTCTTATTAATTATATTCAAACGCACGATATAAAATTGTAAATAATAAGTATGTAATTATCAAATTTTCATTGTTTTCCCACTTTTACTTCCTTTCAATCCCTCAACAATGTACATATATTTATAATTGTTATTGTCCTGTACTGTCTGTGTCGTCACTAACAGCGAATGTTATTTGTTTTAGGTAACCTACCCGAAACCTCCCTCGAACCGTCAAAACCTACTTACCGTACAATCGTCTCGCGGCGTGGCTAATGTCAAAGTCGTCATTGGCAAAATCCATCTCAACTTAGAGATGGGAAAGCCATAATATGTAAAAAAAAAAAACCCCCCGCCCCCTATACTGCTTACGTGATACTTGAACCCTGTCCGTGAGGAATAGTGTAGATTTCTATTAGTGAAAGAATTTTGGAATAGGTTCAGTAGTTCCAGATATTACCCCCTACATACATACAAACAAACAAAGTTTATCTCTTTATTATATTAGTGTAGATCAGTAGTTCCCAAACTTATTTTTTTCGTGGACCACTTCAAAATTTTACTGGTTTCGGTAGACCCCCTGCTGCTACATTTCTACCCCCCGCAAGTCTCCCGTGGACCCCTAAGGGTCCACCTGGACCACTTTGGGAATCACTGGTGTAGATAAAGATAATACCAAGTCACTATCTATTCCTGTCTGTCCTTGTGTCTTAGGCTGCTTACTCCTCTAAACCATGCAACAGATTGTGTTACAGTTGTCGCTGTCATTTAGGGATTTTTTCTAGAAGGTTTTTACATACATTACATTAATGTACCCATGCGAAGCCAGGGCAGTTTACTAGTAATGTAGAAACAAATGACTAGTCACTGACGGTAGCAGGAGATATTGGCATATCTCCCTCTGCCTAATAAAAGCTAATTTCCGTAAAATAAAGAAAAATCAAGTTCATAAAAGGTTTTGGACGAGTCCATGGTCCTTCCTCATAATGGTAGTTTTATGTAAAAATGATCTAAAACATTTTGACGATGCGTCAAATCAGGAGTTATGGATGTCTTGTGGAAAGGCCTTTGCCCAGCAGTGGGACAAAAACATCGGTTAAAAAAAATAAAATAAAAAGATTGCCATCAAGACCACAAAGTCAGTAAAATTGGTTCCTGCTCTATAGTTTATTTCTTTAGGTACCTAAAATAAGGTAAACAAAATAAGTCATGTGATTCGGCATATCAACCAATCAAATCAAACTTTTGGGTTTCCACAGGTCTAAAATAAACTATAGTAGCACGCTAGCGTTGATCGCGCACATAACCGCTTCTGTCCCTCTTACACGGATACTGATTAGAAAAGGATAAATGCTTTATGTCAGCAATAAAGTTTAGCATGCTAGGCCCCCTGATTCCCAATCAAAAATAAATGTTCATAACATCAACAGGACTTTAACATGTTAAAATCATTGTAAATTGACCTGGACGTTTCCACCAAGCCGTGGTCATGAGAGGAGTTGCCAAGTCTTGTTGACGTTACAAATATGTGTGAAAATCATGAAAGTTTATCTAAAAGGTGTGTAGATTATTCTCACCTTGCGGAAACCGTTGGGTAGCATGTGACGGGTCTTCTTGTTGGAGCCGTAGCCGATGCTGGGCATCAGGTACTGGCCCTTGAAACGCCTGCGCACCCTGTTGTCAATACCTGGAAACGTTATCAAGCACCAATTAATAATTGAACAGATACAATACATATAAGATGACGTTGTTAAGCAGTGCCTTTCAGCATCATTGCCTGCGTTTTTTTTAATATCTCTTCTTGCCAATGCTGAATAGACTTCTCATCATCATCAACATGGAATTGGATGTCTTTTAGGTCAGCCAGGCCTTTAATTCGTCAAACTAACAATGTCACGTGACAACTACAGGTTAAAGTACAATGTTTCCATTATTTAAGCTCTGCAAGTAAGCCATCTATGTCAGATTATCATAGTCACATGACACCTGTCAGTTTGACCATGTAGGTCCCAGTGGAGTGATTTTTGACTTTCGAGTGGCAGTGCCAGCTACTATATATGCTTGTGTGTGGCAAATGTTGAATACTTGAAAGTGAAAATTAACTTAGTTTATTTAAATAAAAAAAATATGTGTCTACCACTATGACCAAATTAGCTATACGTAGCTATCCGGAATAGGGTTTGGTAGTTCCAATATAGCAAGGTAACAAATTGTAATTATCATACATAATGAATAACACAGAGTGCCCTTGCATTTAAATGAGAAATACACCATATACTATGGGAAAATGGGAAATTAGAAATATACAAAATTCCACATAACCCAGTGGGGTTTGAACTGGGGTCCTCTCATATAAGCAACCAGGCTGTAATTCCCTGGGCCAAATGGAGAGTACGAGAAATGGCGAAAATCAGAATGATCTTCAATATTACAAAGATGGTTTAGAAAGATAGTTTTGGCAAGTTAAAACTCTGGAAGATAGGTGAGGAATAAGTTTAGCAACAGCTATCATTACAAATTTTGTTATATAACTATTATTAACTATACTAATTATGTTTATTTCAGCACAACGAATAGAACAGGTAGTGCAAAGGAACAATAAAGATTTCGACAGGATTTCAAAATGTTTTTAATGATTTTATTGTAATTATATAAAACTGCTAATAAAGTTTTACTTATGAAAATAGAGGCCAGAGAAATATTCCTTTTTTCCACTGATATCTATAAAGTTTGAGCTATCAAAAACAGCAATAGAAATAAATATAACCTCACATGTCGAATGCAAGTGTAGAGTTGAAACAAGTGTAAATAAACGTAACTTAAATGTTATATAGGAAAGAAAATGCAGTTTAGACCAGATCTTAAGATCATAAAGGCTAAAAATCACAAATTATAATATATACTACATAAAAAAGGCATGGTCATCCATAAAGTTTAAGCATCTTACCCCTCGGTTTACGCCAGTTACGCTTAAGTTTGTCATATCGGTCTGACTGGTGACGAATAAATCTTTTCGTCCTCTTTTTAACGATTGTGGGCCTGTAAACTGGTCGGATAGCCATTTTGATATTTCACACGCGAAACGCGGCAGTGATCCACGCGGTGACACGGCCGCACGAAAAGGAAGAAGGAATAGACAAAAGTAGACATTTATAGAGCTCAAGTGTGTTTTCGGTTGCACTTGCTGTTGATGTAAATGATGGTGATTATAAAATATTTAAGAGATAAAAATAAATGATTGATATTTTCATATTTTTTAAAGAATCAAACGTAAATCAGTTACTTAATAGTTATTAAATGATATCTTAACATAAAGTTGAAAAATGTTTTTTTACAATAAACAAATATTAATATATATTAATTAATAAACTTCTTTTTATTCTTATTAATGAATCTTAATTAAAATAAAAAGAGGGTTTGTTGTTTCGATAAATTTATATACGCAAATTAAAAACGAAATGCATCAAATTTTGGTTTTGTGTATAACTAGCCTTATCAGCGGAAATGCCCAATTGTCTTTTCCCAGCCACAGACTAACATTTATGACAGCTCGCTGTTTACATAGAGAACAATCCGATTTCTCTATGCCACAGACGCTAAATGTCGCCATCGATCAATGACATTTTGTAAAGTTGAATTTATTGATATAAAGCGTTAATGTAAATAATAAACAATTTAATCATAAACGTCGGCTTCCAGTCGATATGTATGCCAAGGGCAAAGGCTCTACGGTGCCTTCGGACGCTCAGGCTCGCGAAAAGTTGGCACTGTATGTGTACGAGTACTTGCTTCATGTTGGAGCTCAGAAGGCAGCCCAGACGTTTTTATCAGAAATACGATGGGAGAAGAACATAACGCTTGGCGAGCCGCCGGGGTTCCTGCATTCGTGGTGGTGCGTTTTCTGGGACCTGTACTGCGCAGCGCCGGAGCGCCGCGACACCTGCGAACACTCATCCGAAGCGAAGGCTTTCCACGATTACGGTTTCGTTAATTCTGGCTACGGAGTGAACGGGATCGGCCACAACGCCGGCCCGGCGCCACCAAATGACGGTACGACCCTTAAAAACACTTTAAAACTAAATATCGGTGATATTATTTTGAATAGATTTTCAACAGAATCTAGGGCATTGGTGCTCTTATCGTGGCATGTAAATAGCGGTTTGTGGGGAGATAAAGACGTGGTATTCGCCGCAGAATCACTCTCTGATGATTATTACTAGTTTTTTGTGGTCGTTTTGCATTAATTTTGCATTTTTGTGCGTTTGAGGTTGTTGGAGCATGTTTTACATATAATTTTTCGTTTATTTGGTTAATTCTTTAAACTCTAGCATAAAGAGTGTATTAAAGTAAAAAGTATGTTTTGATGATAGAAATTCAGATTCTAGCATTTATATTTATAATAAAAAAGGAACTTAGTGTTCAAGCTCTGGTCAGGACAGATTTAAAGAACATGGAAAAAACGAAGTTTCAGAAAAATTTGACCTACCTAGATCAATATTTCGCCTCCCTAAACCGCTGTAGTGAAATCTAACTGATTTATTCGGGCTGTTTTTTGAGTATAGAATTACAAACATATACAGGATGTTACATATAAAGGATGATAGGTAATGAGATAATGAAACTGGTGAAAAATGAAAATGAAAATGAAAATGTATGAACTTTTAGCCCATTCAGTTACATTTAAAAATTGGTTTAGTAAAAGTGGAACTGTTTTTAAGATTTTTATGTTTAAATGTCAAAGTACTGAGAAAAAAAACGGAAGGGTCAAATATTCAAATGCGGTATCATTTTTACTGAACCTATTTTTGCATTTTCTGTGTCCCATATCACTAGTTCATGAATTTTCCATTAATTTCCACTAAGTCAAACATGTGTGTGTAATGGTACCATTTATTCTAAGACAAAGCTACCCACTATTTTAACGATAAAATATTTGACATGTCCGAATATTTACCATTTAGAACTCAGTCATTCTGAAATAAAGAAAAGAAAGAGAAACATTTATTTATGACTATTCAACACAAAACACGCGCATACACACATCACACAGAGTACAATTATAACAAACACAGCAACGTTAGTGCTGAATAGAAACAAAAAGGGCCCCACTCAGCATACTGCCTCTGTAAACCGAGACGCTGATTTTCAGTGGGACCCTTGAGATTCTTAAAGCTAAGCTAACCTAAAATCAGTGACAACACAAACAAAAGTGAAATTCACAAAAAAAAATAAAAATCAATTACAGCAACTCCGAAAACGGAAAGGAAAAGGTACTCCAAATCCTAAAATTTATAACATACTGAAAATGGTTTTTAAAAAGGTATCTAGGACTAATTCAAAAATATTGTACAGTCAAGGAACTTAATTCCCTACCCATTTCATTGAAATGTCGTATGACATTCGCAATGCATTAAGGTCGATATGTCAAACTAACGTCTTGCTCTATAGCTCTTATGGTGACAGTTTGCTATATGCTATTGAACCTTAGGTGGGTTGGAAATTTAATTCCTTGACTGTACCACTACTAAAATAAATGATATCAGTTTTGCAACAGTTTTATTAAGATTTATATAGTATTCATAACAATTTACTTACTAAACTGATATAATCAACAACACCTGCCGCTAAGCAGCAGTGCTTGCACTGTTGCGTTCCGGTGTGGAGAGCAAGACAGCTGGTGTAATGGCACTAGAGGTATTCCATCTTAGCCCTTTAGGTTGGCAACGCATCTGCAATCTTCTTGGTGTTGCGGGTGTCTATAGGCAATGGTGATCACATACCATAAGGTGACCCACTTGCTTGAAAAAAAAAACACATAAACACAAGTTTGGTGGCCTTGTATGAAGGACTAAAGCATGGATATATCCTCAGTACATGTCAAGTGTACACACCCTAAACTGGTGTGCGTCAAGGTAGTAAAACCTGCAAATTAATAAGAAAAACGTAATGTATAGTCGACCAAGAAATTGCTTGACCACTTTTCAACCGTATTACAAAGGGATAATGTTCAAAAGTGGTCAAGCAATTACTTGGTCGACTATACACCAAAGGTAACCATTTTGTTTATTCATGTGTGTACAGCGTGTCAATTGAAGAGGAGGTTTAGAGTATGTAGTCGTCTCTTTTTGGCACATTGTATTGCCATTAAAACGAAGGAGATGAGCTATTAAAATGTTGCTTTAAATTTTTAAAGTCTTTCAATGCTATACTATTTAAATTTTTGTACACACCGCACCTGTAGAATTAAAGCAACTCAATTCTGAATGTGACATTTCTCAAAATTAAACCCTATGTCTTTTAATTAAGGTGATATTTTGGGACGTGTATTTTTCAGAAACGGGTCACTTTAATTCTAAAGGTGCGACATATGCAGGCCCCAGTTGCTTAACAATTTGTAATACAAGCAAGTCTCTTTTCAACTTCGTCTAATAGAAAGAGATTTCCGCTTGTATTACTAGTTACAAACTATTATGCAACAGGGCCCAGGCTGCTAATTTAATGATAATAGTAGTTTATGCAACTGCTATGTAATGAGAGGCCTTAAAAGCCGTTGTTTAAGGCCCAATTATATACAGTTGCATACACTACTTTATCTACTCACATATATTATCATTACAGCAAAAAAAACGTAACAGAAAAAACCAACAAACGAATGACAACAGTAATGGCGGCAATTCGATCCATCCGTCAAGCCGAATGTTTTGTTTTAATTATAGACAAATTAATTTAGACCCTATTCTCATGTCATAAAAACATACTGGATTGACGTTTCGTATCGATAACTGTTTTAATATCCAAGGGTACTAGAATAGAGACCCACTTGAATTTTGACAGCTGTTCCAAATTTAAACTCTTAACGTTACAGAAATCGGTACTGTAATGACCATTAAAGTTCCGATTTACCTACTACCATCGACAAGAAATTTCTCATAATAAAATTGGTTGTAATAATGCTGGTCATTTCCTAAGGTTTCTGAACGCATTATAGAGTAATAATGACACGTGTGTAGGTAATAGTATTTTATGCAACTGTTGCATAATGAGGGGTCTTAAAACACGAGTGTGGTTTTATGAAACGAGCGTCAGCGAGTTTCATAATAGGATCACACGAGTGTTTTAAGACCTAATTATGTACAGTTGCATACATTACTTTATCTACACACATATCATAAGTACTCTATGATGGGTTCAGAAGCCATAGAGCAATGACCTGCATTGCTACTAGCTACTAGTGCTAGGTACCTATTAAATATCTATAGTACACATTAAAATAATGTAATAAAAAATGAATTTGAACAAATATAGAAACAAATAAGAAAAATTCTCATAATAATATTGGTTATTATAATGCTGGTCATTGCCTACGGTTTCAAAACGCATTATAGAGCATTTATGATATATGTGTAGATAAAACTTATAATTATAGTACATGTTGCCTTTCTTCCAGGCATGGGCGGCGGGGGAATGCCGCCGGGCTTCTTCCCGAACTCGTCGCTGCGCCCGTCGCCGCCGGCGCCGCACCCCGGCTCGCAGCCGTCGCCGCACGGCCCGCAGCCGCAGCTGATGGGCTCCCAGCCGTTCATCGGGCCCTGGTACGCCAGCGGGCCGCGCCAGGCCGTCAGGATGGGGATGGGGAACGACTTTAACGGCCCACCGGGTGAGTGGTTTTATAAAGAAAGAAAAAAAGTTTATTTGCAAGAGACTAAAAAATAAATATGACATTGAATTACTTAAAATTTGCACTTAAAGTAAAATACTCTTGTATAGAATGAATAATATAGATTTTTTTTACTAAGAAATTGCAAATTTTGTTAACATAAGACAACCAGGTAGGCTAGTGGCTAGCAAGGGCCTTTGAGTCAGGGGAGGGTTACATTTGGGAGGTCCAGTCAGGACAGGCTATTCAATCACATAGAAAAGTATCATTGGTCGGGGGGGTTGTCAGTGACTAGAGGTTCTAGGTGCAATTTCCGTGAAGGGAAAATATTTGTATGATGATTATGAATGTTTGTACTGGAGTCTAGGATGTTATATGTATCTTCGTTACATTTATTTTCTTGTCTGTCCGAAATTCTTGTAGTGTATATCGAGAGTTCTGTCACTCAACCTCGTATATAGAATCGACGCAAATAAATAACCACTTCATGTATAATGGTCTAAAGTAGTTATCTCATTTTCGAAAATTCGATGTATGAGGTTGAGTCGCGGAACCGTCGATATGCGGCCGCCTTCTCCTTCTAAACCACGCAAAGGATTTTGAAGCGGTTTTCACTAAACTGGAACAAATTACCTTGCTACTCCGCGAAACCAGTGCCGGGCTCGTGCAAAATAGCTGGGTCTATGCGACATATATGTATATTCAAGCAAAAATCCACCCTCCTCCGCTTCCACACGAAACAACATATATCACACAGACTCAACTACACACATAGTGGTGGTGATGTGTAGTTGAGTCTGTGTGATATATGTTGTTTCATGTGGAAGCGGAGGAGGGTGGGTTTTTGCATAAATATATATATATATATATATATGTGCACAGACGCAGCTATTTTGCACGAGCCCGGCACTGGTTTCGCGGAGTAGCCAGGTAATTTGTTTCAGTTTGTTGATATGGACCTCCGCAAAGTAACGCCTGAATCTATTAGCGGTTTTTACTGTCATTTAGAGAATTTTATACGGAAGATTTTATGTACAGTACATGCTAATTGTACAAGTCGCACGCTTAAAATTAAAGCGACCCATTTCTAAATTATACACGTCCCAAAATATCACCTTAACTAAAAGACGTAGGGTTTAATTCTGGGAAATGTCATATTCAGAATGTAGTCGCTTTAATTCTAAAGTGTTGTTGTATGAAATGTATTGATTGTCGCCAGGGCAAGGCATGATGGGCAACTCGATGGAGCGCGGCGGCGGCGGCGCGGCGGGGCTGCTGGGCGGGCCGCGCATGACGCCCCCGCGGCCCGGCATGGGGCCCATGAGCCCGGGGGCCTACGCGGCCGGCATGCGCGGCCCTCCGCCCCAGGGACCAGGTGAGCCCCTAGCCTGCGTACCGGACATTTAGCGCTCAGACGGTCTGATTGAATCACGCTCATAACGCTCGCAAGTAGGGTAAGCGAACTCGGTTATTCTGTTAGGAATGAGACGGTGACCGAATCGCGTTTATAAGTAGGGTAAGCGCATTCGGTTATTGTGTAAGGGATAAGACGGTGACCGAATCACGTTTATAAGTAGTGTAAGCGAATCCGGTTATCCTCTAAGGAATAAGACGGTGACCGAATTACGCTTATAAATAGGGTAAGCGAACTCGGTTATCCTCTAAGGAATAAGACGGTGACCTAATCACGTTTATAAGTAGGGTAAGCAAATTCGGTTATTGTGTTAGGGATAAGACGGTGACCGAATCATGTTTATAAGTAGGGTAAGCGAACCCGGTTATCCTGTAAGGAATAAGACGGTGACCGGATCACGCTTATAAGTAGGGTAAGCGAATCCGGTTATTCTGTAAGAAATTACCCGGTTTAAACCGGCTCTTTTCGGGAAATCCAACTTGATGGGAATCCAACTTAGTGGTCCGGAAGGCTTTCGTACAAAGTCAAACCGGTTTTGCATACCCTGCTCTAAAAGACGTGCCGTGACGTCATTGATGACGTCATTGGTTTGGGCGTGCATCGCTGACACTGCCAGGAGTGAGCACTGTGTGCGGAAACGTTAAATTGACGTTTGACACTTGACTGACATTAATTTACTAATGGCGCGAACCCGGATGATCAGAGAGCTCAAGAAGGTAAGTGATTAATGCACAAAAAACCACTGACCTATAAGTAATGGACTTCTAGTCAGCGTTTAAAATATGGCCGCATCAAAAGTCGAACAAAAGTGCAACAGATCGACAATCGCCGCGCTGTCAGTCTGTCGGACCGACAGCGCTGCTGTGACAGTGCTGTCAATACTATTATTTTGTAAAAAAAACTTATTTGCAACGAAACTTAATAAATAATTATTTTATGCTGTTACACGTAAAGTTGTAAATCCAATGACCATAAATGGTAAACTAATAATTTGCATTTGTAACATTGGCGTCAGCCTGTATTAATGTCGGGCCGTTTTTTTGAAAGAATAGTATTTTATGCAACTGCTATATAATGAGACGCCTTAAAACACGAGTGTGGTTTTATGAAACGAGCGTCAGCGAGTTTCATAATAGGATCACACGAGTGTTTTAAGGCCTAATTATATACAGTTGCATACATATCTACACACATATCATAACTGCAAAAAACCGTAACAGCAAAAAACCAACAAACGAGTGTCAAACAAGTATGGCGGCAATTCGATCTATCCGTCAAGACGAACGTTTTTTAAATCATAGTCAAAAGAATGAAGTCCCTATTGTCATGTCACTCGAGATCAAATGTCGGGCGTTGAAATTAAAAAATCATACTGAGTTGACGTTTCGTATCGATAACTGTTTTAATAGCTATGGATACTAGAATAGAGACCAACTTGAATTTTGACAGCTGTTCCAAATTTAAACTCATAACGTCACGAGATATCGGTAATGTGATCACCAATAAACACAGACTACTAAGAGATACTACCCAATAAAGAACAGATTACCTACTACCACAGACAAGAAAATTCTTATAATAACATTGGTTGTAATAATGCTGGTCATACTGGTCACTCTGAAACTACTGAACCGATTCCAAAAAATGTTTCACTAATAGAAAACTACACTATCCCTGACGGGCATAGGCTACTAATTCCGCGCTAACGAAGTCGCGCGCGCCCGCTAGAAATCTACACTAATATAATAAAGAGAAAAACTTTGTTTGTTTGTATGTAGGGGGTAACCTCTGGAACTACTGAACCGATTTCAAAAATTCTTTCACAGATAGAAAGCTTCACTATTCCTGACGGACATAGGCTACTAATTCCGCGCGAACGAAGTCGCGCGCGCCCGCTAGTAATCTACACTAATATAATAAAGAGAAAAACCTTGTTTGTTTGTTTGTTTGTTTTTTTGTTTGTATGTAGGGGGTAATCTCTGGAACTACTGAACCGATTTCAAAAATTCTTTCACAGATAGAAAGCTACACTATTCCTGACGGACATAGGCTAATTTTATGTGAACGAAGTCGCGCGCGTCCGCTAGTAATTTATATACGGCAAACAGTTACTACATTAGTAGTACCCTCGGTTTGGAAACTTTCCAGCAACTCATACATTCAATCACACAGACACACAGGTAAGTTGTGTTGCTACATTCCTGAAAAGTTTACCATTTCATAAGAGATATATCTTAAAAACGGATCAAGAAATGTAACTATGTTCAACGACAACAACAACAACAAATACTCTTTATTGATTCACACAAGTAAACAAAATAAAAGAACACACACAGGGAAATTTTACATGGGATTCAGCAGGCGGTCTTATCGCTAAGCAGCGATCTCATCCAGACAACCTTTGGAAAGAGATACGGTGAGATATAGTCAGAGTACAACGGGCAGTGCAAATAAAAAAAAGAATCAAACACACTCACAATAAGCATACATAAGAGTTTACATAGATAATAATAAATAAATAATAAACATACATAAATATAAATATATACATAAAAATATAAATTTACAAGTTTACAAGTTTATAAGTTTACAAATTTTCAAGTTTACTTTATTTTTATAATTAGTACATATGTCCTGATTTTATCGCGATTATAAATCCTCTTCATCCCGGAATTGTCCGCTGATGATCACAATCTTTACCCAAACAATCCTCGAACCAATGGCCACGTCGAACGCATCAACCGAGTTGGCGGTTTCTCTTGTAGGGACAACCTACGCCGGTCGCTACAATATGGTCTTCCAGTGCGTGGTCTCCACAACCTTGACACCAAATCGGCCATCAGTCCTGGCCATCTTATCTTATCTACTAGGGGTCCTTTCGAATAAACTTCGACCCAATTGGATCTTTCGTGTATTTACCCCTCCTTCGCACTTATTCCATCGCCATTTCCATTTCCTCCATAAAGTGGATGATGTGGGGCAGTGGTAGTCTTGACTTCTCCTGGTTTAGGGTATCCGTTGCCAAGGAGTTTCATTCTCGTACTGGCGAGGGCATCACAATTACACATAACGTGTGGTTATCACATATCATCCTTCTCGCCGCACATTCTACAATCTTCGTTGTCGTAGAGTCCCTTCTCCTGGTCATAAAACATAGAATAATCTAGACCAGTGCGTCTTAAGTCACAGAATAAATAATAGTACTAACGCACAGAAACTTCTCTTTTTCGACCACCATTAAACTAATTCCAACTTTATGATCAGGCACAAAAAGTTCGTATTACTTCATAAACATTCGCCAGGCGGCATGCATCAAAAGGAAGGCGCCGTTAACGCCCGCCTTCTCCCCGCAATGCCCTGGCGCACCGCTAGGGTTGGGCTGCTTACTGTAATACTATCACAACGCGCGACACAGAGTGAGCGGGCGCGCGCGCGGCAAGCCGGCAACCTACTGCGATTAACCTATGCCATAGGTAATGCGGCGAGGTCACCTCCAGTGCGGAGTGAGAAATAAATCGAGTGTGTACAAGATCACGAGTAGCTAGTCCGTGGAAAAACTATAAATATGACTCAAAAATGGTTGCACTTTTATTACACGCGGATGTTGGACCTTGTGCAAGGTCCGCAGAAATCGCTAACTGCCATCTTGCTCGCTAATCCTGTCGCTAAGCAGAAGTGCTTGCAGTGTTGTGTTACCGCGTGCAGAGCAAGACAGCCGGTGCAATTACTGGCGCAAGAGGTATTCCATCTTAGCCCTCTGCTTGGTAACGCTTTGCAAATTCCCTGGTGTCACGAATGGTGGTGATAACTTACCATCAGGTGACCCACTTGCTCTGCCTTCCTCATCAAAAAAACTTACATGTTTTACAATTAAACGGATTTGTACATTTTTGTATGAAAAATGTTTGAGTTACTTTATTTTGTAAAAAAATCATTTTTTTTTTCATTTTCTGAACAGGTTAAGCAAGCACCCTATCACCAGTTTACAGATTATCCACTCGTTACCAAAGATCCTGTACGCCCAGGTTATTAACCATGTATGAGCACAGCCACCACTTCAATTTGTCGACTTAAAAGTCATTCATGCTCATAACTTTTAAAGAATGATGATGTATTGACGTTGGAGGGTTTAGAGTACTATTGTTTTTTATGTTTATACTAAACCAGTTTCTCTATCAGGTATGCCACCAATGGGTATGGGTCCCCGAGGGGCTTGGACCGGCGGCAGCGGCGGCGGCGGCGGCTCCGCGCCCCTCAACTACAGCGGCGGCTCGCCGGGGGCCTACGGGGCCCCGCCCGGCTCCAACGGGCCCCCCGGGCCCCCCACACCGATCATGCCAAGCCCCCAGGACTCTTCGAACTCAGGTGAGCTGAGATGATTTCGCAGGTGGCGGTGGCGGTTGGGGTTGATACCGGTTTTGGTGGCGATACCGGGCTTTTGAAAAAATGGTACCGTTATTTCGATACCGGTATGGGAAACCGGATTTTATGTGAATTAGTTGTGTTGGGAAATTGGAAAAGCCGGTATCGTTACCAGTGAAACAATGTAATTCGGTATCCAAGCTTCATTGTTCATTGTGATTTGTAATTATTGGCTACTCTTTTTTTATAGTCAACCGACTGGCGTATCATGTTAACCAGAATTAACAGCAATTTATCATTTAATTTAGACATTTGCAGGTATTTGTAACGTTACAACACTAAAACCAGGTATTTGACTGTGGCACTTTCCTAAATGTCCATTGAATGGTGATTTCTTCACAATTATTAATTCGTGAAGGAACCAGTTAGTATAAAAGTCCTATTAAAATTTCTTTTTCATTTTGTTCGTTCGCTTGCTTCACTCTTGCTTAACCTTGGTTCGACACGCTTGGGTCTCTTCTGTATAATGACAGATATACATGTGATTATAAATTAAATAGAATACTACTAATCTGGTATTACACTACATTTCAGTGGCAACGTATAGATCGATTATCTAAAGCTGGCTTGGTACTAATACTATGAATGCATTTTTAGTTATCATACGAGATAAATAATTTCTAAGTTATTTTCACACACAGAAGTTAAAAAGTGCTTGTAAACATTTACAAAGCATCGATACCGGTATCAAATAAAAGTACATTTACCGTTATCTTGCATTAATAGCACACTAACGTTAATCGTGGACATTATGCCCATCTCTTTCACACATGCTAACTGGTTAGAAAGGGATATGTTATGCTTTGTTTTCGCGACAAAAGCTAGTGTGCTAGGGCCTGTAGGCGCCTAATAAATAATCTGATTCTTTCAATCTTTCTAATGAAATCATATAAGTATTAAGTGTTTTTCTGGTATAGCTCCAAATAGCCACATTTTTTTTTTATTGCCAATATCGATTTTAAAACTAGTATTTACTTCACCAATATAGTTCTTTCTATTAAATTTACAAGTAAAAAAGATTTGATACCCTGTTTACCATTAAACTGTTTAGAGGTTCATTTAAATATAAGTAGTAATTTTGAGCAGTCATAATAAGCAATAACGGTTGATTATTGTGATCCCGTTAAATTAGTACCGTTTTCGAGATACCGGTTACTGAATCTTATTATGTTGTACGTGCCCACTTTCAATAATCGATCTTTTGTGTGGATATAGGTCTAAAATTGGTAATTTCATGTCGTCCGATCTAGATATCCGATGAGTTCGCAATGTCCAATCGGGCTAAAATCGGACATGACGCAACATGGAACGACCAATGAGCGTGGTTTAATGTGAATCTGTCATTGCTTCTTTGTTTCTTTTTTGTAAGTTATTCTAATTTTTGTATACTTCCTTTTTTTTGTTTGTATCGATTCTTCTTGTTTTTCGATCAGAAACAAAATTTTGTGATACTATTCTGGAGAGATGGGTCAGTTTGACTTGTTAAATAACGGTACGTGAATAATTGGAAATAAAGGTATCGCAAAAATACGTCAAATCCTTACGTTATTCGTACTAGGTTTTTAAGTTATTACAAACGTGACAGATTTGTCAGACATTCCTCATGACACTATATTTTGACTGCTAAAAAAGATTTGCCTCAAGTTCTGTTTTCGGTATAAAAATATTTTAACATCTCAAAAATTCAACTACAGAAAAAAAACGGTACCTTGTGTGGCTTTATTCGTCTCGGATGTCAAAAAATATTGAGCAAAATGTCTCGTCCAATTTAGTATGACCTCAAACAATCTGACTGAGCGCATTTTGTATTTTTAAACAAGCTCAATGAAGAAAAATACTTTAACTTGACTTATGATTTTTTTCTGTTATTTATTGTTTCTGGTTGGAAAAAAAAAACGACAAAATAATCTTGTGTCTCTGTTAATTTGACTCGATTAAAAATTTTTTTTTTAATGTGTAAGATTGTCCAATGTTTTTTGCTCAAATGTATTTTTAATCGAGTTTCTAATTTTAAATGTATTAAAATACTCATTTTGTATTACTAAATAACATAGGCAAAATTAACTACTTTTTCTTTACAAATAAAATGTTGAATTTGTATACTTTTACATTTTTTGTTTCAATTCACCACCTTGATTTTACCCGAATTAATTTTGTCTATGTATTTAGACCTTATTCGTAAACAATTGCAAAAAAAAATCAACGATACCGAAAAAACAAACATAAACATCAACATTAATATTTTCGAAACTACTTTTTTCGCTATCGTAAAAAGAGACGTGACACGCTCGATACCAGTAAATTCGGTATCGGCCGAAACCGACAAAAGCGTTTACGGCAGGGGGCGACAACATGTATACTCTGATGAAACCGGTCGGCGCAGCTTTGGGGGCCGAATTCCCGTTGGCCGGCGAGCATCCAACGCCGCAGCACTTGCCTCAACCGCCAGTCACGGAAGGTTATAATTCGAAACTATACACCTTAACGCACTTACAGGGCGACCGATTCTCACGTCCTCGAGATTCTGATGCAGTCGAAATCTCAAAAAAAAAATCGAACTGTATTTCGCATTCTCCACACAGCTAATGTCTGCTAGCGTTCGGCATTCAAAGTGTGAATAGACATTTCACACTCTTATTTTTTACATAGAGATGTCAAACTCGAGGTCGTCTCGTAATCTCGAAGCTGAGAATTGGTTTGATGGGCGACCGGACAAGTCAGTCCTCGCCTTGAGTAATAAGAGGGGCGCTTTCGTTATAGTGATGCCACACGTTCGATACCCGAAAAACTGGTATTGGCCGAAACCGTTTAGCGTATGGAAGTCCCCTGCCCGCGTCTTTTGCGATGTTCGTTACCGTCCGCCCCTCACTCGATTTGTTGAGCGAGAATTGACTTATTCGCTTGTAAGATTCTACATTTATGACTTCACTTTACAGTAAAACAGTATTACCTAGTAATAGTTAAAAAGGGGTGAAGCTGAAAATATCCCTTAAAATTTAGCCATAGCACATTCAAATCGGTGTTTTACATAATTTCTTTGTTTAATCGTATCTGGAATGTCTAGAAGTTGTAATTATTTGATTATTATATTTATATTTGCAATTAATCGTCTATCATATATAATCAAGATTCTTAACCTTAGCCCAAGGATTTGGGGGCATAGATGCTTACAATACATTGTCATAAATGTTGAATCTCACGGCCACGCATTATAGTCTTTGACCGACAAAACGCATCAATCACCAGTTAGTCTTAAACGAATTAAACTAAACCGTAAATAATTAAGTCTTAAGAGTGAGTTTTATACAGCTTTGCTAGTAAGAAAGTATGTTGTTCAATTCAACCCTATCTGCCCCCCGTACCACGACAATAACAAGTGCTAAAATTTGATGACATTGTAGAGTTTTTCATACAAAAATGTGACAAATATGCTAACACAAGTTTTGGGGTATAACCCTCTGATGGTAAGTTCTGATGTCTAAGGTGAAATTAATCAGATGTCTCTGCTCTTGCCTTGCATACACTAAATACCTCCGTAATCATAAACGGTCACTAAACCTATTTTGGTTGAATGTGTTTTATCCGCAGCTGTGACATTAGGCTTGTGAAAAAAAGACAAAACATTTTGTAGCTAAAATAGGTTTAAGTTCCTAAATATTCAGGTACTAAATACAAAAAGAAAATTCCGGCGGACGTCAAACTCTGCGTTAGACGTTACTTAACGCGTGTTATTTAAAGTCGCCTATGGCTAACATATTATTGCCATTTAGGGTTATGAGCTACGCGATGCATACCTTAACCTTTCGAATGGTACATATGTTTAATTTTGTCTGTCAAAGACCTAAAAGTAATGCCATCGGTATAACCAGTGTATTTTAAAGCGTGGACAATGACGGAATCATTGCTTTGTAGCCAATTTCAAACTTAAGTCGCACTTATAATCAGGAATACAATGAAATTCGAGATCATAACTTGGGGTTTACAGATGCATGGCATCATCTGATGCCTGAAGTGGTCGGGCCTTCATCTGTCTTGTCTGAGACATTTACAAGAATACACACCTCACGATATGGATTCTAATCTAACCATCACCAGATCATGGCATCTGTAGACCCTTATGATGTCAGATTTCATTTCTGACTTAGTATGAACACTTTTGTGATTTGTGAGTTCAAGTTTATTATTTATATTTAAAGTCTCTCTGGTATTATCGATGGTAGTTTCAAGTTCACTTAGGTTTACAATTAGTTCATGCTTTATAGGTTATATAGTTCTAATTTAAATATAAGTCACCTTTAAACCGCTACCGCCCCCCACGGTTGCCTAAGTATTGAAGCTGGTATGGACTGCTACTTTATATCCAAAATTTGTTGTAAGTATTATAGAAAGATTATGTGGATTCATGTTAGAATGTAAGTAAGATGGAAATATCTCATATTGCGTTTGAGGATAGGCCGCAGATGGTGTAAGTGGGTAGTAAGGTTTGGTGCTGTTTTCAGACAGAATACGTAGAACGTCTATTTTGCTTACTCTCGCGCATGCAACTACAATGTTATCTAACGTGGTTAAAGTAATTAATTTGTGGAATTGTTTGCTATTTCGTTACCAAGTTCTATCTAAGTCGTTCTTTGGACAGGAGGGAGTATCGAACAGAGGTAAAAAGTAGCTTTTAGATTTTTTATTTTTAGAAAATATATATTTGTATGGCGTTAAAACAGAATATGGATATATATATCGAGATAAGAAGTATCCTAATCCATACATTCTTTAGTGTACTGTTTCGACGATACGCGTTTAAACAAACGTTTTTTCATTCTCTTAAATAGTCCTAAACCGAAAAGATTTTTCGTCTCAATGTCCTAACACGCTTATGATAATGCTTTTGATGTATCTGACTGTTTATTAGCTGTAAATTAGTGTGTGGCAGATCTCATGAACTAATTATATAGGTAGCAATCCATGCCAGCTCATACAACAGTGCTTTTATTGAACCAAGAGGCGATTATTTAAAAAAAAGTGGCCATGGATGGTTTGTTTAAAGACAGAACTTGGTTCAGACCTATGCGTTACAGCGAAAAATAATACAGAAGATAGAATCTGACAGCAAATATGATATTGGTCAGTGCACCGCAATATAGGTGTTTTCGGCTGCAAAATGTGCCCGAAACGCAACGCGGGTTTTCTGCCGTAGATTGTGTTATGAAAATTAACTATAAATCTGCAAAAACTGTTTTGCAAGTAAGCATTATATGGTATTTAAAAGTATGATCCCACCAGCGTTCCGGGAAATTAAAATATGCTGAAAAGAAGTGCCGCAAAAGTAATTTCTTTCGGTTTTCAGAAGTAAAATTAGCAAAATGTACTGGTGTTAATTGACCAGAAAAAAAGGTTAAATGACATAGAAATTATATAAGAAAAGTTGAATTGAAGTTGCATAGGAAAAAACAAAGCCTGTGTGATTACAAAAAAATGAGCGTTTTAATTTTTTATTTTATTTTATTCAAAAAAAGGAAACTTTGATGTTTATGGTTTTTGTTATTACGAAAATGGAGGCTTGCCCGACTTAAACTCAAATAAATCGAATAAAGAGTTTGCCAAGCTGGCGATTAGTTTCGTTTTTAGCCGAAAACGAACAGGATATTGAAATTCGGTTTCGTCGTTTTTCTAAATATAGTTAGGTCGAATAGTAAACTTTAAAAAAGGAATACCTTACGCTCTAATGTATAGGTTCGGTCCAAACCAAATACAAGTTCATGGGTCCTAATTAAAAATATTACCGTTACTAAAATAATTAATATTAGTTTGGTAACGTTTTGTAAAGATTTATATCAGTTTAGTAACGATCATTACTAACCGGATATAAATCGTTACAGAACCGTTACGAAACTGATATTCATCATTTTAGTAACGGTTCAACGTTTTTGACTTTGACCCTCATTCCTTAGTAAATGGCCGAGGGTTCAATAGAAGAAGTGTTGACAAACGAATCGCTAACGTTGATTTTGTATTTCATATAGTTTAATATTTATATACTTAAATATCCATACAAAATTACATTGGCAATTCTTAATATATTTTATTATTTTAAAACCTACAATATCTCAACCATATTCATCCTTTCCTGTCTTAAGTAGTAAACACTAACCCAAAATTTCACTTTTTGCCGTCAATATATTGTTTATTTTTAAATAAAATATTCTAAAGGAACAAATTATAAATCACGTCTTTGATTTACAGCCTCGATTTGTTTTATTTAGGCGATAAACGATGATTAGGTGACAGTTGGTGAAATTTGAGGTTAGAATTTTGTTCAATTATTTACATTATAAGACAAGTATGGATGGACATACTTTACTATTGACGTCATAGAATAGACGCAAAAAGATGGTTAGAAAATCTTTTTCTTGATAAGTTATTTGCGTACGTATTTTAAACGAAAACTTCTGCTGATTTCATTTATGAATTTTATTTAAAGTTAAAAGAACTCGATTATAGATGATTATTTTAAATCAATTTAATAAAAACCAGCTAATGATGCTATTTTTTATCGCGAAGTTTTAGTCATTTAGCCATTATCTTCGTATTTTTTCCAAAGTAAAGCGTAGATGACGTCAAAATCAAAAACATCGTACCTACCGTTAGTGAAATAATTATTATCGGTTTTGTAACGCTTTATATCAGTTGAGTACAGAATCTGTTACTAAACTGATATCAGTTGTTACAAAACCGTGACTAAAATAATTATTATCAGTTTTGTTACGACTTCAGTGCTAAACAGTATCTAGTCAAAGTGAAATCCTGTTAGAGTCAACGCTAGCGTTGCGGCAATATATCGAGCTATCGATGGTATTGTTGATAGTATCGTGACCTCGAAAAACAGTCACAATATCGATAATATTGATGGTGTTGGTTTAAAATTATCAATACCTATCGATATTGTGACTATTTCTCGAGGTCAACCGTCGATAGTCAAACTATCGATAGTTCAGAAACGCAAGTCAACGCTAGTAGAAATGACAGAATGCAGGGTTTGATATTGGGAGTTGATACAATTTGACGTTTGCTTTCACTATTTGCCATCAAATCTATATATCTCACCGTTTTTACTAACGTTCACGCTAACTAATAGATCGTTATGAAACTGATAATCATTATTGTACTAAGGGTACAATATTTTTAATTTTGATTCCAGTACCATAGCATCGTTAACAGATATGAAGTTTTTTCGACTTTGAACAAAATTCAATATGAATATGATCAAATATTCCTTTTATTTCTGTCTGATTTTTTTAAAATATTGTTTTGATCAAATTTATTATTTTTCTGTATTTTTTTTTATTTAAGAATGAAGCAAACTGAACGGCTTTTGTCTTTCCATAGTCTCTTAGTGCCCTGGAAAAAACCTTAGTTGCAAGATTTTTTTTTATTACTTATTGGAAATTACATTAAATCTTATTTAGTTTGCTAGTCTGCCTCTAGGTGTCGCTAGTGGCATGAGTAAGCATTTTTTTAAAATTAAGCATCCTTTTTTCAGGGCATAGTCGATATCTGGTGTTAAAATAGAAATAAAGTATTGGCGATTGAGTTTGTAATTTTACAGTCAGTAAATAGCAAATATAGTACTCAAAATAAAATAGGACCCACTCGACTTTTCTCAGTAAAACTAAAATGTAAAAATATGTATGTTCTGCAACACTTTTTTTAAAGTAGGGTTTTATTAATTGTTTAAACATGAAATTAGTAGAATAAAACCTCACTTTCAAGACTTGTATTAGTAGAAAATAATATTTATTTTTTGTTTGAATTTTACCGAAATTGGTCAAGGGGGTCTTATTTTGTTTTGAGTAGTATATATCGGAACCGGCAAGGCGGTTAATAGTGTCCGACCGTAACTAGTTTTTGCAACCGAAACCGAATTTCGGTTTCCGTTCCAGTTTCGGCCGAAACCAAGGGTAGCCGAAACTCGAACTTCACGCCGAAACTAGCCGAAACCGAAAAAGATAGTTCGGTCTGACGCTAGTCGTCAAAGATATCCGAATTCGACTCTATTGTCGAATACAATAGCGTGTGTTTAGAATTTTTAGAAGTTTTTGGCCGCCGTGCCCGCTCCGATACCTTTGATGCTGAATTGCTGACTGTACGTACATAGGTATTACTAGTCAACGCCAGTACTGGGCCGCTGTTTTATTGGCATATTAAAATGGTCTTATTATTATTATCAAAACGCGATCAGAATATAATTGGAGAGTAACGTCAGCCCACTGTCATTTCATACATACAGGAATACAGCTTGACGCAAGTCTATGAAATGACAGTGCGCTGACGTTACCCTCCAATTATACTCTAATCGCGGTTTGATAGTATCTGGCACGATAAAGCTGACAGATTTGCTGTAATTTATGACAGAAACAAATGCAGGGTGATTCGGGTCACGTGATCATAACCTACTTTTTCGAACGAAATGGTAGCGAATTTCATGCAATAGTTTTTCATAAAATGATTTCTAACTTTTCGCCAATTTCATTTTACGGTAAATGTAAAACGAAAAAAACTAAAAATTGTTCGACAAATCCTTTTTTAGATAACTGTTAGATAAAGGCAACTATTATGAAAGTATTTTAATAGAACTTTTCCCTAATTAAAGAATAATAATAATAAATAAACTTGAATACGGTGGCAAAAGGATCCGTAATAATTTACTGAGTGGTGTAGAATGCACAATAGTGAAGATAGGTTAAGCTATTAAACATTTGTTTGTGGTTATCCCGAAGTTTTTTTATTCGTGCCGATTATGCTGTTTACGCCGCCGCCAATGATTTAGAACGTCAATACGTTGCGCGGGCGCACGGAGCGGAGCACGCCTGTCCCGCGCGAGTTAGCGGACGCTCTCATACTATTTTTCAATAGGCGTGCACTCGCTCCGTGCAGCCGCTCCGTGCGCCCGCGCGACTCAGCGAAGTCCCTGACAGAGTGTCTGATCTTATACCTATATGTCGATGAAATAGCGACCTAATAGATAGATAAACTAGCATTAACACTTAACTTAACTAGCATTTCCAAGTTTCCAATTTTGACAGCATGCTTCGCTTCATCTTACGATTTGGGTGAAGTGGTTACGATATAATCAATAGATTCAGGCGTTACTTTGCGGAGGTCCATATTAACAAACTGTAACAAAGTACCTTGCTACTCCGCGAAACCAGTGCCGGGCTCGTGCAAAATAGCTGCGTCTGTGCGACATATATATATATTTATATATATATTCATGCAAAAACCGACCCTCCTCCGCTTCCACACGAAACAACGTGTGATATAACACGGACTCAACGAAACACCGCCACCACTAAAACAATACAATCAATGAACAGGTTAATTGTCCTTCTTCTCCTTTATTGCGGGTGTGTTTAAATATATGTGTGTCGCACAGATGCAGCTATTTTGCACGAGCCCGGCACTGGTTTCGCGGAGTAGCAAGGCAATTTGTTCCAGTTCGTTGGTTACGATATTATTCCACAAGTGGCTTCAGAGTTCTTCGAAATACTGGGCATTGCTAGAGAGATGTCTAGGCAATATTTATACATTTTTCAAAGTCGGCAGTTGCTTCACCTAAATTATAATTTCATATGAGTTTCTCCACATTACTGCTCTGCTGTACCAAAGAGCAGATTTTTCTTAAGAAAACCGTTTTTGGGTTTAGCTAAATAATAATCACCGACATATTAAGAATTCTAACCGAGTGTTTGAACATAATTCGCATATCTTAGTGTAAAAAGTTCAAATGTGTTGTTTTTGACATTTTTCAACCAATATGATAAAATAAAGAGATATTATATAGAGTGTATGGTAAATGTGCCAAATTGGATAAGATTGGTAGGTAAGACACTTGCAAAATATTTTTTTAAATTGCATCTTTGTTCCTACAAATGTTTACCATTTTGTGGAACGAAAGTTTTTTTTATTGCTAATGTATGCGTATTCTATTAAAATCTTATTTTCATTCAGATAGCAAATAAAAACAATGATGAGCCGTCAAAGTGTGGACAAAATAAATCATCAAACTCAACTCAAATTAAACTTATTTGCTTAGTGACAAAAAGGAAGCTTAAAAAAGTCATCGCAAAATGATAAAAAACCTAATAACAGTAATAATTTATTGTCATCATCACTTCACTAATCATCATCACTATCACTATCATCATCATCATCATCACTATCACTTCACTAATATAATGAAAAGGTAAACTTTGTTTGTTTGTATGTAGGGGGTAATCTCTGGAACTACTGAACCGATCCCAAAAATTCTTTCACCAATAGAAAGCTACACTATCCTTGACGGACATAGGCTATTAATTTTACGTGAACGAAGTTGTGCGCGTCCGCTAATAACTAAATATCCGTCAACCATATGAATATGTTAGTACACGCAGGTTTACTTTCAAGTAGTTTCAGCGAAGTATTTGAGTATTAAAACAAACGGATAAAAAAAACAGTTTAAAAATTTCCTCTGACTTAAATGGTAAAGAGCACTCGGTTAGATTTCATATTATCGGTGTAGTAATAACAACGAGATTCATGTATAAAGGGGCTGATAGACTCGAGCTAGACTTATAATGAACATTCTAACGAATGTTACAAAGCTCGCTAAATGACAAAACAACAGCGAGCAGTGGCCCTAACATGACTGGCCAACTTTAGTTTATCTCTATCTGCGTCCCTTTCTTATGACACTAATTAGACAGAGACACAGAGGGGTTAAACTAAACCTAGCCTGTCATGTTAGGGCCGCAGCGTGCAGTTGTTTAAGAACGGCGAATGCTTGATGTTGTTTTACAAATGAATGCCCTAGTATATCAGCACCCTCAAAGGGTGACTTTTCGGTGTTTCAGACGCCCAAATGGTCCTCCAAAAGTTTGGCTCAAGGGAAGACATAGTATCAAGTTTTTGAACAAATTAAAGCTGTGCTTGAAGCAGGACCTGACGCAATGGCGGAAGGCGGAACACATAATGTATATTGGTCATGGTTAACTGCCGTTTCGCAATTGCATCAACTGTTTTAAAAGGACCTCTTATGACTTTTCTAGCCAATGTTTTGTGGACGAATTTGAAGGGCCGGTTGTGACGTCGAAAGTCATTTGACGAACTTGCGCTTTCACTTACCGGTACAGAGCCCTGATAAGTTTTGTGTCACAAAAAACTTCTCAAACGCGTTGGCGATAACTTCAAAATTGCTATGGATATATTTTGTTGCAAAAACGCGCCGCAAGAGGCGCGCTGTCTTTAGTTCCATACTGATTGAGAAGTTAACACGTTCGAGGCGTTTATTGCAACAAATTCTTAGACTAAACGCTCAGTGAGCGAGTGCGCACTGTCCTGCAACGTATTAAGCAAATGAGAGAGACAGCACTCTCGCGCACTGTCTTGTCAAGTGCAATGCCGGCTTTACACGTTGACAACTTGGCCAACGAACAGGACGCAGTCATAAGTTAGAGTCAGAAATATGTAGATATGTCTCCTCCTATTGAAATAAGCGGATCACTCACCTATTAAAAGCCGAGGTTCGACAAGTTTCGGACCAGTCCGTGGTCCTTACTAGTGAACCCCCGTCGTAACTTCAACGTCGTGAATTGTGTGTCGGTCTTGTGATATACCGATTAAAGAAAGACCAAGTGCGGGTAGTTCGTAAAACTTGCGCGGCTAAACAGCAGTGACACCCTCCACTTCAGTCTGCTCGTGACCACGGCCGTTGCAATACAGCCGAAACGTGTAGGGTTGTTGCGGTAAAATGAATAAGTATGTGTAAAAATCGACGTGACGTCAATTACGTGAGTGATCCTATTATTTCAATATGTCTGAATATCACGGTCTCTTTTTAAAAGTGTTTCGCCGCAAACACTTGGACAACGCGTAGAGCCGGCATAAACTTTGCATAGGTCCCAAAGTGTACTTGCCAAAGAGAAGCGGTTCCAACGTCGAGGAGTCACCTAATGACTTTGTCGCAGGCTTAGGAGGCGTTGACGGGATGAAATCGTCGCCCGGGGGCGTCGGCGGCGGCGGGCCGGGGACGCCGCGGGAGGACTCCGGCTCCGGCATGGGAGACTACAACTTAAGTGAGTTGGGTTATTTCAGTTTACGCTGGGGATCTTGACTTTGACTCTCAGATCAATGGATCCAACTTACAGACTGGCTTAAATTAATGGGTCGTTCATGGGAAATTGCGTAAGATTGTAAAACAAATTCCAAAAAACATTACTGAACAAAATGATGCAAATGTAAAGAGGACATTAATTTCTCGGGCGTATTATAAAATCAATGACTATATCTTGGTCATGGATGTCTGGAAATGATCCCGACTTGTATTGGCGATCCCTGGCTCCAAATAGTTTACACCTGCTGTGTCAAATATTTAACATATAAAAATAACATTGTAATTTTGATTTATTCAAAAAATTACACCTCGTTGAGTTCCTTGCCGGTATCTTCTCATCAGAGGTTTTTCCGAACCGGTGGTAAATTCACTTTCATAACTGCTACCTGTAAGCCTAATCTGAATAAAGATATTTTGACTATGACTTCAAATTGATCAAAGGAGTGGGACATTTCCACCTGTAGTTGTACCGTTAAGGTTAAGTTTCTTTTGGGCACTGAACTCGTTCATATGAAAGAACGGACGATTGTGCCAATGTCAAAGTAACCTGAACTTACTTTCTTCTTTCTTTTTTCTTTAATGGCGGCCACGAGGCTTGTGCCAATGTCAGTGTAAAATAAAATTGTACGGTTTGGGTCAAAAGACCCCCCCCCCACCCCCCGTCGGGTTATTAGCCATCGGCCAATGATATCCCACCATAAAGCCAAGGAAATTATTGACCGATGCCCAGGGTGCACCGGCCCAAGCACTGCTCTTCCCCCTGGAAAAGTCCATAAGGGAACCGCAGCACTTAGGCACACGAGGAGGAAACCCGACACGCACCCCAACCTGAACTTAAGTTATATTTAAATACTGTCTACACTGACAGTTTTGTTACGTGACCTGCGTCAGTTTGACGTTTATTGCCAGCTTGGCCACTAACTATTCGTCTTTGGTTTCTAATGACTTTGACACGTATTGACTGTCTTTCCTTTATAAGTACTAAGATTGCAAACAGCCGAATTCTGTTGCACCAAAAGCTGCACATTTGAATCTCGTTTTGATCCTACTGGTTACATGTATGACAGTCTGTTTTGGGATGTTAGTTGTTTTAAAATTTTATTTATGGAATGTAAATTTTGTTTTAAGTCTCCGAATGCTAATTATAGCTAAAAAAAACTTGATTTTTTACTGTATTAACTTATAATATTACACTTTTGTCATTTAATTTAAACTTTATCTTTTGAATTTTTAAAGGCGTCCAGTTTTTTACTATACGTTTATTTCAATCACCACCTAGTATTTGTAAACAAGATCGTCTTTTCAAAAAGAAATCATTTGACTGTTAATTTGTATCGATTAAAAAGAATATTTATTTTCTACTTCTTTCCTAATATTTAATTTCAACCCAAATAAGCGAACCTTAGATATAAAATATGAATGTTAAAGGATATTTTTCGTAGGTTTTGGAGGACCCGGCGGCGACCAGAACGACCAGACTGAGTCGGCCGCCATTTTGAAAATCAAAGAGAGCATGCAAGAAGAGGCGAAGCGGTTCGAAAAGGATCCAGACCACCCGGACTATTTCATGCAGTGAATTTACTGACGGCACGCCAACTTGCCAAACAGATTCGGCATCAGATTCGGTTTCGGCTAGAGGGTACGGGACATCACTAAGAGCTTTAGGGTAAGATCTTACACTGCAACTGACCGAAAAATGGTATTGCGACGAATTTTAACTGATATTTTCTGGAATCGCCTCAGTGCAATGTTAAATATGACCTGGGCGTGCATTTTTGTGCGGAGCCTGGCGCCCGTTTTGTACCATTAAGGCCGTAGTTTAAAACATTATAAATTATTAATTTTACCTGAATATCGAAACTTAATGGTAATGACTTCTATAGTTTAATTTATTTGTTCAGTCAATATAAAATTACATACGATGAATTATAAACGATGGCCTTTTAAAAACAACGGAAAAGATTACGGTTTCAGAAAAAAGAATCGCTCGATGAACATTCGATATTTTAACACCTTGGATATATTGAGTTTCGATATTCAGAATTGTACCAATTAAATCCTTTGTCATAGTGACGGCTTTTATTTTAGAATTGAAACAATTATGTCTCTCATGTTTAATGCGTCTGAAATTTGGTAAAAATTGAAATAAAACAATTTAAACGGTTTATATCGCGTGTATCGTAACGAATCTAATTCCAACAACAACACAACAACAACAAATTGAACATGAACATGAGACCTGTAAATGGCTCGAAACTTCGGGAATTAAATTCGTTACAACGCGATATAAACCGTTTAAATTGTTTTATTTCAATGTCTGAAAGTCGCGAAAACATAAGAAAATACTATTTGGTAAAAATTGTGAACCAGTTGGAATAAGACAACTTTAATTGGAGTACTTTATATCAATCAATCCCTTGCCAGCGTAATTACGAACCTATTTTTTTTACTAAAGAACTTAAAATTCTGGTATCACTTGATGGATTGTATCATTCCACAAAGAAGGTTACTTCGTGACTGAATGAAACTGTATGAAACAATAAAAAAATCAAAAATTTGTTTCGAATAAAAACAAAAGATCGTCAATAAGTCAAAAAATCCGGTTAATTTTGTTTTATTCCAACAATGAATAGTCGCAACAGCATCGTAATGTCCAACAGTAATGTTTAAAAATGTCCTGGACCCCTTTTTATAACAAAAAAACATGTATTTTTATGATCTCAAATTTTCCTACAATTGGTAGGTTGGCGTCAGAATATCGTTAATTCCAACGATCTGAATTTTTTAAAAATAGCGTCCTCAAATTTCCTTTGCAATTTATTTATTTAAATGTATCCCCTTATAGCCTTGGTGGTCTGTAGTCGGTTTTTTTACCGCAGTATTGTTAAAAAAATTGCATTAGATCAATATATGGCGAAGTCGTATATTGATAGTTTTTTTTTACAAAAAAAAATCATGATTTGTCTTATTGGATGACGATGTACAAAAACTGACTTTATAGTTTAGCCGAGAAACCGGTTTCGGTTTTCGGCTAAAGAGACATTACTCCAACTGTATTATAAATATTATAATCACATTATGGTGATTGAGATTTATTTTAATGAATAATATTTGTCTGTCGGTCGTCTGTTTTTTTAATACATTTACTGCGAAAGTAGAGATAATGCCCGAAACTCGGTAGAAAATTATTTGTGTATTAACAGTTTATAATAGTTTTATATTATTTCAAATAACATTTAATGTATGTGTATGTATTGATTTTACATAGGTATTTTTTTAAATCTGTGACGGATATGTGATTTCGAGTATTCTTATATTTGAAGTTGTTTTAACATTTTCAACGCTAAGTATGTAGAATACTGAAGCTGCCCGCCAAACACGGCTGAATAGCAACGCGACTTTTAGCCTTACACCGGCTTACGTAAGTCTCTTTTGCGCTGTACGCACTGACGGAAATATCCGTCGTCGGTGTTGAACCTTCGGTTCGTATATAACCGTACTTAGCGTTGGAAAGGTTGTTTGTTTTAATTGTAGCACGATTTGATGTTGAAAATCGTAATGGTACGCATCCGTTATGGATATTTAAGCAGCTACGATGCCTTAGGACTTCTATGGCTTCTAATATTATAAAAAAAAATGTATGTATGTATGTCTTACTTCAATGCCGATTTTGTACTCCTGGCTACAGGTCTTAACACGTTCACTGCCGGTATTGTTTTTGCGTTTGTCGAACTTTCGGTCGGTGTAAACGCTTGTGCGAAAATGTCTATCAAATCGTGACAGCATCGGATGAAAGAACACACAAAAAATTTATGCGTTGCTGGCAGTGAATGCGTTAAACTTAAAAATGTAAATTAAGGGAATTTCTTTTTCTATTTTACTAGCTATGAAATGAGGCTAAAAGGCAATAACCGCTTGAACCTCGTTAAGACCAGTTTTTTTGTTGGTTTTAAACCAAAATTCTAAACTACAATGCAGATCGCATCGCAAAATCGTGCAATGCGAGCTCAATAAACGCTTCGCAAAAACTAGCGGTGTTATTTGCATCGTATGTTACGGTTCATTCCGCGAAACACGTCGCATCGCATCGCAAGCATTGGGTTGCGGCTTTTGTGCGATGTGATTTGCGTCGCGCCGTATCGTAGTTTTGAAACTTATTTTGCTAGATTAAAGTTCATATTGTTTTTGAAAGTATCCTAATTTTAAGTTGGACCTTACAAAGGTACGGATAAATTGTTATTTATGTCCCTGCTACAATTAAAACATGTTTGTTTACGCGCAACGATATTCAGCACTGTGCGTTCTAACACTTACTAAAATATCTTCCACGTTTTTAAATAAATTATTTAGCGTATTTCGTTTTAAGCTCTTAATGTTCCTAGATTTGTATTTTTTTCGTTATTTAAGGCGCTGTTGACGCGGTTGGTTGTTGTTCTGTATTTTTTATTCATCTTAATTTATCCGACTGCCTTTTAAAACTCTTCAATTTGAATTCTATACCGTACTTTCCACTCGTGACTTTACTGAAATTGTTTTGGTCATTTCATTTGTGTCTAATAAGATAAGTAAACCTAAAATTTGAACCTGACATAGGTCGTGCGGGTTGGTTCTTCAAGGACAAGAAGCAAGGTTATTTTACATATTATTTATGAAGTAATTATGAATTTTTGTCTGCGATTTGTCGCCTGCTAAGGCTTAATGTAGCATTAGAATTGAATGGACCAATGCCACCTGGATTTATTCTGTTTGAGACATTTTATTATTTAATAAACGGATTAATTTGATGATTAAAATATACTGAAAAATGCCTGACTTTAGCGTTTGTCACAAACGAGAAAGAAAGTCTGTATTGATTATTGGATTTGTGGTTTTTTAGCATTTTCTCAAAATTCAGAGCTTGTTAAGGTCTCGGAATACGAGTAACTTTACCTGGTCATTTACTTGCAACAGCAGTATCTTATGAGTACAAATTTTTTATTGCGCTAAAAGTTTGTAAAAGCGCCGTTTTTATTTCTCGTTTGTGACATTTACTGATTAAAGTTCCGGATTTCGATTGAGTTTGTCTTAAAAAACGGTTTCGGCGAAAAAAATCGTCTAAATCATTAGTGTAGGGGGTTGGGGAACCGAAAGAAAGCACTGTCAGTCGTGTAAGGAAACAGTAATGTGCAATCCCATTCGCCTCTCACACGCTTTCTTTGATTGACGAGAATTGTACCCGTATTTCGGATATGCATTTATTCATGTTTAAATGAAAATATGAATTTTTAGAAGCTATTCTCACGGCTTAGGTTTATATTGAAGCGTCGTCGAAAAATATACGACATTTTGTTCTAATGCGAGTGGTGTGACAACAAATATTTCTCCGTTGTAGCGCATGGTTTTGTGAATTAACTTCACTTGGTAATATATGTTGCGTACTGTTTTTTACTAGTATTTTCGTCGAATTCCTTATAAAAATTATTCACATTATTTAAGGTTAACCTTACATTAATGTAAATACAGATAAGTTTTAATAACGTCTGGCGTAAAGTACTTTTTCGGTTTCGGCAGTTTTAGAAATTCGTAGTTAGTCACTAGTTGTGTATTTTTCGACGACGCTATCCCGTGTGGAGATTTTTATACGAGATAGCTACAATTTATTTCTGGTATCATCTGTAGAATAGGTTTTTTTTCTCGGGGTGTATGGAAATCTGTATAAATTAGATTATTTCTTAGAGAGATTCGGTGAGGTAGATGTTAAGTTAGGAGCCTCGGCTCTGTCCATAGTTTGAGCAAGTTTGGGTTCTTTTAGTGAAGCCAAAAAAAAATTAAATCATAAAACCGGTATCGGTTTTGGAATCTCGACTGAATGCGGACATCACTATATTTTATTTATATTTAACAAATTGTAAATAAAATCAATTTGTATGTGGCGTAAGGATAAAGGTTTTTTTATAGAATTTTACGTGTCAAAAGAAAATAGTAATATATCAAGTTTTTAGCAAAACTAAACGGACCCAAAAATTGTAAATTAAATGCAGCGTTGAATAAAAAGATTAGCGTATAAGGAATTTAGTGTAAACTTAAAAAAAAATAGATTTCGACAATGCAAGTTAACAATCTGCAACTTTTTAAAAGAATAATTAATTTAATTGAACTTTTATTTTAAATTTAATCTTTTTAAAATACATGTAGTGTGAGGTTGTATGTTGTTTTAAGGTATATTATTTTTCCTTCATTTTGTGTTAGGTAAATGAATTATTTTTTTCTAATCGATGTAATGTTTATATACTTAAATAAATAGTTATTATATATTAATTAGTTGTTTTATTTATACAACCCAAGAATTATGCTTACCACACTATATCTTTATGTGCTTATCTTTCATATACCACTAGATAAAGTCACAAGGATGGATAAAATCAAGTGGAGCCGTCATTTTAAAGCCATTTTTGCGGATGGTAGGGCCTTGTGCAAGGTCCGTCCGGATCGCTACTACCATCTTGTTCGCTAATCCTGCCGCTAAGCAGCAGTGCTTGCACTGTTGTTGCGGTATGGAGAGCAAGACAGCCGGTGCAATTACTGGCACAAGCGGTTTTCCATCTTAGCCCTCTGAGTTGGCAACGCATCTGCAATCTCTTTGGTGTTGCGGATGTCTACAGGCGGTGATCACTTACCATCAGGTGACCCACTTGCTTGTTTGCCTTCCTATTTCATTAAAAAAAAAAACAAATTTCATGTATAAACATTAATAAAACCCTACTATAAAAATATGTCTTGTTTTGGAACATACATACTTATATATATTTATATTTTTCTTTTACTGAGAAATGTTGAGTAGGCCCTAGTTTTTTTGAGTAGCAAGAAATTGCTTGACCACTTATCGACTGTATTACAAAGGGATCAAGCAATAACTTGGTCGACTATACATACCGAGCGGGCAAGGCGATCAAAAAACTGAACTCTCTTAGCAAAACCATTCGGGCGTGTTCAGATACTTCAGATATTTTTGATCACTGTACCATCCATTATTTGATGCTGGCTGTACTATTATTTATTCCATGCCGTGATGGTAAAGCTCGCGTGCGGGCCCCCAGTTGCGGGTTCCCACATTCATTGGCATGTTAGTCTTTGCAGGCGTTTAGGCTAACCTCTTCAGTTAAATATTAAACTTGGTACAGTCATGGCATTAAGTGCGTATAGTTTTTCAGCAGGCGCGTAGCCACAGAATAAATTGTTAATGTATGGGAATGCCCTAAATTATCTGGTAGTGAATGGCCACCCTTCACATACTCTATAACTCTATAATATTGTCTATTCCTTATTGTTACCATAGATTAATTTTAAAAGATTGCTGACTACTTCTCTCTTGTGCACTGGAACAATACACACGTATGTATAGTCGACCAAGTAATTGCTTGACCACTTTTGAACTTTACCCCTCTGTAATACGGTCGAAAAGTGGTCAAGCAATTTCTTGGTCGACTATTTATGACGCAAACACAATCTTGAATTTTATATTCCACGCCACCACTCCGTTCCAAATAGCTCTGCCACTCCATCATAAATAACGTACAGAAACTTCTCTTTTACGACCGCGATTAAACGAATTTCAACTTTAGTCACACGCTGAAAAGTTCGTATTACTCGTATTACATTAGCCAGGAGGCGCGAGTCATAAGGAACGCGCCTTCCCCCCCGCTACTCCCAGCGACACGCTAGGGTTGCGCGGCATTCGTTTTCAATTACACTGACACGGCGGGGGCGAGCGAGCGAGCGCGCGGCGAGCCGACAGCCTACTGCGATTTGCCTTTGCCATAGGCAAGGCGGTCGAGCGTATAGTCGACCAAGTAATTGCTTGACCACTTTTGAACCTTATCCCTTTGTAATACGGTCGAAAAGTGGTCAAGCTATTTCTTGGTCGACTATACCTACAGTGCGGAGTGGAACCCCCTGACGTAGCTACCGCCGTACCAGCCGTATCAATGTTGCGTGGCCCCCGAGCTACAGGGGCCCCGCCTTGTAGAACCGTAAAATCATTACCGCCATTTGGGCTTTACCGCAGTCGAGCAGAATGGCCCCCGACCAATTTTGATACAGGGCTTGTCCAGGACAAGCCAGGCCGCTGTTTTTCAGTAGGTACCTTTAGTTCTTTGTGACCCGGATCCTTCAGATTGTGAGAAACTGGTCCTAATACATATTTAAGTGCAGGTAAGTGAAAAGTAGACTGTAATTCTGGGTTTTTACAAATAATTAAGGAATGTAATAAAATAGATAGATGGTAAGTACAAATGGTATATTAAGCACCCGGTTCAAAAAAATCTTTCACATTTCTTTCATATTTTTTTATACAACATTGAAAGCAAAAGAGCAAGTGGGTCATCTGCAGGTAAGTGATCACCACCGCCCATAAACACCAAGCAGATTGCAGATGCGTTGCCAACCCAGAGGGCTATGATGGAATACCTCTTGTGCCAGTTATTACACCGGCTGTCTTGCTCTCCACGCCGGAACACAACAGTGCAAGCACTGCTGCTTAGCAGGATTAGCGAGCAAGATAAACCTTGCACAAGGTCCTACAACCCGCAATATATACTTATTAAATCACATAAACTTATTAAAGAAACACGCACATAGCTAAACATGGAAATAATGTAAATAAATTTTACTTATTTTTTTTAATAATAGTTAATGAAACACTTCTGTGCTCACCAGTGAAAGGGTAAACAGTAAATCACGTTCTATAATACTCTGTCAAAGCATTGTTTAAGCATTATTTTGTCTTCCGATCACTAAATTATTCAAGAAACCATAACTGATTATTACACGTAACGCAAGACCGCCATTTTGTCATTCCGTGGCGCGAAATCAAGTTCAACTGACATTCCGAATGCGTTCAGAAACGTAAACATTTTTTAAATTGTATTCAGCCAGTTTCTTAAAATTTAGAAATTTCAGCCTTAACCATGGCTTTTTGGTACCGATAATGTTAGAAAAATTACGCATTGTTTTTTATGTTTTAATGACTCTATTTATACCGTACATGTTGCAAGAATACATTTCAGCAATTTTACTAAATAAAGTAAAGAATTGCAACTCCTGTGGTTCTTGTCGCTATTAATATGGATTTCTATTGTTTATTTTTATTCATTTTTGTTATAAATCTGGCTTGCGTGGTTTCGGAATTGAGTTTACGGTTCGGTAAGTACGCCTAAGTATTTTTCTTAATTTGTACAGATTTATAATTAGAATAGAGTCTGTAAGCTTCTTATTTATCTTTATTTTATCTTCTTTCTTTACATAGTACCTATAAAACAAAATCACAATCCACCTCTGTCTGTTCGCTTCGCTTAAGCCGTTAATGTGCCGTGCGTGGTTTAGAAGTATCTAGATACTTCTAAATGGAAGGGATTTTGATACGGTTTTCAGATAATTTTATACGGAAGGCTTTAATGTACATACAGGGTGACAGACCCTGTGTGCTCATTTTACAGGATATAGATCTAAAATTACGGCATTCACGGAATTAATACGGGACAGTGCGTTGACGCACCTTAAAATCATTAACCTCGATTTGGGCTTCGCCGCAATCGGGGAGAAGAACCCACCGACAAATTTTGATACAGGGCGTCTAGACAGTGTTGTAGCTTATCCTAGATGAGTCCAGGGCAAGCTACAACTTTGTCTAAACGTCTGATCGAGCGCGTTCTCTTGGTGTTCCAGTGTTTATCATAGAAGCCCACGAGCAAGACTTGCCTCAGCTGGTTGGCCGAGCCCTGAAGATAGCTGAAGACTCCCAGCCGGAGACCAGACTCAGTGATTCTATCGTTCTTCTCGACAGAGAGAATGAGGAGGACAGTTACAGGCAGCGTACGTAGTTCTTGATGAGAGAGTCGCCTGATCTAGCTTGTTGGCACCAAAAACCTACTATTGTATACCATAGGCATGCCGTACTAAAAAAATAAAAAAATAAATAAAAATAAAATAAAATAAAAATAAAAATCATTTAATTCAGATAAATTAATCCATATTTTGTTGGTAACCATTAATGCCTAAAACTATGTTAGTACAAAATTGAAATTAAATTGAAATGAAACAAAACATACATCAATGTGTGTGCCCTCCCCAGTCCGCTCATCCACCGGCGCTCCTCACATGCAGGCCCATGAACCGACTGAGGACAACACCGTCCATTCTTGCGGCCCACATCCCCAGGATCCCGTTGCGGCTTCCCCGCATTCGGTGAATAATAGACGCGGATTTCTTACGCATGATTGCGTAGAAATCGTCAACGCCGGCAACCGCGAACATGCCCGATGCGCTACAAAAACGGGGGAGCCTCAACAAGGCCCCGAAGGACTAAAACACTGTCACACAGAGTTACGGTACATGGCCTGCAACGCGTGTGCACCAGGCCCTTTTGGAGCGTCAATACGTTGCGGGGGTGCACGCAGTGGGTGCACGCCTATCGAACAAATAGTATGAGCCCGCATCCGCGCGAGTTAGCGGACGCTCTCATACTATTTTTCTATATCTAGGCGTGCACCTGCTCCGTGCGCTCGCGCTCCTTAGCGGATGCCCTATGTTTCAGACTTAATTAATGAAATATGTGAAAATTCTTTAACAACACAGCATTTGCGGGCCATGTACTGCCATGTATCGAAACTCAGTTTGACAATAATTCTGTTCTGTACAGCGTGTTTTGTGACTACATAGAAGTCTTCAGCTGACACCAACCTGTTTTCTAGTAGGTATATAATCGAGTGCAATACTCGTACTGAACAGACAGACGCCATTTTTTTTTTGGAAAAACAAGCAAACGAGCATTTGGGTCATTTGATGGCAATTAGTACTCACCATCGCCCTTCGGAACCCTTAGAGAATAGTTGATCCATTGTCGACCTAAAGGTCTTCGTCTCGTGGGCTTACGGCTATCAGTCACCGTACGAAACCCAAGCTCACGCTGGTATGCTGTAAGAGAGTGGTGCTATCCTAATAGAGCTGGGTATTGGCTACAGTGTGGCGCTACCACTATATAATCCGTGGTATTTACAGTATGCTCATCAGTGTCAAGTGGGGTTTCCACAATCATTGACCTTTCCTGGTCGCCGTGGGACTCCGCGGACCAGCTGGCTGCTGATACTGGAGTGCCCCTGGTCAGGACTCTACTAGGGTCCCAGCAACTACTGAGAGCTCTGGATGAACATCTGGAGTCGAGGAATGCGACGGACGCAGCTCTACTGCTGGAGAGCGAGGGCGGTTGGTTCTTTAAAGTTATTGTAGTCAGCGGCCCTAACATGACAGCCCAGGTTTAGTTTAACCCCTCCCTGTGTTTCTGTCTAACTAGTGTCATATCATAAGAAAGGGACGCAGATCTCTATCTCTATAAACTAAACATGTTAGGGCCACTGGTGGTTTAGATTTAGGAAGAAGCTACATGCTTATTTGACAGCTTAAAGTGTCAAATAAGCATGTAGCATAATGTCAAATTGTCCAAGTGTCATAATGTCTAAAACGTTTATACCACAAAACGTCCAAATGTCTGAATATCACCAGATTCAAGTTCATTAAAGATCCTTTCAGATTCAAGCGAGCCTAGTTTCTGCGTCATTTCATAGGCGGAGCACGATTGTTTTTGACACCTAAACTGGTTGCAAAGTTCAGACGTCTCCAAGTCTCATTATTCAGTAGTGTATTAAATCTAAGCGTCACAATGTCGAAATGTCTAAATAACAAAGCGTCACAATTTCTAAGTGTCTAAATATTTATTAAGCGAATCGGAGAAAGTCGTGGCTCAGAAACATCAGGGAATGAACTGACATAGCCATTAGAAGACCTATTTTGTCTGGCTACAGATCGCAATCTGTATGCGGAGCGAATAAACAACCTTCAATACTGAAGAGGCACTGTCAGAAGAAGAAATATCAAAGCGTCACAACTCTAAGTGACTAAAATTCAGGGTGTCTTATTAAATATCGCTTGGATATTAAACATAGCTAGGATATTTAATGTCAAAGCGTCACAATGTCTAAGTTTCAAAACTCACAGCGTCACAATGTCTAAAAGTCAACGCTTTAACCTTGTAGACGTGGATCGCACCCTCTACGAGCTGCTGGGCGAGTCCAACATTCGTGTGTGGGTGCACGCTGGCTTGACGCGCGACTCTGCGCGCGCACTCAAGTCCATGCGCCCTGAGCCCAGCTTCCACGCCATTATAGGTGGGAGTGCATTTGTTGCTGACACCTATAAGAGGGTGAGTGTCAAAGTCATAAGTCAAAGTAATAAGCCAAACTTATAAGTCAAAGTCAGAGCCATGAGTCAAAGTAATAAGTCAAAGAGCTAGGTCAAAGTCATACGTCAAAATCATAAGTCAAAATCAAAAGTTAAAGTCGAAACATAAAGTCAAAAGTCAGTCGAAATATCAACAGTAATTAGTACCCAAATCCCAGGCTGTTAAAGAGAAACTGGTGCGTCGGGACTACCGCTGGAACCTGGTGTTGACCGACTACAGCAGCCTGGACGTGTCTCCTGTGATACCGGCCGTCGTGCTGCACGTGGACCCTGCTGAGTGCTGCAGAATCCTCGGGCGGAAGGAGGGGTGCAGCTGCTCGCAGGATTTCGAGGTAGCTGCTGTCATCATCGAAAATAACGAGCATGGCATATTCAGTAGCGTACTATGCTAGCAAATAAGCATAGGATTCCATAGATGAAATCAGCGAAGCCAAGAGAATCCTGACTTGTTGCCCGCCTTTAGGCTCCACCGTTGACTTCTAGATCTTGAGAAAAGCAGCAAGCCACTGTCGTACACCGATATTCTGCGGGTGTGCTGGTACCCCGGTCGAGCCGTCTTCCATTCGTACTGCCACCAACGCTGAGTTTCTTGAAGCGCTGGTAGACTCAGACATTTTAAAGGAGGACTATGTGGCCTATACTTACAGTTTTTTTTTTCATCAGCAATGGGTTCTTCTCAAGCCACGTGGTTTATTTCACTTTATCAAATGCAATTTTATCGTACCATTTGCTTTCATGCTAAATTTTTTTTCCTACTTAAAATCCCTGTCACTTTTATTTTATCGTACCATTTGATTTCATGCTAAATTTTTTTCCTACTTAAAATCCCTGTCACTTTTATTTTATCGTACCATTTGCTTTCTTCAAAAATTTTTTTCCTACTTAAAATCCCTGTCACTTTTATTTCATAAACATCTTGGTTTCTCCCACTGGATATCATGCCGTTACATCTCCCACTACCTTCCAGAGAAAGCTGCCGATCCTCTCGTCTCTCATCGAACACCTGGTGGAAACGTACTCCAAGCTGGATGATGACAGTCCTCTGACAGCGAGGGTGGAGTGTGACAACATGGTGCCGGAGCTAAACGACACCAGGGCTCGATTGTACCGGCAGTTGGCTGAAGATTCAGGAGCCAGCAATGAGAGCGTTTTCTACTGGGATGGTAACCGGTAAGAGTTTGTCAACATATGATCGTTGATGGTTTAAATAAAACCTATAAGAATAGTGAACATGTATCTCGCAGGAAATGGGATACATTGAATGGGTTAAATTGTTGTAGATTATTATTAAAATATCCAAAGACGTAGTATAAAAAGCGATATTTTAGAAGCTATAGCGATACGAAGAGGTACAAGATACAAGAGGTATTCCATCTTAGCCTTCTGGGTTGGCAACGCATCTGCAATCTCCTTGGTATTGCGGGTGGCTGGTGGCTGTTGTTGGTGGTGATCACTTATCATCAGGTGACCCACTTACTCGATTGCCTTTCTAGTTTATAAAAAAAATTACAATATAATGTTTATATGCTTACATATTTGTCGTAACTTTGTTTTAGATACGGGCTCTTCCTCCGGTCTCGCTTCGTCCTGTCCACGTTCAAGCCTGACTCCGGCCTGCAGACAGTCGCCACGTGGACTGCTGATGAGGAGTACAAGCTACTGCCAGGAGTGACCCTCGAGCCGCTGAGGCAGTTCTTCAGAATCGGAACGGCTCCTGTTAGTGGCATGCTCCACTTTAAACCACTAGTTACTAGCGTATAGACAAACGAAGAGCTAGTTGGTTTGTAAACATTTTTGACATGTCAAAGTGTGCTATAAGATCCAAAATAATTCGAAAGATCATACTTTTTTTTTATATTATGGCTTTCCAATCTCTAGGTTGAAATGTATTTTGCCAATGACAACTTAGACATTAGACACGCCGCGAGACTATTATAAGGTAGGTAGGAAATGGGTAGGACGATCATACTTGATTAAGAGGATGGTACGTGAGCTGACAGCTATCATTCAAAACACGCTGCAGTGTCATTGTGTTTGTGCGCTCTCTCTTCTTCGTATGGAAACAGATCATTTTTAATGCTCTCGAATGTTTTTGAGAATATACTCGGTAATATCTTGAGAAGATTTCCAAATTTTGGGGAATGTTTTGCAACTTGCAATATGCTATGTATAACACCGGCCCTAACACTGATCCTTGGGGCACCCCTGCCGCTCAATTGTACAGATTCGATCTAGCGTCTTCGTATTTCATTTGAAACTGCCCTACAGATAGATATGATTCCATTTTGCGTTTGTTTACTACTTGTTACACCACAGGACGACACTAACGACAACTTTGAAATGTGTGGTTTTAAGGCAGTACCATGGACGATGCCAAAGTTGGATCCCGCAACTGGAGAACCGATGTTCAACGAAGACGGGCAACCGATATACGAGGGATATTGCATAGACTTAATCCAGAAGTTGTCTGAGGTAAGACTCTTCTTCTTCAATAGGTGCTCTTTTAAATACAAATACACTTAACTTATCAAACATTAATCTCTATGGGTTTGTATTGGGTAATGCAATGAGTATGTACCTGTCGCATAATGTAAGTAAATAATGCTCGTATGTTTTTCCGTACTTGCTAATATTATGGCAAGTATTATTAGAAAGAAAGAAAGAAAATATTTATTTAGTAACAAAAAAACACAGAAATAGACTATAGGTAAAAAATATAATAATAATTATTAATTAGAGCAATTGATTATTGAATTGATTTTTGATTAGCAAGTTGAAGTGGCAGTGGGCAGGGCACATAGCACGGAGAACTGATGGCCGATGGGGTCGAAAAGTTCTCGAATGGCGGCCGCGTATTGGCAAGCGCAGCGTAGGACGACCAGACACAAGATGGTCCGATGACCTCATACAGGTGGCAGGAAGGCGCTGGCTGCATGCCGCTTCCAACCGGTCACTTTGGAAATCCATGGAGGAGGCCTATGTTCAACAGTGGACTTCTTGTGGCTGAGATGATGATGATGAATATTATGGCAACAAAAAGATCTATATCTATTTCTAGATCGTATTAAGTGTATTATTACAAAAATAGCGACGCTTATTGGCGCGAGGATCTGCCTTTTTGGACCGCATACATATTTATATCGACATGCCAACATGATTATTTATATGCATGATATTTTTATCGCGACCACTGACGTTTAACTTGATCGCTAATCGGACGCTAATGATAGCGATTATGATTCGATACCCCGTGAAGAAACAAGCGTGGGCGCAGTTTTAAGTGATTTTTAGGGTTCCGTACCTCAAAAGGCAAAACGGAACCTTTTTAGGATCACTATGTTGTCCGTCTGTCTGTCTGTCTGTCTGTCATGACCATTTTTATCAAGAACGCGTGGAGGTATTGAGTTGAAATTAATATCAAATACTCAAGTCTGTAGACCCTTAGAGCCGTGAAAAAATCAAACTTATAAGTCAACGCAATCAAAAGATACGGTCGTTTATGCCGCATGTTGCATACATTCGCAAGGCACTCAAAAACCTATGGGGTACTTTCCATTAACCTAGAACTCTGAGATTTGTCAAGAAGCAAGGTCTTACAGCACAAATAAAATAATAAATCCGAAAACCGTAAATTGTAGTTAAAGCAGCCAACTAAAATGTTTTGGTCTTACAAAGCAAAATGCTAGATGTTGTTGATGACGGAACCCTCGGTGCGCGAGTCCGACTCGCATTTGGCCGGTTTTTTCGTAATATTACACTTAAATAAACTACAAGAAAGGCTACTTATTTAGATCCTTGCTTTATTTCAGTCAATGGATTTCGACTATGAAATAGTGACGCCTAAAGCGGGCACTTTTGGGCGAAGGCTTCCTAACGGGACTTGGGATGGCGTTGTCGGAGACCTCATGAGAGCTGTAAGTACCTACCAGATGTCTCAAATCTACGGCTTGATGTCATTACATGTGATGGCAGTCTAAGGTTTTTCACGAGGGTATTTCAACTGCGCTACAGATGTGCTGGGAAGCTCAGCGGCGTTTGGGATAAAAGTAACCAATGAGATATTTACTGTACCTACATCTAAGGTTTCTCATTAGCGTACCTTTAATACCTTTACTCGCTTCCAGGAGACTGACATGGCTGTGTCAGCTTTAACCATGACAGCAGAAAGAGAGGAGGTTATTGATTTCGTGGCACCATACTTCGAGCAGAGCGGTATCCTTATCGGTAAGAGATCTAAAAAATATAATTACCATCGCTGTCTCTCAAATCACCACCACCATCTTGCTCGCTAATCCTTCTGCTAAGCAGCAGTGCTTGCACTGTTGTGTTCCGGCGTGGAGAGCAAGACAGCCGGTGACATTACTGGCACAGGAGGTATTCTATCTTAGCCCTCTGGGTTGGCAACGCATCTGCAATCTCTTTGGTGTTGCGGGTGTCTATAGGCGGTGGTGATTACTTACCATCAGGTGAGCCACTTGCTGTTTGCTTTCCTATTTCATTAAAAAAAACCAGTAACTATGCACTTTTTCGGGTTAAAAAGTTGCCTAATTACGCTACTTTCGGTTACTCTCTCGTGGTGTGAAGGAAAGAGAAACCAACACATTTTCATTTGATTTTAGACTAACTTATTTGCTCGTGCACGTAAGAATGTTTGTGCTAGTTCATTATTTAACAGTAAAAATGTTATTCTATCCACCAGCGATCCGCAAACCGACTCGAAAGACCTCATTGTTCAAGTTCATGACGGTCCTTCGAACGGAGGTGTGGCTGAGCATCGTGGCTGCACTGGTGCTGACCGGCTTCATGATCTGGCTTCTCGACAAATACTCGCCGTACTCCGCTGCCAACAACCCAGAAGCCTACCCTTACCCTTGCCGGTCAGTACCACCAGCTATCTAAGTATAAATAAATAAATAAATAAATATCTCGGGACAATTTACACCAATTGTCCTAGTCCCAAACTAAGCAAAGCTTGTACTATGGATACTAGACAACGGATAAACATACATATATAGATAAATACATACTTAAATACAAATAACATCCATGACTCAGGTACAAACATTCATATTCGTCACACAAATATTTGCCCATACCAGGATTTGAACCCGGGACCTCTTGCACAGTAGGCAGACACATGTGCCACTGTGCCATACAGGTCGTCAAAACATCCATGTTTCATATTATTTACGATGGCATCCAATAAAACATGCTTCGTTGGCCATAACAGAAGTATGATAGTGGTGTCACTCCACGTGCCGGTCAAGCGCCGCACGCCCCCCTGCCCGCTCTGCCTGCGGGGCGGTATAGTACAAGACATATCGCGATGATCAGATAAGGCAGTGGTTCTACTAGTACTAGTGGACTATTTGGCCAAATTTTCACCTCGCCAAGGACCACTAATAATTTGTTAGTGAATTATAGGCACTAAGTACTAGGCCTATAATGATTATCAATTAAAGTTATGTATTTGTCAATGTTTTAAATTTGGACGACCGGTTAGTGACCCTGACTACAAAGCTTGAGGTTCCGGGTTCGATTCCCGGGAAGGGCAAATGTTTGTATGCTGAATACGAATGTTTGCACCCGAGTCTTGGATGTTATATGTATTCTAGTATATGTTTAATTATATTAGTATGTATATCCGTTGTTTAGTACCCATAACACAAGCAGCTTTAGTTGCTTACTTAGGGACTAGGTCAATTGGTGTGGACTGTCCCAAAATATTTATTTATTTATTATTTACATCCGACTTTTTCTTTACGCGCCTTCTTCTATCGGAGGTTAGCATAATTATCATGATAATCTCCACTTTTGAGACTGCCCCTTGAAACAATACTCTGGTGCTCCTACTGAACCATGCGCTAGTTCTTAAGCCATGAGATTCTTCTCCTACCAGTGGCCCGTGTCACGAAGCTACAAGTTACAATTTTACAAGTCTAAACCGGCAACATTTGTCATTATGCCCATTGCCATTGGTCATTATTGACCAATGTTGCCAGTTTAGACTAATAAAATTACACAGGCCTTCTCCTGCCTTGGAGCAGAAAAATATAAACACCTTATTATTTCTTCTGCAGGGAGTTCACCCTCAAAGAGAGCTTTTGGTTCGCGCTGACTTCTTTTACTCCTCAAGGCGGTGGAGAAGCGCCGAAAGCTCTTTCAGGCAGGACTCTGGTGGCAGCTTACTGGCTGTTCGTGGTACTGATGCTGGCGACTTTTACTGCTAATCTGGCTGCCTTTCTGACTGTTGAGAGAATGCAGGTAAGTTAAGGTTGAGAACCAGAGCACTGGATGAGGTTTGGTCTCGTTTGCCGTTTTAATTTAAGGGAAAAAATATTAGAGCATGGAGTCTACGGATTCTACCACACTCAATACTCATCGATTGATCGTTGACCGATAGATGTGGTAACCTAGCTTTATCTGATAGCTGCGGCCGTAACATGACAGCCCAGGTTTAGTTTAATCCCTCCCTGTGTCTCTGTCTAACTACTGTCATAAGAAAGGGACGCAGATAGAGATAAACTAGCCTTGGCCAGCCAAGTTAGGGCCTCTGGATAGACGAACTTGGTGTGATAACATCTAATACAGTTACGTTTAAGGTTGCTTTCAATTGTGTTGAAAACTTGACTGAGTAGGAACAACTATGAGTTACGATATGTGCAGACGCCAGTATCTTCACTGGAGCAGCTGGCCCGCCAGTCCAGGATCAACTACACGGTGGTAGAAGGCTCCACCATCCACCAGTATTTTATTAACATGAAGTTTGCTGAAGACACCCTGTACAGGTATGATGGGATTTCATGTGAGATTTTTTGGTTCTTAAAATTTATAGGGAGAAAGTGTCTATGCTTGAAAATATATGTATCAAATTTTAAATGTAAAGAATTTACATACATACAATGTGTTCATTTTGACTTCCAGGGTATGGAAGGAGATAACCCTAAACGCCACATCTGACCAGTCGCAGTACAGGGTATGGGACTATCCTATTAGGGAGCAGTACGGGCATATACTGTTGGCTATCAACGCTTCTAGTAAGTACAACTTGCTTGTCTATTGCTTAATTGATTTTGCGGGTGGTAGGACTTTGTGCGAGGTCCGTCCGGATCGCTCCTACCATCTTGCCCGTTGATCCTATCTAAGCAAGTGAGCTAAGCCGGTGACATTACTGGCACAAGCGGTATTCCATCTTCAGTCAGTAATTTATTGTGAAAAGGTTCTATTGTGGCCTATGAATCTTTGTTGTCTGTACATAAAAACTTTCCGTTTAAATCTCTAAATGACAATGACCGTATCAACGTCCGTTGCTTGGTTTAAGGGAGCAAGCGACCAAAGATACAAACAGACAGACAGGAATAGATCGCGGATACGTATATGCTTAATTGCTTTAAACTTTCGCGATTTAAAATTAAATTTAAAATGCTATATAATAAATGACAACACAAAGAAAAATTAGGGTAATGGCCGGATTCGAACCTGCAACATCAGCATTCCGTGCCTTGCGTATTTGCGTAGGGTAGTTTACCCAAAGAATAAATATCAATAATGTAATGACCGTAAAGACGAAACACGATACTGACACGATAATGTTTCGGAAACTGGAATACGCAAGGCACGGAATGCTGATGTTGCAGGTTCGAATCCTGCCATTACCCTCATTTTTCTTTGTGTTGTCATTCATTATATAGCATTTTAAATTTAATTTGAATGTAAAAAAAAATATACAAAAAGAAAAATCGAAAAATTTTAGAAAATTAAATAAATAATTTCGATTACAATAACAAATCGTTTAATTCAGGAGCTGGTCCCATAATATGTTAGTGACAATTGTTGCTTAAGAAACTTAAACGAGATAAAAATATATTGGTAATTTACGTCGACGTTTCGGCCATGTTTCACGAGTAGTGACCACGAGTGGTGGTGTGTTTACTCGTGACCACGGCCGTTGAAACATAATAATAAATATCTCGGGACAATTTACACCAATTGACCTAGTCCCAAACTAAGCAAAGCTTGTACTATGGATACTGGACAACGGATAAACATACATATATAGATAAATACATACTTAAATACAAATAACATCCATGACTCAGGTACAAACATTCATATTCGTCACACAAATATTTGCCCATACCAGGATTTGAACCCGGGACCTCTTGCACAGTAGGCAGACACATGTGCCACTGTGCCATACAGGTCGTCAAAACGTCAAAACATGGCCGAAACGTCGAGGTAGATAATTAATATATTTTTATCGCGTTTAAGTCCCGATAACGTGCTGACTAAAGTGATGTTGTGTAAAAAACACCATAAAAATCAATACTACTTTTTTTTTATTTCAGTTCCTGTACCAGACGCTAAGACGGGGTTTAGACAGGTGGACGAACACACTGACGCTGATTTTGCTTTCATACACGATTCGGCTGAGATTAAGTAAGTCGGTGATTCTCCAGAGCAGTAGTTCCCAAACTTATTTTTCTCGTGGACCACTTTCAAAATTTTACTGGTTTCGGTGGACCCCCTGCTGCTACATTTCTACCCCCAGCAAGTCTCCCGTGGACCCCTAGGGGTCCACCTGGACCACTTTGGGAATCACTGCTCCAGAGTGTTCACCGTTGCTCATTACCGTTTTCATTAATAGTTGAAATACAGGTCTACTAAGGACTTCGGCCAAGAACTCGCCTGTACTCGGAATTGACTCTAGTTTTAGCAGAAGTTGGTTCTAAACGTTAGATATTTCGTCAATGAAGGAACGGTGATGAGCAACGGTTAAAACGTGGGAGAATTACCGAAGTATAGCCGTGGTTTGTCGATAAATGTATTTAATTTTCTCAATCTCTTTTTGTCGCACCCAACTGGCTTCATAAAAATTGTTAGGTACAGCCAGGGGCCCTAACATGACTGGCTAAGTTTAGTTTATCTCTATCTGCATCCCTTTCTTATGACACTAGTTAGACAGAGACACAGGGAGGGGTTAAAATAAACCTGGGCTGTCATGTTAGGGCCGCAGTAAAGTAGCCATATTGACAAAAAAACCGAAAAACATACACCTTTTTTTAAATCGCGTCCACACTCGTATCGTCCCGCCGCTCTAATCCCTGTCGCGATCTTCGATCAGAGCCCAATTTCATAAACCCGTCTGACGACAGGTGACAGTGACGTTTCGCCGTACATACATTACTGAATCGACAAGTAACGTTACAGACTAACACACTTGATATCAAAGTGGGCAAGTAATGAATACCGAATTCTCAATACACTCGGCTCCCTTATTGCGCTCGGGTACCGCGCGCGCGAATAATACCGCCTCGACTGTAATGATCAACCACACTCGTATCATAATATACTATTGGCTCAGGTACGAAGTAACCCTGAATTGCAACTTGACCGAAGTCGGCGACGTGTTCGCTGAACAGCCGTACGCTATCGCAGTGCAGCAGGGGTCCAGGTTGCAGGAAGAGTTGTCGCGAGCACTTCTGGATCTGCAGAAGGAGAGACTACTGGAACAGCTGGCTGCTAAGTGAGTCTCCGACTCCTCAAATAATTAGGTCTAAAATCCTTACTGACGATCTGCTAATCTGTCGTTAAGGCTGCGTTTCCACCAGAGATGTGCGAGGATGCGTAGCGAGGGATGTGTTTGTAAAGAACCAATGAGCCGTTTCCACCAGTGCTGTGCTGACCGAGGCGAGGTAAATGAAGCGATTCTATTGGTTCTTACAAACACATCCCTCGCTACGCCTCCTCGCACATCTCTAGTGGAAAAGCAGGCTAAGAGGAGTGTGAACCCAGCCCCAAAACGCGCTCCCCATACAAACGGCGATAACGTTTTCCACCCTCTAAACCTTCATCTATGGCAATGATTTTGCCATAAAACTAGGTTTTTTGATTTTTTAAATATTCTACATAGATTTGACAATATTTGCATTTTAGGAGTAAGTAAGTAAGTAAACTCTTTAATGTACATAAGCAGTTACACAGTAAAAAAACGAGAAGGAGGAGGAGGAGTTTCATAAAAAACAAAAAAAGCGTCAATATTTTTTAAACTATTAAGAATATCAAAAATATCAAAACATACAAACCTAGTTCTAGGGCATAATGACAACATACAAAAACATCATGGCTATAGGTTAAGGTTAAGAGGGTGGAAAACGTTATCGCCGTTTGTATAGAGAGCGCTGGGTTCACAGTCCTCTTGATACTCAGGCGACCGCCTATAAGTTTTCGCCCTCGTTAAACCACGCCCTTAATGAATGTTTCAGATATTGGAACGAAACAGCTAGACAGCAGTGCCCTGATGCGGACGAGTCTGAAGGCATCACTCTGGAGAGTCTGGGTAATAATTGATCATTATAATGCAATGATATTATTATACATGGATGTACAGTGTCATACTAAATGACAGCTGAAAAACGGCCCATCAGAATACAGGCTGACGCCAATGTTACAAATGCAAATTATTAGTTTACCATTTATAGTCATTGGATTTACAACTTTACGTCTTACTGCATAAAATAGTAATTTAGTAAGTTTCGTTGGGAATAGGTTTTTTTTACGATATAATAGTATTGACAGCAGCGCCGTCGGTCCGACAGACTGACAGCGCGAGTGATTGTCGATTTATTGTACTTTTTGTCCGACTTTTAATTCTGTTATTTTTTAAACGCTGACTAGAAGTCCATTATTTATAGGTCAGTGGATACCAAATAACTAGCGGACGCCCGCTACTTCATTCGCGTGGAATTAGTAGCCTATGTCGGTCAGGGATAGTGTAGCTTTCTATCGGTGAAAGAATTTTTGAAATCGGTTCAGTAGTTTCAGAGATTACCCCCTACATACAAACAAAGTTTACCTCTTTATTGTGTTAGTGTAGCTATAGCGAACTCGTACGTGAAATGGAAATGAAGAAATTATTTTGCAAGTAGCACTTAGACGTAAAATTGTAAATCCAATGACTATAAATGGTGAACTAATAATTTGCGTTTGTAACATTGGCGTCAACCTGTATTCTCATGTCGGGCCGTTTTTCTGCTGTCATTTAGTATGACACTGTACATCCATGCATTATAATATCAATGTTGATATCTTTTGCAGGAGGTGTATTTATAGCAACTTTATTCGGCTTGGGGCTGGCGATGATAACTCTCGCCTGGGAGGTGTTTTACTATAAAAGGAAGGAGAGAAACAAGGTCCAGGTGCTGGAGGACACGGAGAAGAAACCCAAGAAGGCGTTCGAGAAGGATCTGGATAAGAAAATAAGCGACGGTGTTGCCAGGTGCTTTATTTTGAGGGTGGTAGGACCTTGGCAAGGTTGCACCATCTTGCTCGCTAATCAGTGCTTGCACTGTTGTGTTCCGGCGTGGAGAGCAAGACAGCCGGTGCAATTACTGGCACAAGAGGTATTCCATCTTAGCCCTCTGGGTTGGCAACGTATCTGCAATCTCCTTGTTATTGAGGTTGTCTATAGGCGGTGGTGATCACTTACCATCACGTGACCCATTTGGTTGTTTGCCTTCCTGTTTCATAAAAAAAACTATGTAAAGAACAAGAAAATGTTATGTTTTTGTGTTTCTTACGAAGAGAAATCCCCTTTACACCACTGCCCATAGCGGCAAAAGGGCCAGGGAGACTGCAGATGCGTTGCCAACCCAGAGGGCTAAGATGGAATACCTCTTGTGCCAGTAATTGCACCGACTGTCTTGCTCTCCACGCCGGAACACAACAGTGCAAGCACTGCTTAGCGGCTGGATTGGCGAGCAAGATGGTGGAAGCGGTCCAGGCGGACCTTGCACAAGGTCCTACGTTTAATGACACACAGTGGTTTCGGTACAAATGACAATAGAAGCTCATTAACTTAACAAACTGGAACAAATTAGGTACCTTGCTACTCCCGTGTGCAGTTGAGTCTGCGTGATATGTTGTTTCGTGTGGAAACGGAGGAGGGTAGTTTTTGCATGAACATCGCACAGACGCAGCTAACTTGCACGAGCACAGCACTGGTTTCGCGGAGTAGGAAGGTAATTTGTTCCAGTTTGTTGAAATGGACCTCCGCAAAGTAACGCCTGAATCTATTAATACGGTATTCTAATGACTTTTTTATTTCCAAAATTGATAGAGTTGGTTAAAAGAAAAACTGTGTTTTTAGTTTTCTTCTACGATCATTAGTTTGCGAAATATCACGAGTAATAAAATGACAACGGGCGCGCGTCGCGAAAACGCTCTATCGCGCTGCATACAGGGCCAGTGACGTCACTATAGTGATTTTGTATGGAGCCAACACTAAATCGTGTTTATTTTAATACTGTAAGCTTTTAACTAATTACTCACATACTAAAATTTTGCTACATTTATTATTTGGATTCAAATGACATATTTCGAAACAAAAAAAAAGCATTTTCTCTTAGCCATCTTTGTAACTTTGTATCGCTGTAACTTCTAAAATATCAGGTTTTTTTACCTACTTCTTTGGACATAAATACGTTTTTGGTGATCGTGTACGACAATTTTGCACTTTGATGCCATTAGATTTTTGAGTGGAATACCGTATTACTCCTCAACGTATTATTCTGTTCTGTGGGTCTATGACGGTATTTCTTATTTGCAGACTTAGAAAAGGACGGAAGAAACCGGGTAGGGTTACTATAGGAGATACCTTCAAGCCGGTCGCCGAGAAGGAAGGCGTTTCGTACATCAGTGTGTACCCAAAAACTGAGTTTAAACCATGAATATAGCTCACATATTCATTGGAAGAAATTCCTAAAAAGCATTAAGTAGTTCACCTTTCTAATTCATATTCTCATAACTTTAGAAAAGCACTTTATAAACGTTAAGTATCTACCTACAGTTGCCATGACATAATACTTCGTCCCCGGAATCGCCGGATTCTTTCTTGGTCGGATTCTTGTTTGGCCAGATTCTTGTTTGGTCGGATTCTTGTTTGGCCAGATTCTTGTATGGTCGGATTCTTGTTTCTCCGGATTCAAAAGCAAACGCGCGATATTTCTATAGTTTTATTTGATTTGCTGTAACTAAAAAAATTGCGAACAATCAAGAATCCGGCGAATCGGGAACCAATCGATTTGTCGCCAAGATTTTTTTTGTATGAAATAAATGTATGTTAGTTATTTATGTGTTTTTATTATCTACTAGCTGACCCGACGTCCCCTTCAAATAATTCCTATCCATCCTTCCTTTTTGCATGTCCACATAAACGTATTAAATACTTTTTTACATTCACTACGCATTTCTGTCAATCGACTAGCTTGGGTTTTTGGGTTTCAGCAGTCGAGTAGCTCGGGTTTTTGTGGCTACGCATTTCTGTCATTCGACTAGCTCGGGTTTTAGTAGCTACGCATTTCTGTCATTCGACTAGCTCGGGTTTTTGTGGCTACGCATTTCTGTCATTCGACTAGCTCAGGGTTTTGTGAGTACGCATTTCTGTCATTCGACTAGCTCGGGTTGTTGTGGCTACGGATTTCTGTCATTCGACTAGCTCGGGTTTTTGTGGCTACGCATTTCTGTCATTCGACTAGCTCGGGTTTTTGTAGTAACGCATTTCTGTCATTCGACTAGCTCAGGATTTTGTGAGAACGCATTTCTGTCATTCGACTAGCTCGGGTTGTTGTGGCTACGGATTTCTGTCATTCGACTAGCTCGGGTTTTTGTAGCTACGAATTTCTGTCATTCGAGTAGGTCGGGTTTTTGTGGCAACGCATTTCTCTCATTCGACTAGCTCAGGATTTTGTGAGTACGCATTTCTGTCATTCGACTAGCTCGGGTTTTTGTAGCAACGCATATCTGTCATTCCAGTAGCTCGGGTTTTTGTGGCTACGCATTTTTATCATTCGAGTAGCTCAGGATCTTAGATGAAGAACTAAAGCATGGATAAAGCCTCAGCACATACCCTAAACTGTCAAAATAGTAACCTTCGGTGTGCGTCAAGGTAGTAAAAGTTGCAAATTAATGAGAAAAACGTAGATTATTTTATTTTCAATTTAATTTCCAATATTATACTACCTTAATGTACACCAAAGATAACCATTTCGACGGAGTAGCAAGGTAATTTCTTCCAGTTTTTTTGAGGTCTCACTTAAACAACTCGTTTTATCTCGTATTCTTTATTGACTACCAAAACACCCTGGTGGTGGCTTTCTCAACAACCGTGGACTTGGTTTCCAGCACCCGCTTCCCGAACTGCAGCTTGAAGTGGTCCAGGTTGAGGTACTCTCCGTCGTCCAGGTCTTTGATCAGCTTCCTGACGCGGTCCTTGGCCTGGTCCACGAAGCACGCCGCCAGTTTCATCTCGAATTCAGAGTTGCGAACGCCTATGCAGTACGATCTGAGGGATAAATTGGGAATTAATTATTATTATTTATTTCATACAAAATATATACAGCATAACAGTAATAGACTAAAGCACTGTACAATTTAAATAACAAAACATATTTCAAAACAAGAATAATACAAATAATAATTTAATAGGAAATTCAACTGCCATCCATCGCCTCACAGTACTTTACACAAACACGACACACATTCACCCATCGACTTGCAAACAGATCATCCTCTGGTGCCCATGACAGAAACGAGTTCAGTAGCTTTAATGCTCGGACGGTAGGAGAGTTTCTGTGCGCTACCGTGCGCTACCGTGCGCGTTCTTGGAACAGCAAGAAGGTTGTGGGTTCGCGGTCTAAGCGCAATTCTAGACATTTATTTATAATAAAATAGCAGTTATAGTAATGGAAGGTACCCATACTGCGTAACCCATCGAGGGGGATGGGAATCTTCAAAATACCACGCTTGGTCACTAGAGGTGGGGATAGGTGTTTGTCACGTAAGCAAATCAATACTTTTTTTTATGAAATAGGAAGGCAAACAAGCAATTGGGTCACCTGATGGTAAGTGATCACCACCGCCTATAGACACCCACAACACCAAGAATATTGCAGATGCGTTGCTGAGATGGAACACCTCTTGTGCCAGTAATTGCACCGGCTGTCTTGCTCTCCGCAACACAACAGTGCAAGCGCTACTGCTTAGCGTAGTGGTAGCGATCCGGATGTACGCTTAACGCGGATGTAAGCTTAATGTGAATAAAGATACTTTGACTTTGACTTTGACTTTAGGCTTACCTAGACGCCCTGGCGAGGACTGCTGTCATAGCCAGAATTTCAGTACCGGCCTCTGCCAGCCTGTTCATTTCGCTGCAACAAAAAAAAAATTCAGGTGGCACAACTAACGACGACGGCAACAGAAATACATCATCTGTGAAAATTTCAACTGTCTAACTACCACGGTTCATGAGATACAGCCTCACCTCGCCTGATGACAGACGGACGGACAGCGGCGTCTTAGTAATAGGTTCCCGTTTTACCGTTTGGGTACGGAACCCTAAAAACATATCGTTTTTAGTTCTCGTGCTCTCCGCTAGCTCTGTGATGGCGTTTCAACTTTGTACACAAAATTAGTTGTCAAAAGTATGGGACAGTCTATCCAATGCCAAACCAAGCCCAGCTAAGCCAAGCCAAGCCAAGTCAAGTCAGGTCAGGTCAGGTCAGGTCAAGTCAGGTCTTTGTGGACCATGATTCAGGTCCCATGACGCCTGTTAGAAAGCCGGTTCGAAGAAGACACTTAGGGATGGTTTTAGTTCGAATATGCCCCCCACTCTAGGGGAGAGTCCCACATAAAAATAAATAAATAACTTGGGACAATTAACACCAATTGACTTAGTCCCAAAGTAAGCAACTAAAGCTGCTTGTGTTATGGGTACTAGACAACGGGTATACATACTTATATAGATAAATATATACTTAATTACATATAACATCCACGACTCGGGCACAAACATTCGTATTCATCATACATACACAAACATATGTACCCCCTGAGTCGGCCGGGGGCCGCTAAAGCTTTCCTCCCTAGTCAAAAAAATAAATAAAAAGGTCAAGTCAGGTCAGGTCAGGTCAAGTCGAGCTAATATTTATTGTTAGAGCTCAGTGGTTGGCGCACGCACGTTTGAGCCTCGCCCACTTTGTTCCCGTGCCGCGCCATGAGGGTCTCGCAGGCAAAGCGCATGCGCAGCACGCAGTACTCCAGCTGCTCGGCCGCAGGCCGAAGCGTTGGGTGCAGGTGCTCCGAGAGGAACAGCGTCAGCTTCGGGTCGTCTTTCTCCTGGAGGCATGAAAAAAAGATAAAGATTTGTTTGTCATTGTTCATAAAAAATATGTCTAAAAAATATTTTTTGGTACTATTCACACCAATTGACCTAGTCCCAAAGTAAGCAATTAAACCTGCTTGTGTTATGGGTACTGGACAACGGATATAAGTCAAAGTCAAAGTGAAAATATTTTTATTCAGATTAGGCTTGTCATAAAATTTACCACCGGTTCGGAAAAACCTCTGATGCGAAGATACCGGCAAGAAACTCAACGAGGTGTAATTTTTTAAATAAATCAAAATTACAATGATATTTTACATCCCAAACATTTAAAAATTTAACAATTTAACACAGTAAGTGTACAATTTTTGGAGCCAGGGATCGCCAATACAGATCGGGATCATTTGCAAACCTCCCTGTCCAAGATGTAGTCATTGATTTTATAATACGCCCGAGAAATTAATGTCTTCTTGACAATAGCTTTGTATTTTGTATCATTTAGTTCAGTTATGTTTTTTGGAATTTGGTTGTAAAATCTTACACAATTCCCCATGAACGACTTATTGGTTTCAGCCAGTCTGTAAGTTGGAACTTTAAGCTTTCCCGTATTTCTAGTAGCCTTTGGCTTATCGACGTTGGTAGGGAAATTACATACATACATACTTATATAGATAAATAGATACTTAAATGCATATGCATATTTGCGGGTGGTAGGACCTTGTGCAAGGTCCGTCCGGATCGCTACCACCATCTTGCTCGCTAATCCTGCCGCTAAGCAGCAGTGCTTGCACTGTTGTGTTCCGGCGTGGAGAGCAAGACAGCCGGTGTAATTACTGGCACAAGAGGTATTCCATCTTAGCCCTCTGGGTTGGCAACGCATCTGCACTCTCTTTGTTGTTGCAGGTGTCTATAGGCGGTGGTGATCACTTACCATCAGGTGACCCACTTGCGTGTTTGCCTTCCTATGTTGTATATAAAAAAAAAAAGCATCCAAGTGACATACCTGGTGTCTGTTGGCAATAACCTTCTTTATAATGAAACCTGGATGGAACAGCGGGTTTCTGATCTGCTTTATTTCTTGCGACATTATTTTGCCGGCGTGATGTATACCGTTTAATGCTGAAAACAAACAAAAAAAAACTATACGCTTATTTTAGGTAAAAAAAGAAAAAAATTGTTTTTTTTTTAAATATCACGTATCTAAGTCAAAGTCAAAATATTTTATTGAACAAAAGCACATGTCATAAATGAATTAAGTAATACATTAAAATTTAGATATAATTAATCATTTTTTACCAAAAACACATTATTCTGATCGCAATACAAGGCATATTTATACACATACTCGTATGTAGCATTCAAATGAAAAGTATCCTTGTTTAAACCCAGGACATGTTTATTTTTATGAATAAATGAATATAAGTATCATTGGTTTTAGGGACACCCTGTATATAGTATATACACGGTTATATTATATACCTCAGTATAATTGTATATATACAGGCTGAGCTAGGCAAAATACAAATTACAAAATACTATCTCGCATGTATTTAGATATAAAATACAGTATTTTAACGCACCCATAATAGTATTTTATGCAACTGTTACATAATGAGGGGTCTTAAAACACGAGTGTGGTTTTATGAAACGAGCGTCAGCGAGTTTCATAATAGGATCACACGAGTGTTTTAAGACCTAATTATGTAAAGTTGCATACATTACTTTATCTACACACATATCATAAGTACTCTATGGTGGGTTCAGAAGCCATAAGGCAATGACCTGCATTGCTACTAGCTACTAGTGCTAGGTACCTATTAAATATCTATAGACTGTACACATTAAAATAATGTAATAAAAAATAAATTTGAACAAATATAGAAACAAATTAGAAAAAAATCTCATAATAATATTGGTTGTTATAATGTTGGTCATTGCCTACGGTTTCTGAACGCATTATAGAGCATTTATGATATATGTGTAGATAAATAAGATCTAAATGTAGGCTTAATGTATTTACGTTAAAATGTATTTTAAAGCCATTGGTATTTGAAATACTAACTACAAAATACTCCAGCGTCAGGTATTTGAAATCCAAATTACAAATTAAGTTTTTAAGAAAATAATTGAAGTACAAATACTACATACGTATTTGTATTAAAATACTGCCCAACCCTGCATACAGGGTGCTCCTAAAACTAATCATACTCATACTCATTGATTCATGAAACTTTTTTTTTCATAAAATAGGAAGGCAAACAAGCAACTGGGTCACCTGATGGTAAGTGATCACCCACGCCTATAGACACCCGCAACACCAAGGAAATTGCAGATGCGTTGCCAACCCAGAGGGCTAAGATGACCTCTTTTGCCAGTAATTACACCGGCTGTCTTGCTCTCCACACCGGAACACAACAGTGCAAGCATTGCTGCTTAGCGGCAGGATTAGCGAGCAAGATGGTGGTAGCTATCCGGACGGACTTAAATTAAAACTAAATCGAACTTACCAATAAACATGTTGACGCCCTCCTGATTTTCCCCCTTAAGTGTAAGAAGCCGGAACTCTTCGAAATGTCGGCTGAACTCTTTTTGATTCTCCAAAGGTGGGATAGATAGGAGTTCCAGCATTCTACTTAAGCCGTGGGACGCTATGAAGTTTCTAAAACAAATAAACAGAATATTAACTTGACTGGTTTTGGTGTTAATTTTTAAAGAAAAAAAATACTTTTAAAAAGAAAAAAAAATGCTGTCATTTGAAACGGGTGGTAGGACCTTACGCATGGTCCGTCCGGATCGGTACCAGTATCTTGCTCGTTATTCCAGCCGATAAGCAGCAGTGCTTGCACTGTTGTGTTCCGGCGTGGAGAGCAAGACAACCGGTGTAATTACTGGCACAAGAGGTATTCCATCTTAGCCCTCTGGGTTGGCGCATTTGCAATCTCCTTCGTGTTGCGGGTAATGCTATAGCTATAAGCGGTGGTAATGACTTACCAGCTGGTGACCCGCTTGCTTGTTTGCCTTCCTATTTTATACATATATATAAAAAAAAGTTTTTTATGTATTCATTAGGCATTCCATCTTAGCCCTCTGGGTTGGCAACGCATCTGCAGTCTCCTTGGTATTGCGGGTGTCTAGGCAGTGGTGATCACTTGCCATCAGGTGACCCACTTGCTCGTTTGCCTTCCTATTTAATAGGGTACCTGCACATAGCAGTTTCCATTTCAGCGTCAGGGTTAAGGTACCCGTCCATGAGGCCCGCCGTGAAGTACTCGGCGCTCTCTGACGCGTATATGTCCAGCAGAGCGGAACCCACTGTCGAGCGGAGGGTGGGCAGCTCTGAGAGAGGTTTCCCTGTAACAAACAGGTAATTTTTAGGGCTCCTTACCTCAAAAGGAACAAAGAAGCCAATGTAGGATAGGATCACTTCATTGTCCATCAGTCCGTTTATCAAATATGGTCAATAGATTCAGGCGTTACTTTGCGGAGGTCCATATCAACAAACTGGAACAAATTACCTTGCTACTCCGCGAAACCAGTGCCGGGCTCGTGCAAAATAGCTGCAACATGCATGTACGCCATTCGTTCAAGTAGCGGACGGTCGTAATGTTCGATCTTGATGATGCCTCGTATAGAGGCGAAACGCGCGTCGATCGTGTAGTTTTAGTGTTTAGTGGTGGTGGTGTGTAGTTGAGTCTGTGTGATATATGTTGTTTCGTGTGGAAGCGGAGGAGGGTGGGTTTTTGCATGAACATATATGTGTCGCCAGACGCAGCTATTTTGCACGAGCCCGGCACTGGTTTCGCGGAGTAGCAAGGTAATTTGTTCCAGTTTGTTCAAATATGGTCGTTGTTGCGGACTTATTGATATATTGAACCTATTTGCTATTTTATAAAAAAGGTTTCACTCTTGTCGATTTAATGTCAGACGTATGACGTTGTCAAAGGAAAATATATAATTAATTTTACGAGCTATTAAAGGAATTTTGTTCATGAAGACAAAAACCTGAGACGACAACAGTCGTCATTTACAAAAAGAGGGGGGGAATTGTTTCGGAAATTTCTGACAATTACTCTTATTGAAAATTTCCTTTTTTAAGAAAACATCCGTCATCACATCAGTAATGATGCTCTAGTTGCAGGAAGATTTGAAAAAGGAGGCAATATTATCGGAAATTTCTAAGTATTTCTTAAGAGGAGTGTGAACCTACCGCTCTCTATACAAACGGCCATAACGTTTTCCACCCTCAAAACCTTAACCTAAAGCCATGATTTTTTTATAAGTAGTCATTATGCCATAGAACTAGGTTTGTATGTTTTGAGTGTTCAAATATTCTTAAAAGTTTGAAAAATATTGACGCTTTTTTGTTTTGTATGAAACTTTTAAAATACAAATATTGTCAAATCTATGAAGAATATTAAAAAAACCAAAACATACAAACCTAGTTCTAAGCCATAATTACAACACCAAAAAATCACTGCCATAGTTTAAGGTTTAGAGGGTGGAAAACGTTACCGCCGTTTGTATGGGGAGCGCTTTTTGGGGCTGGGTTCACACTCCTCTTAAATTGAAAATTCCGCTATTCGCATCAGTACATACCACTGAATACTCTGTCGCGTATGTAATCCGTCGCGGCCAGCATGGCGCGCTGCAGGCTGCAGCGGCAGAGGGTGGCAGTATGGAGTCGCGCGCCACCCAGTATGCGTGCTAGGCTCGCCTCCGTCACTTCTTCTAAAGGGGTTGCTGTCAACAATCATAGGATTAGTCAAAGTCAAAGTCAAAATATCTCTATTCAGGACCCCAATTCTCGGTTCATGCGAGATGCATCTCACGTGCGAGATGAGTCAAAAATGATAGATTTCCAAGGGATTTGACAGCGGTTTTCGTGCGAGATAAACCGAGTTGCCCCGCAGCCCCGCCTTAATACGGGTACTATCGAGATGTAATGTAGAAATGAAAAAAAAACCGGTCACGTGCGAGTCGGACTGGCGCACTGAGGGTTCCGTCATCAACAACATCTAGTGTCGCATTTTTGCTTTGTAAGACCAAAAACATTTTTTTTTGTGCGTTTTAACTACACATTCACGGTTTTCGGATTTATTGTTTTATTTGTGCTGTGAGACCTTGCTTCTTGCCAAATTTCATAAACCGAGAATTGCTCCGCAGATCAGGCTTACAGGAAGCACTTATGAATGTCATAAAATTTACCACCGGTTCGGAAAAACCTCTGATGAGAAGATACCGGCAAGAAACTCAACGAGGTGTTATTTTTTCAAATTAAACAAAATTATAAAAAAAATGTCATTAAATGAACCTTTTGTCAGGCACTTGCATGCCTTCTGGATGTTAATTAGTTTTTTTTCTTAGTCATGTTGCATGTATATTAAAAGGCACATTATAAATGCTGTGCATAGTTGTAATCTCATCAAAACATGAATGTGAAATGAGAGCCAAGTTCAATATTATGATATATATAGAATAGAATATTTTTATTTTAGCCCATTAATTGCGATCCATAATTTTGTTAGTAAGTACAATAGTATTTTATGCAACTGCTATATAATGAGAGGCCTTAAAACACGAGTGTGGTTTTATGAAACGAGCGTCAGCGAGTTTCATAATAGGATCACACGAGTATTTTAAGGCCTAATTATATACAGTTGCATACAAGTATTTTATGCAACTGTTGCATAATGAGGGGTCTTAAAACACGAGTGTGGTTTTATGAAACGAGCGTCAGCGAGTTTCATAATAGGATCACACGAGTGTTTTAAGACCTAATTATGTACAGTTGCATACATTAACTGCAACGTCCATACTGTGAGGCGGCGTTTGGCGGAGAGGTGTTTTGATTGAGGGTATGTCGATGTGTTAATATATTGGTGTCAATTCTTCTTTTTTTATGGTTATATATAATACTACCTGTGTTGAGAGTGGCTTTTGGCTTGTTTTCTTTACTTGTGTTTACTTGTGTTTACTGATCGTGCATTGCTGCGACCTTGTGCGTGCTAGTTTTTAAGTTTATACACTTTGTTGCTACTTGTGAGATCCTGTAATTGGCTTTGTTAATGTTATTGAAAATGTTTATGTGTGTCTGTAAGCTGTTGGTTCTCCGAAAAAATATAAATAAATATAAATATAATATTACTTTATCTACACACATATCATAAGTACTCTATGATGGGTTCAGAAGCCATAGGGCAATGACCTGCATTGCCCTATAGCTTCTGAACCCATTGCTTTGCTATTAATCTACTAGTACTAGGTACCTATTAAATATCTATAGACTGTACACATTAAAATAATGTATTAAAAAATTAATTTGAACAAATATAGAAACAAATTAGAAAATTTCTCATAATAATATTGGTTGTTATAATGCTGTCCATTACCTACGGTTTCTGAACGCATTATAGAGCATTTATGATATATGTGTAGATAAAAGTTATAATTCGTCAGAAGGTCACAACACACATTTTATGCTGAACTGTCAAAAGCGATTGAGGCAGCTAGCAAGAACATTATTGTTATGGGCGATTTTAACGGGAAAATCGGCCTACAAAGGCAAGGGGAGGAACATACCATAGGGAAATACGGCATTGGAATAAGAAATGGAAACGGAGAAAGACTGATTAACATGGCCCAAGAGAACAATTTGTCACTTTTAAACAGTTTCTTCAAGAAAAAACCATCACAGAAGTGGACATGGAAATCGCCAGATGGTTCCTATTGCAATGAAATAGATCACATAACTAGTAACCAACCTAGAGCCTTCAAAGATATTAGAGTTATTAATCAACTGAACTTCTATACCAACCACCGAATGGTCAGAGCAACCCTATATTGCAAAGAGCGTAAAACAAGGAAACACTTTAGCCAACATTACAGCAATAAACCTGTCCTAGGGCAACTGCCGTCAAGCACAAATCACTCAGTCAAAACAAAAAACAACATTCAGGAATACTATGACAACGAGATAATAAGTATGTTCAAAACGATAAAGCCAAAAGTACCAAAGAAGGACATATTAAGCCTAAAAACGAAGGAACTAATTTTAAAAAGGAAAGAGCTATTTAAAGGAAAGAAAAAAGACAAAACTTTTTTGAAAGAAATCACTAAGATAAGTAAAGAAATCAGCAACAATATAAAAAAGGATAGAGCGAAAAGAGAGTTCGACTGTATCAACCAACATATAGCCAAGACAGGAGGTATAAAGAAAGCTCTGAAAGAACTGCAAGAATCTAAAACATGGATACCGACAATAAGAGACAAAAATAAAATACTAGTGTCAAATAGAGCTTCTATCGTTGATACTGCAACAAGCTTCTATAAAAGTCTTTATACGAGTATGAACTCACAAGAAACAGACTATCCTGATCGCAAATGGAAAAGAGAAGAACAAATCCCACCCGTCTTGCAAAGAGAAGTTGAACACGCAATTGCAACACAAAAAAACTATAAATCCCCAGGGCCCGATGGCATAGCGAATGAAACAATGAAAACATCACTACCAGACACCCTCCCACAAATAACAAAATTATTTAATATCATTGTAGAGTCCGAGTACATACCCGCGCAATGGACCACGAGTACAATCATTCTTATCCACAAAAAAGGAGACAAAGGCGACATCAACAACTACCGTCCAATAAGCCTCATGTCTAATGTGTACAAAGTATTCTCTAAAATTATCCTAAACCGTATCACAAAAATACTGGATGAACAACAACCCAGGGAACAAGCAGGATTTAGAGCAGGATTCTCCACATTGGACCACATGCATACTTTAAAGCAAACTATTGAGAAATGTCAGGAATATGGATATCCCTTGTACCTAGCCTTCATTGACTACAACAAAGCTTTTGACTCTTTGGAACACAACTATATATGGCAGGCACTCGATAATCAGGGAATTGAAGGGAAATACATAAGAATTATAAGAAACGTCTACTGCAACAGTTCAGCTCAAATTAAACTTGAATCTATTGGTGAAACCTTTCCAGTACGAAGAGGAGTTAGACAGGGGGATCCACTTTCACCCAAACTTTTTGCAGCTGTTTTAGAAGATATTTTTAGAAAACTGAATTGGGATGAATTTGGCATCAACATAGATGGGACAAAACTAAATCACCTCAGATTTGCAGATGACATTGTGCTTATAACTAACACCCCGGAAACCTTACAAATTATGATACAAGACCTTGCAGTCAAGAGTAGAGCAGTGGGCTTGACCATGAATAAAACGAAAACCAAGATAATGACAAACAGGTTGGAAGTAAATATCAAAGTGGAAGGTGAAAACGTTGAATATGTAAAAAGCTACATATACCTGGGCCAACTAATTTCAATCAATGACCAAATGCAGCAAGAAATCGATCGTAGAGTAACAAATTCATGGAAAAGATTTTGGTCTTTGAAAAACATTCTAAAGAATCGACAGTATTCCATTGCTGTAAAAAGAAAACTGTACACTACTTGTATACTGCCAATACTTACATATGGAAGCCAAACTTGGGCAACCACACAGAGAAACAACCAAAAACTTGTGACTTGCCAAAGAAGCATGGAGAGAAGCATATTGGGATTTACACGAAGAGATAAAAAACGCGCCATAGACTTAAGGCAAATTACAAAATGGGAAGATGTGATAACAAAAATAAAAACGCTTAAATGGAAATGGACTGGCCATATGCTCAGAGAGCAAGTAACAAAGTGGAGCAGGAGGCTCACAGAATGGACCCCCCGCTATAACACTAAAAGAAAAAGGGGTAGACAGAACAAAAGGTGGTCAGACGACATTAAAAAAATATCTGGGCCTCTATGGCTACGGTTGGCTAAAGATAGAGAGAGTTGGAGAAGGCTGGAGGAGGCCTTTGTGTCTGAGGGACACGCTAATTAGGAGTCCCGACTATTTAATTTAACTTTATTATGTACAACTTTGTTCCTATATTAGTAAATAAAAGGCTTTGAAATTTGAGGTTAGCGTGGGCGACGCCTGTCCTGTTTCCCCGAATGCTGACGTGACAACACGTGAGGGGTGCTGCTAGAAGACTATCACACGTCGACCATTGTATGCCTATTGTTTATACGCTTAAGTTTTAAATTTGTAACTAAAAAATGGCTTTCCAAAAAAAAAAATGGTAAAAGAAATGCCTCTCACCTGGTGTCTTGTGGAAGGACACGAACTCGCCGGCAGCGGTCACCCCGTGGGCTTTGGGATGCACCAGGTAGGCCCGCAGACGGCCGGCCTCCGCTGCAGCCAGCACTAGGAAGTAGCCTGAGGTGGCACTGCAAGCCTTCTCTCCGGAGACCCGCCATACTTCTATTGGTTCAACATGATATCTTCATCTCCCTTATCGTATTAACATTTTTTTTCTATACAACAGGAAAGAAAACAAGCAAGTGGGTCACCTGACGGTAAGTGATCACCACCGCCTATAGACACCCGCAACACCAAGAAGATTGCAGATGCGTTGCGAACCCATAGGGCTAAGATGGAATACCTCTTGTGCCAGTAATTACACCGGCTGTCTTGCTCTCCACGCCGGAACACAACAGTGCAAGCACTGCTTATATCTGCAATCTCTTCGATGTATTCCATCTTAGCCCTCTTGGTTGGCAATGTATCTGCAATCTTCTTAGTGTTGCGGGTGTCTAGAGGCGGTGGTGTACACTTACCATCAGGTGACCCACTTGCTTGTTTGCCTTCCTATTTCATAAAAAAAAACCAAATTGATGAATAATCGAATCCTTAATCCTTATTTATAAATTTTTCTAATGGCTAGGATTTGGAGACTCTTACCTTGCCCATCCAACTCTGCGACAGTCCTGAAATCAGCTTGCGATGTTCTCTCCGCTAGCTTTTCCTTTATACAGAGTGAGATTGTATGCTCTCCCCCGATCAGGTCGTCCAATATTTGCCGGAACTGGTCTGAACGTAGACCAGCTTTTAACGCCTCCAACGCTACCCAGTGGTCGCTAAGCTTCTGTGCCAGGTCAGGGTCCGACGATATTGTTTCTAAGTACCTTGAAAGATATTTTACGTGACAATATCAAGTTTGTATTAATTTATTATTATGCTGAAATGTAAGAATTAAATGAGTATATCTAAGATCTTTTGCAACTGATTATACCAGTGCTTCAGAAAATAAACGGTTCTGCTTAGAAGTGTTCTCATTAACTCAACAGCTTCATATTATATTTATTTTCTAAATACTTAATATAAAGAATAGGGTATTGCGGGTGGTAGGACCTTGTGCAAGGGCTGTCCGGATTGCTACCACCATCTTGCTTGCTAATCCTGCCACTAAGCAGCAGTGCTTGCCCTGTTGTATTCTGGCGTGGAGAGCAAGAAAGCCAGTGTAATTACTGGCACAAGAGGTATTCCATCTTAGCCCTCTCGGTTGGCAATGCATCTGCAATCTCTTTGATGTTGCGGGTGTCTATAGGAGGTGGTGTACACTTACCATCAGGTGCTTGTTTGCCTGCCTATTTCATAAAAAAAAGGAATTTAAGAAAAACTAGAGCAAACCACAGCACACAACCACAGCAAACCACAGCAAACTTTCAGCCTATTGAACTACCTGGCACTAGTTCAGTAAATAACCATTCTGTGAGGGGAAGTGCCCAGCGATGGGACTATTACGTAGGCTGGATGTAGCAAATGACGACATACCTTATACTTTCAGTATAATTCATCGCCAAGCCACCCAGAGTAAGGCCAACGGGAGCCGCAAATATCTGATTCTGTTTTAAAGCTTCTATGCGTTCTTCTTCTGTTTTCTCAGAGTTATTAAACATACTCTCAAGTCGTGACACTCTTTTATCTAAGTCTTCGCTCTCTTCTTTATGTAAGATCTCAGGGTACGCTAGTAATTCGCGATCGAAAATGGAAACAAAAACATTCTTCATGAACGGTTGGATAGCTGCCTTCCGGTGCTCCGGGCGTTCTAGAACCTTCAAGTCTTCAAAGTCGAACTTCTCTTCTTGCACTTTGGGCTGTGACGCTTGGGTGGAATCGAAATTTGAGGCGGTAAAACGGAATTTTCTGTAGATTGTATTGCCGACATTTTTGTTGCGAATTGTGCAAACTGAGCGAGCTATATTCATTCTTATACTTTGAAATACACTCTTTAATAAATATTGTGTGTATTTTGTAGTGTTTATCGCTCGAATATTAAATAAGTTTCAGTTTTTAAGCAGAAAATAGTGTTCTATCCGCGAATTCGTACTTTTAGAGGTTATGTTGTCAAATATTTGACATCTGACGTAACGTTTAATTTTTTAAATTGTCGCTGCTTCATAAAAGGCAAAATAATGTATGCTTAGACTGCCATATCTTAAACAATGTTATACATGCAAGGGAGTGCAACTGAGATCCTACGGAATGTTAGCAGGGAGAATAGATTGTCCTGCCTTCGGTCGTTTCATGAGCCTGCACGTCAGATATGGAGGGCAGAGAACCGACTGGGGTGGAGTTATATTTCTATAATAATTATTAATAATATTAACTAACTTAGATTATAAGTCAAAATGCAACTAACAAATTATGGACTGATTTTTCTGATTTTTTTTAGTGTATCTTCCACTTCCACTCTCAGTGGTGGTTAACTACTGACTGCAGTACAAACGAGCCGGGTCGACAGGGGTAGTACCACACTTTTATAGAATACCGGCGCGAGCCGTGAAGTAGGTATAGTAACTTGCTACTGCAATTCATACGGTGACTGAAAGATCCAGAAGCCCTCAGGGCAGGGTTCGAAGTGATAATTATCAAGATAATGCGGGATTTTGCGGGTGGTAGGACCTTGTGCAAAGTCCGGATCGCTACCACCATCTTGTTCGCTTATCCTGCCGCAAAGTAGCAGTGCTTGCACTGTTGTGTTCCGGCTTGGAGATCAAGACAGCCGGTGTAATTGCTGGCACAAGAGGTATTCCATCTTAGCCCTCTGGCTAGGCAACCCAAAGAGATTAAAAACTTGCAAGTTAAATAAAAGTTCCTAAAAATTTATTTACTTCTTCAATCTCGAAGTCTTCTATTAGAAATTTAAACCTTTGGAAAACATCCCAATCAACCAAAAAGCCTCTAAATTATTGCAAAATCACGGTCCCCACTTAAAACAATGTTTTCTTGACTCGCAAACAGAGGGTCAATTCTACCCTCGTCAAATCACCATGCAATCGCGATTCAACCCTTTAAGTATCACCCCTAATTAGTAAAAAAACATATGTATAATATTAGGAACAACGGCTACTCGGAAATTTGCTGTGGCAACATTACTGAGGGAAGCGAAATAACGGATGGTTGTTAACGATTAACGATAAGCAATAACCGTTAACAATCGGTAGTAAAGTCGTGATTTTAATATTCCCTTTGAGTAGAATCACCAAAGACAGGGCACGCAAGGTGTAATTTGTATGCGTGCTGCTATACAATACAATAAAATACAATATGCTTTATTGAATACCTCATTAACAATTTCACAGAATTATAGATACATCTTAAATATAGGTATCCAAAAGGTGGTCTTATCCCTTGAGAGCGATCTCTTCCAGACAACCTTTGGGTAAAGATAAAAATTAAAACTAAGATAAAATTTGTTATCTTGCAATTTTGTTATCTGGCAAGCGGTGCGCTATATGTGTGGCTTCCATCAACCAAATTGTTGATGTGCTGAAGACAGGCCAAATTAGGAGTGGAATAGCCCAGAGCGTATGAAGAGAGAAATGTGTGGGGAGAAGGTAGAAGCATGCCAGGACCGGAGCAAATGGCGTTTTGCGGTCCCTGCCTACGCCGAACCCTAAGGAAACATGCGAAAGCTTGTAACATTAGTCAGGTTTCCGTCATGCTTAGGAACGGGACTTGCGATGGCTAAGGTATCTGATTTCTGCGTCAAGTGGTGTGTAACCATGCGTTATAAAGCTTGCATGTATGTAGTAACGAAAATATTATTCTTCGTGGCTCTAATGACAATAACGGTGGTTAAGTTTAATAATGTAGAACAAAATATTATTGTCCATAACATCATTGTGTATTTTACGTCCTTTTAGGTGCGGGTGCTGACCGATCATCTGTCGACTTTTATGAAGCATGAATTCTGGCCGAAGGGAGTCGCTTTCCGTCGTTTTCACGGACGGTTGCTGGACACCCCGAAACTAGGTCACACGTCGCCGAAGTAACGAGCTAATTTTAATGTTTTTAATGTTTTAATGTTTTTGTTTTATAAATATGTATGTTAGTCTTTAAGGTATTTTTTCTATGGGCCAATGCAGCCTGAAATAAATGGTTCTATTCTATTCTATTGTTATTATTGTCGTTTAGTTTGCTTATAAGTTCTGAGGACAGTTCAATCACCAAGGGGTATTTATAATAATTATTTATTTAATTAATTAGGCACAAGTGTGATTAATAGAGTAAGATTAACAAGACAGCCTCGCTCCCAATTAGCGTCACATGATTTATATATTCGTGCTTAGCTCAAATTAGTTTGCTTACATGTATGATTTCTTTACATTTTTGCTTGCACGCATTCTTGCATGCATACTAGCATACTGTCTTGTATTGCATGTTTAGACACTACTACACTAATACGCATCACATTATTAGCATCTTTGCTTACTTGCATGCTTGATTGCTTAAACATTTCCTTGCTTGCGGGCTTGGGCGTACCTATGATCACATGCCTGTTTGCATGCTTGTTTAACTATCCGCTTTCAAGCTGGCTTCGATGGTTGCTTGCATTGTACGCTTGCTGTAATTGGGTAAATGCTTGCTTGAAGCTAAGCAATAATTTAGTTTAAACGCAGCCCCGTTAAATGCTAACAACGTTATAATAACGAACGATAAAAAACAACGTATCGTTAACAGTCACCCCTCACGTTCCCATCTCTAACTAAGAATAGGAGATGGGGTGAAGAAAATTTACCCTGCAGCCAGTTCACTGCACAATCAACTCAATGCTTTCAGTATCATGGTTGAAAACCAATTGATAAATTTTCCTTAGCATGGCGGAGTTTCCCTGTATCAAAAGTTAAAGGGAAAAATACCCTATACGATGTATTTTAGGTTGATATTTATTCGTAAGAGGCGTTATAGTATAATTTTACATAAGTACATATAGCCTTCCATAGAATAATCAGTAGAAATCCTTCGACGAACGCGTCGCGTCCGGTATCGCTGCATTTTGACCTAAAATCAGTTAAAATGCCTATTGGACACCAACAAAATGGTTTTTAAGTGACTAGTGATGTGATTATCGATATTTTTAAGTGCATTTGGTTTCTGTGAACAGTGAGGCGATCGGGTTCAGAAGTTATGTGGTGTTAATGGTATGTCAGAGGAAAGGTTCTAGAAAATGATTGCAACGGATTGTTTTACTTTATAATTGTAATCAGAAGCTATGATTAAAGCTTTAAGTTTCCTATCGCAAATATTATAAATATGCATTGCCAATTTAACGTCCTACCTATTTGTACTGTATTAAATAACGTTATCGGTAGGTACTTTGTTCTAATAGTGTTGTGACAGTAAAAGGTTTGTACCATTTTTTAAAAATGTTAAAACCAAAACACGAATTAAAAAAAAATTGTGACAGTTATCAAACTGGGACAAATTGCCTTGCTACTTCACTAAATAATTTTCTTTGGTAAGTAAATTTTTTATTCAAACAATAATGACAATTTCTAGATATTTTTTTTAATTTACCAGACTAGCAAGGTAATTTGTTCCAGTTTGTTGATATGGACCTCCGCAAAGTAACGCCTGAATCTATTAATTATTAATAGTGACAGTAATTTTGGTACTGGCAGAGTCATGTAGCCACCTGCTAGTTGCATTAGGAATGGGTCGGCTAGACTCTGGTTAGTACTACACTATTACAGAAAACCGGCGTAAAGTAGTAGCTTGCTTGTTTCGTACAATGAGCAACGAGATCTGTGGTCTTAACATGACCGGTCATAAAGTTTAGTTCTTTTTAAATGAAATAGGAAGGGAAACAAGCAAGTGGGTCACCTGATATTAAGTCATCACCGTCCATAGACATCCGCAACACCACGGATATTGCAGACGCGTTGCCAACCCAGAGGGCTAAGATGGAATACCTCTTGTGCCAGTAATTTTGCCAGCTGTTTTGCTTTACACGCCGGAACATAACAGTGCAAGCACTGCTGCTTAGCGGCAGGATTAGCGAGCACGATGGTGGTAGCGATCCCGACGGACCCTGCACAAGGTCCTACCACCCGCAAAATCGTTTATCTGAGTTTATCTCTATGCGTCTCTTTCTTATGACACTAGTTAGACAGAGACGCAAGGAGGGGTAAGTTAATCCTGGGCTAATTATGTCACTGGAGGCTCACCAAGCATTTGATGAGATCTGGGCAGCTGTGCAGGCAACGGAATGGTGGTTCTCTGGCGTTTCTAGTTCCCACGGACAACAGTGACAAGCATATTATTATTAATTACTATTAAATCATTTATTATCAGGCTACAGACGGCCCATACATTTCTTACAGACTAACATACATAATGATATAAAACACACAAAAAAAAAAATTTCGGTGACGGTTCGGCGTGGCTCCGTCGCATCGTCGATTCTGGTGACACGTTCTACAGTGGCAGGCTGTCCCTGCACCGCCTAAACATGACGCCCATGATATTGCTTGCCCTCCATTTTCCATGAAAAAAGTCACGTGCCAATGCTGAACTAGAGCCGTTCGATGTACCACTTTCTTGGTACACGTACCATTTTTTGGGTTTTATTAACACTTCACCTTTATTGGGTCACCTGGCGGTAAGTGATCTCCACCGCCCATAGACACTCGCAACATCAAGGATATTGCAGATGCGTTGCTAATCCAGAAGGCTTAGATGGAATACCTCTTGTGCCAGTAATTTTGCCAGCTGTTTTGCTTTACATGCCGGAACATAACAGTGCAAGCACTGCCGCTTAGCGACTGGATTAGAGAGCAAGATGGTGGTAGCGATACCTGCGGACCTTGCACAGGTGCTACCACCAGCTAAAATAGACTAGGGAAGGCTTTTGGCCTACGTCCCAATTTTGCGATGACATGTACCGTTTTTTTGACAACTCTGAAAGTAATGTAGTATTGCTAATAATCGCAATCTGTTGCGTGTCACTTGCGGCACGTATACCATAAGTTTGCCACCCCCGGCTTAAACAGACACATACAAAAACCCTTTAAACTTAAACCCCCTTCCCGGCGAGAGTAAGTAAAGCTCGTGCGTGGAGAGTACTTTTAACAATATGACAAAAACCATTGAAATCCTTGTTTTGTCTTTTCTCGCTCGCTTTCTCGAATGTTCTAGGAAAATCTCAGTTTTTCAGTTACGAGAACTCGGCTTGGTACCTGTGTCACAGAATAAATAACGCACAGAGACTCCTCTTTACACCCGCGATTAAACGAATTCCAACTTTATTCACACGCTCAAAAAGTTCGTATTACTTCATACACCATGCGCCAGGCGGCGCGAGTCAAAAGGAACGCGCCGCCCGCGCCCGCCTTCGATCTGCTACTCCCGGTGACACGCTAGGGTTGCGCGGCATTCGTTTTCAATTACACTGACACGGCGGGACGAGCGAGCGAGCGCGCGGCAAGCCGACAGCCTACTGCGATTTGTCTATGCCATAGGCAAGCGGGTCGAGCGTACCTACAGTGCGGAGTGGACCCCCCTGCCTGTGTTTAAAAATTCATGACAAGTTTCAAACAGGTTATGTTGTAAGAACGTACATCTTTACATAATTTAAAGTAAAGTCGCTGTCTAATTAAGTACTACGCCATTCGTTCAAGTAGCGAACGGTCGTACTGTTCGATCTTGATGATGCCTCGTATAGAGGCGAAACGCGCGTCGATCGTGTAGTTTTAGTGTTTAGCGGTGGTGGTGTGTAGTTGAGTCTGTGTGATATATGTTGTTTCGTGTGAAAGCGGAGGAGGGTGGGTTTTTGCATGAACATATATGTGTCGCACAGACGCAGCTATTTTGCACGAGCCCGGCACTGGTTTCGCGGAGTAGCAAGGTAATTTGTTCCGGTTTGTCGTTCCTGTCTGTCCTAAATCCTTCCCCCCTTATTCATAAAAGCTTCGTAAACGTTTGTTAGTTAACAGTTTTATGTCTTTATCTGTCTTTGTGACGTTTGCCCTCAAATGAAGGGGACAAAAAATTGTTAGCTTAAAAAGATTCTTAAGTTTTTATGAATAAGGGTTATAGTGTATTTTCAGCCGTTTACTTCTGAACCAGGCAACGGATTTTGTTTGATATGGTTTTCACTGTCATTTAGAAAATTGTTTCATCATCATCATCATCATCATATCAGCCACAAGAAGTCCACTGTTGAACATAGGCCTCCTCCGTGGATTTCCAAAGTGACCGGTTGAAAGCAGCATGCAACCAGCGCCTTCCTGCCACCTGTATGAGGTCATCGGACCATCTTGTGGCTGGTCGTCCTACGCTGCGCTTACCTATACGCTGCAGAAAATTGTATACGGAAGGTTTTTTATGTACAGTAGAAGAAATATATTCACGTACCACCTTAGAACACTATCGCAATGACGCGACGCGTTAAACGCCAGGCTATGTCATACAAATGTCATGCGTATGTCTCTTCGACTAGGTTCTACGGTGGTACGTGTTTCAATTTCCTTGACTGTATATTACATCGTAATGGTACCTGTGTGAAACCGCGGCAGGTCGCTTGTATATTATATAGGTAATATATTCAAAAAAATCTCACTGTGTTACCCTTTTGGCCAGGAAAACGCAATAGCTTCTTTTTTATGAAATAGGAAGGCAAACAAGCAAGTGGGTCACCCGAGGGTAAATGATCACCATCGCCTATAGACACCCGCTACACCAAAGAGATTACAGATGCGTTACCAACCCAGAGGGCTAAGATGGAATACCTCTTGTGTCAGTAATTGCACCGGCTGTCTTGCTCTCCACGCCGGAACACAACAGTGCAAGCAGTACTGCTTAGCGGCAGGATTACCGAGCAACTTTACATACGTACTCTCCATTACGAAAGCTTTATTTCAGGGAGTACCTACTGTCTTACTATCTCTAAGTGACTTCATTGTTTCGCTGTAAAGGTAGGAAGTACATTTAGCACCAATTTAATTGAGCAAGAACATTATGCGTCCCTCCCTGCGTCTTTGTCAAACTACTGTCATAAATCCTAGTAACACATAACCCCAGAACTAAGTTGGTATTTGCACTGTTGTGTTCCGGCGTGGAGAGCAAGACAGCCGGTGACATTACTGGCACAAGGTATTCCGTCTTAGCCCTCGGTTGGCAACGCAGCTGCATTCTCCTTGGCATTGCGGGTGTCTATGCGCTAGTGATCACTTACAGGTGACCCACTAGCTCGTTTGCCTTCCTATTTAATATAAAAAGTTCCGTGCAGTTACCCACCGCAGTTGAATGAAACGCTGTCTTGTAACCTTATACTATACAGCACTTGTAAGGTTGCTAAACGAAAAACTGTAACCTGACATACTAAATTAAAAGATTATCGGTTAAAAAGAATAGGGCAATGTGATTAAATAATCTTTTTTAACCTTTTACCAGGTAAAAAGGGCTTAAATATACAGATTCAATATACATATCTCGGCTATGATTGTGAACACCACTAGTTTTATAATTTACTAGTGGACGCGCGCCACTTCATCCGCATGAAATTGGTATGCCTATCATCAGGGATAGTGTAGCGTTCTATCTGTGAAAGAATTTTTGAAATCGGTTCAGTAGTTCCAGAAATTACCCCCTACATACAAACAAAGAAACGAACAAAGTTTACCTCTTTATTATATTAGTGTAGATGTAGACTAGCTTTTACCCGTCGCTTTGGCGTCTCGTTGCTACGTTTTATCCCAAATGAAAGTCACGCGACTTTTATACGGGATAAAACGTAGCCTGTGATAATCCACGGTTTAAGCTAACTCTATTGACGGCCGGATAGCCTAGTGGTTAGTGACCCTGACTATGAAGCTTGAGGTACCGGGTTCGATTCCCGGGAGGGGCAAATGTTTGTATGATGAATACGAATGTTTGTGCCCAAGTCGTAGATGTTAGATGTATTTAAGTATTTATTTATCTATATAAGTATGTATATCCGTTGTCTAGTACCCATAACACAAGCAGCTTTAGTTGCTTACTTTGGGACTAAGTCAATTGGTGTTAACTGTCCCAAGATATTTATTTATTCTAAATTTCATACAAATCCATCCAGCAGTTTTATCGTGAAGAAGTAACAAAATACTATGTCACATACGCAAACTTTTAATATAATTACCTTTTAATAACTAATTAATATATCACCATATTTTTCCGTTGAGTTACAGACCGTAATCTTTTGGTAATTTTTTCTCGTTGATTTTTGGGTTCCACTTAAAATTAATTTAATTTTGCTACATCCATGTTAATTTTAACTAATTATAGATGCAGGCGTTACTTTGCGGAGGTCCATATCAACAAACTGGAATAAATTACCTTGCTACTCCGCGAAACACGAGCCCGGCACTGGTTTTGCGGAGTAGCAAGGTAATTTGTTCGAGTTCGTTTAATTTTAACTGTTTAATTTTTTTCTTAATTGTTCAGAAAGGGATGTTCGCAGTACATAGACATGTACTAAACTTTTCCGGCTATGTTAGCGCCACAGTTCACTTTTCAACGTGTGAATACGCGGTGAACTATGAACGGTAGATGTCCAAAGTTTGTAATTCACGAAAACGAAAACAAAACCGTTAGCCCTGATTACATGACTGCGTAAACAAGATAGAATTTGTTGAGAGCAGGAAAACACGGCGTCGGTGTTACGGCTGAACTCAAAAGAACAGAATAAATAATAGTAGAGTACAGAATTTAGTCTTCTTCGAACGAGTTCTTTTGTTCGTTTTCTTGCGGGTGGAAGGACCGTGTGCAATGTCCGTTCTAATCACTAACTCTATCTTGCTCATTAAGTGCTTGCACTGTTGTGTTCCGGCGTGGAGAGCAAGACAGCCGGTGTAATTACTGGCACAAGAGGTATTCCATCTTAGCCTTCTGGGTTGAAAAAGCATTTGCAATATCCTTGGTGTTGCGGGTGTCTATGGGCGGTGGTGATCACTTACCATCTGGTGACCCACTTGCTTGTTTGCCTTCCTATTTTATAAAAAAAACATGCGTACGCGCGAAGTTGGATTTGACCTTGGATTAATTCATAGGATACTTTTTATTTCTTAAAAATATCATCATCATCATCATCATCTCAGCCACAAGAAGTCCACTGTTGAACATAGGTCTCCTCCTTGGATTTCCAAAGTGATCGGTTGGAAGCGGCATGCAACCGGCGCCTTCCTGCCGCCTGTATGAGGTCATCGGACCATCTTGTGGCTGGTCGTCCTACGCTGCGCTTGCCATTACGCGGCCGCCATTCGAGAACTTTTCGACCCCATCGGCCATCAGGCCTAAAAATTCATAGTTCTATTTTTGATACAACAAGTCTTCTACTGCTTCCTAAGGATGTTATTTGTACCAGTTTTTCTGGTACACGTACCAATTAGGGTTCTGTGTTATAAAAAAGGCGCTGTAATTGCCATATCCTGCCTGGCTGGTAATCATTCTACTGGTATTACCTCACCTATACGTACAGTCAAGGAATTAAATTTCCAAACCACCTAAGGTTCAATAGCATATAGCAAACTGTCACCATAAGAGCTATAGAGCAAGACGTTAGTTTGACATATCGACATTAATGCATTGCGAATGTCAGACGACATTTCAACGAAATGGGTTGGGAATTAAATTCCTTGACTGTACATTATGACTGCAGTACTGGTACAAGTAATCGACCGGGACATCGGGCTTTCTAAAAAAGTCAAACGAAATCCTATTTCCGCCAATTTAAATGGTAACTGTTAAATTATTTGTCACACTAAAAACATACTGCACGCGCAGTCAGAAATAAAATAGGTTGGAGTTAGGGCAAAGTTTAATCGATAAATTTTTATCGACTCTTACCCATGACTATTATTTTTTATGCCTGGCAACAATTTTATCTGTCAAACTAGTTTGCGCTGGCCTAAAGGACTTGAATTCCAGACCATAAAAAATAAATTAAAAAAAAGTAGTTTGCGTATTCCTAAATTATTTATTTATTATTTTATTCAATTAAATATAATTTTACAGCATTACAGTTAAAACTAATGTGCTATAAAATTCAAGACAATTAAATTTAAAACTATTAGGTAGCCGGTGCCATGTTCGCCGTGTGCAGGATGCCCTGGAACCTCCGGAACACAACACCCTTTGGCCGAAGTTCAGTGCACTCGATCACAGAATAAATAATAGTACTAACGTACAGAAACTTCTCTTTTACGACCACCATTAAACGAATTCCAACTTTATTTACACTTGCAAAAAGTTCGTATTACTTTACACACCATATTTATGCGCCAGGCGGCGCGAGTCAAAAGGAACGCGCGGCCCGCGCCCGCCTTCCCCTCGCTACTCCCGCGACACGCTAGGGTTGCGCGGCATTCGTTTTCAATTACACTGACACGGCGGGGGCGAGCGAGCGAGCGCGCGGCAAGCCGACAGCCTACTGCGATTTGCCTATGCCATAGGCAAGGCGGTCGAGCGTACGTACAGTGCGGAGTGGAACCCCCCTGGCCGTAGGCAGGTTGCCCTGGAACATAACACCCTTTGGCCAAAATTACGTGCACTCGATAATCACGACGGTTCTCTTTTTGCACTAAGTCTACATGGTTAAATTTTTAATGCTTCGTCGACATACATATAACTTGCAAAGCTTTCTTAATCAGGTGATATCATAAAACACTAGTCTAGTGCGATAATAGTAAAAACATATTATTATCTTAGATTATGAGTCTAAAAGCGATGTAATAAGGTCTATGTTACGCGAAGGAAGTTGATTTTTTTTAAAATTCAACAGTCCTAATCTCATCCCGTATTCAGGACGAACTTTGAACTAATCTAATAAGAAACTTCCTGAAATATGCTTTCGGCTAATTTGAAATGTTCTTGCATTGAAAATTATAACGTTTCGTTTGACTTTGGACTGTATTTCGTCGGAATTCTTATACCAATGATATTCATGTATAGTGGACCAAGCAATTGCCTGATCACTTTGGAACCTTATCCCTTTGTAATATGGTCGAAAAGAGGTCAAGCAATTTCTTGGTCGACTATACTTACTAGATTGGGTATTCTAGAGCAGCGTTTCTTTACCTTTTTTGTCTACGGACCCTTTAGGAAATCCAGCACAATTTTATGGACCCCCTTAATAAAAAAACAGCAATAAATTTCGGACCATTTATTTTAGTTTTCAAATTACAAAAAAATATGCGTGCGTAGCGATTACAAGACTTTTGGTGGCATTTATTTATGATGGTCCGTAGATAAGACTGCGGACCCCCAGGGGTCCGCGGACCACAGGTTAAGAAAGAGTGTTCTTGACCATTACTATATTTAGGTAATACAATAACCCGTATTATCCTACTAATATTATAAATGTGAAAGTTTGTATGTTTGGATGTTTGGATGTTTGTTACTCGATCACGCAAAAACAACTAAATGAATTTGAATGAAATTTGGCACATATATAGCTTATAACCTGGATTAACATATAGGATACTTTTTATCCCGTAAAAATGCATAGTTCCCACGGGATAGCGATAAGTGAGTTATACGCCGCCGTGACGTCATGAACAGCAAAGCAACTAATTCTCATTAATTTGTCCAGGAAATATTGCAGATTGCATGTTTCAATTAATCAAGTCTACGCGGACGAAGTCAAGGGCAAAAGCTGGTATATATATAAGATACAATATTCTTATATTTAGAGTTTTTTTTTTATACAACATAGGAAGGCAAACAAGCAAGTGGGTCACCTGATGGTAAGTGATCTCCACCGCCTATAGACACCTGCAACTACAAAGAGAGTGCAGATGCGTTGCCAACCCAGAGGGCTAAGATGGAATACCTCTTGTGCCAGTAATTACACCGGCTGTCTTGCTCTCCACGCCGGAACACAACAGTGCAAGCACTGCTGCTTAGCGGCAGGATTAGCGAGCAAGATGGTGGTAGCGATCCGGACGGACCTTGCACAAGGTCCTACCACCCGCAACCTACTCGCACCTAGTAGTAGTAGTTTAAATAAAATCACTATTCGTTCCTGTCTGTCCGCATCGTATTTTCGGCCGCCTTCTTCTTCTAAACCACGCAACGGATTTTGATACGGTTTTCACTGTCGAGCGTACAGTAGGTACGCTCGACCGCCTTGCCTGCCTATGGCATAGGCAAATCGCAGTAGGCTGTCGGCTTGCCGCGCGCTCGCTCGCTCGCCCACACCGTGTCAGTGTAATTGAAAACGAATGCCGCGCAACCCTAGCGTGTCGCCGGGTGTAGGGCGGTGTATTCCTTTTGACTCGCGCCGCCGGGCGCATGGTGTATGAAGTAATACGAACTTTTTAAGCGTGTGAATAAAGTTGGAATTCGTTTAATCGCGGTCGAAGAAGAGCAGTTTCTGTACGTTATTTAGTCTGTGCCGTTACTGACTGACTGACAGACAATGCACAACATAAACAGCTGAAGACAGAAACGTAAAATATTATCATTTGTATATTTATTTATTTAAAATTTGCAACTTACAGCTAAGCCAACACGTTACAAACTTAATTATTAGCATTCATTAATAATAATTAGAATAATAAAAGTTAGGTAATTAAAATGTTCAAAAGATACATTACACAATTTAAAAGCTCCCAATAATCATAAAAAATACAATAAAACCCAATATATGTCATAGGAACAAAAGAATATAGATATTATTAAAATTATGTCAAATTACATTAAGTCAACTGAGAAACAAATTAAAATTAAAAATAAAAATCATGCGTTTTATGGGGTGTAGAAGTGCACACAGAAAGGATTTTTTTTAATCCATTGACCACAGAATAAATAATAGTACTAACGTATAGAAACTTCTCTTTTACGACCGCGATTCATCGAATTCCAACTTTATTGGCACGCACGAAAAGTTAGTATTACTTCATACACATTCGCGAGACTGCTCGCATCTAAAAGGAACGCACCGCACGCGCCCGCCTTCCCCCCGCTACTCCCGGCGACACGCTAGGGTTGCGCTGCATTCGTTTTCAATTACACTGACACGGCGGGGCGAGCGAGCGGGCGCGCGGCGAGCCGACAGCCTACTGCGATTTGCCTACTCTGTAGGCAAGGCGGCCGAGCGTACCTACAGTTTTTTTTGGTGGTCTGAATGACTTAAATCGTAGTCCTCGCGAGAGGTACGGGCGTCTACGATTGCTTATCAAGTAAAATGAATAAATGCATCATAAGGGTTATAATGAAGATCGAAGGGTCCATCGGCTCGCGCGACGACTCCGGTCGGCAGTTCGAACCACCACCAAAAGTCATCTAGAATCATATGAGTATGATCTAAAATACTAGCCCGTGTGGTCGCCACACGCTTATTCACTCGGTCTGTTTGGCTCAGTAAGCAAAATAGAGCAAGACAGACCGAGTGACGAGCGAGAAAATAGAGATCTACAGTGCGGAGTGGTATTTATCTGCAATTAAAGTTCATTCATTCATTCAACCCCCCTGCTTTGGGTTATTATATAAGAAATGAAGTTGAAATAATCAAAATAATAATCTTCGCGTTACAAAAGTTTTTTAGAACACAAATCGAACTGTAAGTATTATATGAGACTCTTCAGGGTATTATTAAAGTATAATAATACAATGGCTTCAACAAAGAGGCTGCAAATCAGCTAATTTGTTAAGAACAATGGCGCTTTGAGAGCTATCGATTGGAATGAAGAGAGAGCGCCAGCAGGCGAGGTCTGAGAGCCTCTCTTCAGATTATGAAGGAGGGAGTTGTGCCAAGGAGGCGTTTCAGGCTCGTCTGGATTTCGCTTCGTTGACAATTTGTAGTAAACTTGAAAAAGGTATTCGCTTGCAATATTTTCTTGCTGTAGAGTCAGTCTCAGAAATAGCTAAACACTTAAGAACCTCGTTATAGTAACAAATGAAACGAGATTTGCTCGAATTTATCACATCACTGACAACGACAAGATACTAAAATGTTCAAAGTCAAAGTCAAGATATTTTTATTCAGATTAGGCTTACAGGTAGCACTTATGAATGTCAGAAAATTTCCCACCGGTTCGGAAAAACCTCTGATGAGAAGATACCGGCAAGAAACTCAACGAGGTGTTGTTTTTAAATAAATCAATATTACAATGTTATTTTACATCTTAAATATTAAAAAATTTTACAAGTCAAGCCTGTTAGAGATCATTTTTAGAATGCTGTATAATACCACTTACAATAATGCTGTCAATAATACAATCTGTAAAATGTGTGTGTAATGTTACAATGCGGTCTTATAATAATTAGTTAGACAAAGCGACAAAGAGAAGAGTTTTAAAACTTAAACGATCGCGTTAAGGCCACTGGAAGTCTGTTTCTTTTACAAACATTTGTCTTTTTTTTTCCTAAAATTTTATTGAGGCTTTAGTTTAATAGTGTGACTATGCCAGCCTCATGAGGAGACTCAGAAAACATACTTCACACTAATTCCCGCCCCGAGCCAGAACTCCGGGCCGCAAGAGCGTGTCTGACGAATTTGTACAGCTGCACCGCGTCTTCAGATAATGGGCTACTCAGGATCGTATTCACCCCCCAGTTACCAAGGCTCAGGTGATCTAGATACACTCTACGAATATCTTTTATCTGGTCACATTCCAGTAAAAAATGTATGAGGTCCTCCGTTTTGTTGCAGCCGACACATAAAGGTGATTGAAGGACTCTCATCATATTCAAAAATTTATTAAGTGGAATGTGACCAGACCTCACACGAAATGCCACCACAAGAAGTTCCCTGGGGAGATTGGTACTTTCTAAAAACATTTGTCTTCAAAAGTGCTATTACCAATTCTCTTGAGGTAAACCTAATACCCTGAGTTACTTAAGATGGGCTTATTTAACATATTCAGGCGGTCCCTTAAGAAATCTAACCCAGAGCACAGAATAAATAATAGTACTAACGTACAGAAACATCTCTTTTTCGACCACCATTAAACGAATTCCAACTTTACGATCAGGCACAAAAAGTTCGTATTACTTCATAAACATTCGCCAGGCGGCATGCGTCAAAAGGAAGGCGCCGCCCGCGCCCGCCTTCCACCCGCAGTGCCCTGGCGCACCGCTAGGGTTGGGCTGCTTACTGTAATACTATCACAACGCGCGACACAGAGTGAGCGGGCGCGCGCGCGGCAAGCCGGCAACCTACTGCGATTAACCTATGCCATAGGTAATGCGGCGAGCGCATCCACAATGCGGAGTGGAACCCCCCTGCCCAGAGGAAGAATCAATTATGTATTATTATTATATGATCACGCCTGTTACCCTCTGGCACAGAATAAATAATACCTACGTACAGAAACTTCTCTTTTACGATCGCGATTTAAACGAATTCCAACTTTATGAACACGTGAAACCAGTGCCGTGCTCGTGCAAGTTAGCTGCGTCTATGTGACATATATATGTTCATGCAAAAAGCCACCCTCCTCCGCTTCCACACGAAACAACATATATCAGACAGACTCAACTACAAACCACCACCACTAAATACTAAACAACACAATTGACGCGCATATTTATAAAGTTATCGGGACTTTAGCGCGATAAAAATATATTGTTGATTTACCTCCACGTTTCGGCCATGTTTCAATGGTGGTCACGAGTAGAGTTATAAATATGTGTGAAAATCGCGAAAGTTTAAAACAATTGACGCGCATTTCGCCTCTGTACAGTCAAGGAATTAAATTACCAACCCACCTAAGGTTCAATAGCATATAGCAAACTGTCACCATAAGAGCTATAGAGCAAGACGTTAGTTTGACATATCGACCTTAATGCATTGCGAATGTCAGACGACATTTCAACGAAATGGGTAGGGAATTAAATTCCTTGACTGTACGAGGCATCATCGGGATCTAAAATTATCTAAAATTAGATCCCGATGATGCGTCGTACTGTATATACATAGGTATACCTGTTACCGTTTATAAGGTAAAGCTCAGTGACAGACAGACGGACGGACAGCGGAGGCCTTATAATAGGGTTGTAGCGGTCGGGTAGCAGTTATTTAGGCACGTTCGAGAAGGTGGGACGGATATATTGTATTTTCTATTATCGACTGATTCTATTAACTGATAAGGGCGCGGTTTCGAACCCTTATTTAGGGGTTTTGTGGCGATGAAGGGTGTTAGGGGTTAAATTATTGCTTCGATATAGACCTCAACATTTGGCGTTTAGACTATAACTTTAGGTATAGGCAGCAGTTTACAACAAACAACCAACAGTCTCCAGTTTGGGGAAAATAATTTAAAAATAAAATGTACGTTTTTTTTTTATGAAATAGGAAGGCAAACAATCAAGTGGGTCACCTGATGGTAAACGATCACCACCGCCTATAGACACCTGCAACAACAAAGAGAGTGCAGATGCGTTGCCAACCCAGAGGGCTAAGATGGAATACCTCTTGTGCCAGTAATTACACCGGCTGTCTAAGGCAATAACAAACCGGCCAAGTGCAAGTCGGACTCGCGCACGTAGGGTTCCGTACCGTTGTCTCGATTATTCGAAAAACTTTGAACCTGTGTTCCTTAGGGTGTTTAGAAGGTGTACTAAGAAAAGATTTTTGAAAAACCATAAAGAGGGTTAAAAGGAGGGTTGAAGTTTGTATACAATTTTAAATTTACGCGAACAAACTCGCAGTTTTGTATGCATGTATATGTATGTAAATTCTTTGTTGTACAAAATAACATAAATGACAAGAAGAAATACAGTGATGTACAAAGGCGAATTTATCCCTTTAAAGCAGCGTTTCTTAGCCTTTTTTGTTCACGGACCCCTTAGGAAATCAAGCTCAATTTTATGGACCCCCTTAATAAAAAAAGCAGCAATAAATTTCGGAGCATTTATTTTAGTACTACAAATTACAAAAAAATATACGTGCGTAGCGATTACAAGACTTTTGGTGGCAATTATTTATGATTGTTTAATGGTCCATAGATAAGACTGCGGACCCCCATACATATGCTCGCGGACCCCCCGTGGTCCGCGGACCACAGGTTAAGAAATACTACTTTAAGGGATCTCTTCCAGCTAACCTTTGAGTGGGTGAAAGGTACTCCTTTCACCCACTCAAAGGTTAGCGATGTGATATTTCACATTAAGAGGAGTGTGAACCCAGCCCCAAAAAGCGCTCCCCATACAAACGGCGATAACGTTTTCCACCCTCTAAGCCTTAATCCTAGGCAATGATTTTTTGGTATGTTGTCATTATGTCGTAGAACTAGGTTTGTATGTTTTTTTTTTTTTTAATATTCTTCACAGATTTGATTCGCATTTTAGGAGTTTCTTACAAAACAAAAAAGCGTCAATATTTTTGAAACTATTCTGAATATTTAAAAAATCAAAACATACAAACCTAGTTCTAGGGCATAATGACAACATACAAAAAAATCATTGCCTAGGATTAAGGTTTAGAGGGTGGAAAACGTTATCGCCGTTTGTATGGAGAGCGGTGGGTTCACACTCCTCTTAAGTTTTGAAGCTAGTGTGAGTATAACGCCTTTATTCAAATTGTGGTGTTATAAAGCAGACACGCGGTAGATAATGTGTTCCCTACATTATTATAACACAATTAAAGAGATTTAGCGAGCAATATCGCGGCGAGGGCGTAGCTCTGCGGCTATAAACGCCGCGAAATGCGAATAAACGGAATGAAATGTGGACATATGCTGGAGGAGCGCGGATAGCAAAAATATTAATATTTTTTTCCGATGAAATAGGAAGGTTAACCAGCAAGTGGGTCACCTGATGGTAAGTGTACACCACCGCCTGTATACACCCTCAGCACCAAGGATATTCCAGATGCGACCAACCCAAAGGGCTAAGATGGAATACCTCTTGTGCCAGTAATTGCACCGGCTGTCTTGCTCTCCGCAACACAACAGTGCAAGCACTGCTGCTTAGCTGGATTAGCGAGCTCGTTGGTGGTAGGGATCCGAACGGACCTTGCACGAAGTCCTACCCGCAAATACTACTAAATGTAACTAGAGAAAGTACAGTCAAGGAATTTAATTCCCTACCCATTTCGTTGAAATGTCGTCTGACATTCGCAATGCATTAAGGTCGATATGTCAAACTTACGTCTTGCTCTATAGCTCTTATGGTGACAGTTTGCTATATGCTATTGAACCTTAGGTGGGTTGGAAATTAAATTCCTTGACTGTACTAAATGTTTGCTATCCTTGTGAGCAGTGTGTGGTGCCCCCGCGCACATATTTCACGCATATTATCGCGCCGGGGTGGCCAGGGTTAATATTTATAGTCTGTGTTAATGGGAGTTGTTGTCATACACGGTTTTATTTGGTGCCCGTGTTTTTCGTGTCATTCGTACCAACATGTGATTTAAAGGTATGCCCAATTTTAAATAATTAATAGATTCAGGCGTTACTTCGCGGTTTGTACGCCATTCGTTCAAGTAGCGAACGGTCGTACCGTTCCTTTGATCTTGATGATTCCTTGTATAGAGGCGAAACGCGCGTCGATCTTGTAGTTTTAGTGTCTAGTGGTGGTGGTGTGTAGTTGAGTCTGTGTGATATATGTTGTTTTGCGTGGAAACGGAGGAGGGTGGGTTTTTGCATGAACAAATATGTGTCGCACAGACGCAGCTATTTTGCACGAGCCCGGCACTGGTTTCGCGGAGTAGCAAGGTAATTTGTTCCAGTTTGTTCGGCCCAATTTTAGTAGGTAGTTCCTATATATATAGATAACCACCTGGGCCCAATTTGATTAACGCGACAGGTGACAGTGACTATTCGCCGTACATTACTGTGTCGATAAGTAACGCTACAGACTCATTGACTTAACATCATAGTGGGCAAGCAATGTATAACGAATTGTCACTGTCAACTGTCGCCACTATCACGATTCATGAAATATAGCCCGGTGACAGACGGACAGCTTAGATTAGACGGACGGACAGTTTTTTAGTATTTGTTGTTATAGCGGCAACAGAAATACATCATCTGTGAAAATTTCAACTGTCTAACTATCACGGTTCATGAGATACAGCCTGGTGACAGACGGACGGACGGACAGCGGAGTCTTAGTAATAAGGTCCCGTTTTACCCTTAAGGTACGAAGCTCTTAAAACAAACGCCTCGGTTATTCATTTTTACCCGACTACGGCAAAACCAAAAGGAAGGGTTATGTTTTTAGCAGCCTATGTATGTATGTTCTACATATTGTAGTGCCTAAACGACAGCCGATTTTGATGAATAATTACTCGTAGAGTCGAGTCCTCTAAAATGGGATTGAGTCTAATTGTTTTAAACATTCGCTATTTTCACACAAATTTATAACGTTAGATTATCGGGACTTTTACGCCACTAGTGTGTAGTTGCATGTGTGTGTGTGACGATAGTGTCTGTATACGCTCGTAAACAGATTCTGCATTTTTTTTCAGTACTGGCACAACAATACCTTCCAACTGTGAAGTCAAAAAATCAGCCGTATTCAGATACCTACGTAAAACAAAAGAATAATAAAAAAACAGCGATAGGTTACGAAAAAATACGAAAAAACCGTATTTTTTTTTACAGCGCCATCTAACGGGACTTTGATCGAGAGCGACCCTAGTCGGTCCCCCTTAAAGTAAGAATATCCTTTTATCGCGTTAAAGTCCCGTTAACTTTATAAATATGGGATTGATTATGGATCGAGTCTTTTTAGTAGGCCCAAAAAAGACTGAGTCTCTCATCAGTCTATTGATGTAACGAATATTCGCATTCGCATTCGCGAATATTCGCATATTCATTGCATTATTCGCATTCGCCAAAATTTATGCGAATGTTTTGCGAATATGAAAAGCAGAAAAAAACCAATTTGAAAACAATAGTAGATAAATAAAATCAAAATCCATTCATTTCTTATGTTTTTTAATGCAAGAAAAAGTAACTAACCTCGTAATCACGATATCAGTTTTCACTCTACCATTTGGTGTTATTTATTTACTTACTTGATTTTTTTTGCAATGAAGCTAAACAATTATATTTTCATTGGAACTTATAAATACAAATGGAACGCATCTCCTTCGAACGAGACTGCCTCCAAGCCATAGACAATTGGCGCCAAATTTGAACAAAAACTGAATATTCGCATTCGCATTCGCATTCGCGAATGTCGGTAGCAGATATTTGCATTCGCATTCGCATCCGCGAATGTTCAAAAAATGACATTCGTTACATCACTACTCATCACTACAACGGTCGATCCGGCTCAATCGTACTGCAAAGTGTGAGTCTAGCATTATTAAAACCGTGGTAAGATGAAAAATAAATGTGGTTTGTTTGTCGTAATGGCGATGAAAACGCATTCAAGTATGCAGTGAAAGAAGATTGCAAGCGATCGGGAGCACCAACAAAGGGAATGCTAAGCTGTGAATGCATAAATGAAATCATGCGATGCCAGAGGCGTTGGTTGTATTGGATTCATAACTTGTGCACAGCGTTGTGTGGTATCACAAACATTTTGTAACATCTGTATTCTCTACGAATAACCGACAATAAATATTTTGAGTTTGAGCGTTTTGTCCTACTCGTAATAGAACTACTATGTATCCGGTCGCTGGTTTATCCTACTAATATTATAAATGTGAAAGTTTGTATGTTTGGATGTTTGTTACTCGATCACGCAAAAACAACTGAATGGATTTGAATGAAATTTGGCACACATATAGTTTATAACCTGGATTAACACATAGGATACTTTTTATCCCGTAAAAATGCATAGTTCCCACGGGACACTGATAAGTGAGTTATACGCCGCCGTGACGTCATGAACAGCAAAGCAACTAATTCTCATTAATTTGTCCAGGAAATATTGCAGATTGCATGTTTCAATTAAACAAGTCTACGCGGACGAAGTCGCGGGCAAAAGCTAGTTTTTAATAAATTAGGAATGCAAACGAGCAAGCGGGTGACCTGATGGTAAGTGATAACTACCGCGAATAGACATCCTTGACATCCTTGCTCGCTAAACCTGCCGCTAAACAGCAGTCACTGTTCTGGCGTTGAGAGCAAGACAGCCGGTGCAATTACTGGCACAAGAGTTATTCCATCTTAGCCCTCTGGGTTGGCAACGCATCTGCAATCATCTTGGTGTTGCGGATGGTGATCACTTACCATCAGGTGATATACTTGCTAGTTTGACTTCCTATTTCATAAAAAAGACACATTAGTTAAAATGGATCACTCACGTAATTCTATAAGTGTGTTATCAATTTACTTGTGACAAGCTTGCTAAATTCTTAACATGTTTTATTATTTCTGTATTCGGAAATCACCATTCTCTCCCCTCGACCGAGGACTTGTCTTTAAACTACCTACTACGACAATAGAGAAGCAAAGTATAGTTAAATATTACTTCATCAAAGTATATTGTAGTTTATGCAACTGCTATATAATGAGAGGCCTTAAAACACGGGTGTGGTTTTATGAAACGAGCGTCAGCGAGTCTGGATAGGATAACACGAGTGTTTTAAGGCCTAATTATACATATACAGTTGCATACATTACTTTATCTACACACATATCATAACAGCAAAAAACCTTAACGGAAAAAAAACCAACAAACGAATGACAACAGTAATGGCGGCAATTCGATCCTCCGTTAAGACGAACGTTTTTTTTAAGTCATAGACAAACGAGTGAAGTCCCTATTCACATGTCATTCAAGATCGAATGTAGTGCGGTTTATATTTAAAAAACATACTTGATTGACGTTTCGTATCGATAACTGTTTTAATATCTATGAATACTAGAATAGAGACCTACTTGAATTTTGACAGCTGTTCCAAATTTAAACTCATAACGTTACAGAAATCGGTACAGTACTAGTGACCATTTAAGTACAGATTTACCTACTACCACAGACAAGAAAGTTCTCATACTTAATGAAATTGGTTGAAATAATGCTGGTCATTTCCTACGGTTTCTGAACGCATTATAGAGCACTAATGATATGTGTGTAGATAAAAGATACTTTGACTTTGACTTGACTTTGGATTCCTCTTTTCCTACTGAGGTACAGAATCCTAAAAAACACGTTTAAACCAGACAAACGAAACTAGGATCATAACCAACTGGGATTTCTTCGAGTGGCCCTTGAATCGTTCCTTAGATTAGATTAGATTAGATTAGATTAATTTATTACTTATTGGAAATTACATTAAATTATGAATGTCAAACATAACAAATTCACAATAAGATCGTCAAAAAGGTAAACAAAATAATAAAATAAAAATATCTAGAAAAATGTCAAAATGTCAAAAATAAAAATTCAAATGTCACAATAAAAATAAAAATATAAACTCACAAACGGTGAAAATGTCAATACAAGCAAAAATGAAATAAAATGAATATGAAACAAAAATAATCAGGTACAAAATAATAATTTAAACAATAAATGAGAAAGCATAATAATAAGTCAAATTAAATTAAATTAAATGTCACAACTGTTTTCATTGTACTCTTTTACAGAGTACAATGATTTATTTAACAAAAAGTTTTTTAGTCGGGTACCAAATGCTTCGTCCGAACATTCATTCTTTAAATGACGTCCCTTAAAGACTTAAAGGGACGATTTGGGGTTCCAAATATAGTTAAAGCTTGTAAATTCGTTACACGAACTATTAACTGAGGGGCCTAAAGCAAACATCCAATTATCAGGGATATTGATAGATATTGGCAACGGAGTTATGTGTTTAAAGATCAACCTTACTGGATTCTGGGACAATGTAGGACCGTCTCGCAATTAGTGATAGCTGTAAATTTAAGATATTATGTTATAGCAGCCTGTAGTTGATCACAAACACTTACACATATGCATGCACACACACACACACACACTTACACACACACATATATATAATGTAATTTGTTTCTTTCATTTAGGAACTGGACTTGTTAATACGGGAATACGGGATGAGATTAGGACCGCTGAATTAAAAAAAAAACAACATGCTAGCGCGTAACATGGACCTTATTACGTCAATTTTAAGCTCATAATCCGTCGTTTTGCCGGTGGTAGGTACCGTCCGGATCGCTACCACCATCTTGCTCGCTAATCCTACCGCTAAGCAGCAGTGCTTGCACTGTTGTGTTCCGGCGTGGAGAGAGACAGCCGGTGCAGTTACTGGCACAAGAGGTGGCCCTCTGGGTTGGCATTGCATCTGCAGTCTCTTTGGTGTTGCGGGTGTCTATAGGCGGTGGAGATCACTTACCATCAGATGACCCACTTGCTTGTTGGTCTTCCAATTTAAAAAAAAACTACGTAAAGATAATTAATAGATTCAGGCGTTACATTGCGGAGGTCCATTTCAACAAACTAGAACTAATTACCTTACTATTCCGCGAAACCAGAGCCGTGCTCGTGCTAGTTAGCTGCGTCTGTGCAACATATATATGTTCATGCAAAAACCCACCCTCCTCCGCTTCCACACGAAACAACATATATCACACAGACTCAACTACACACCACCACCATTAAACACTAAGCAATACGATCGACGCGCGTTTCGCCTCTGTACGAGGCATCATAGGGGTTTATGTAAAGATAAAGATGAGTCAAGTCCCTTTTTGACGTCACCACTGTATTAATGTAGTTTTTAGTCTTACAAAATGTTTGTCTCTGCTTTATTTTGATATCAAATAAAACTATATATAATTATGTCTGTATCTTAGGGCCTCCGCTAAGGCGCGCGGGCGCACTGAGCGCACGCCTATAGAAAAATAGTATGAGAGCGTACGCTAACTCGCGGGGTTCCACTCCGCACTGTAGGTACGCTCGACCACCTTGCCTATGGCATAGGCAAATCGCAGTAGGCTGTCGGCTAGCCGCGCGCCCACTCGCTCGCTCCCGCCGTGTCAGTGTAATTGAAAACGAATGCCGCGCAACCCTAACGTGTCGCCGGGAGTAGCGGGGGGAAGGCGGGCGCGGGCGGCGCGTTCCTTTTGACTAGCGCCGCCTGGCGCATAGTGTATGAAGTAATACGAACTTTTTGAGTTCGTAATAGCGTTCGTTAAAGAACAGTTTCTGTACGTTAGTACTATTATTTATTTTGTGGTGCGGGCTCATACTGTTTCGACAGTGGAAACTTCAAATGTCGTAAGGGACATTAAGAGACATGTCCTTTACGACATTTGAGATTTCCAGTGTCGATTTGTTCGAAAGGTGTGCACGCGTTTCGTGCGCCTGCGCAACGTAGCGGATGCTCTTAATATATTTTTGTCCACAGAGCAATGGCACGCGCGTGCCCATGGTGATGCGTCGCCATGTGGGCGTGGTGTCACTGGCTCATGGTCGCCATGCACGCCGCCGCCGCCCTGTCGCCCGTCGTTAAGATTGGTAGGTAGCCGTCATTCGTCCAGCGAATTATCAGTACCACCGTCATTATCATCGTGATCGTCAACATCGTCATTGCCAGCACCGTCACCACTGTCATCATAATCACCAATGACACCAACATGATAATTATCACCAATGACTCCATTATCAGCAAAATCTCAATCATAATCATCGGCATCATTATCTGTATCATCATCACCATTTATTATTTTAATTTGGTTTGACTATCTTAATGGAGATTTTTGCTATTCTAATTTTGACATCTGTTTTTGGATAATATGGTTATTTTCTATGTTCATGTTTATCTGATTATATTTCTTTTGACGATGTCAATGTCAATAATATAACTTTGACATGCGAAATTTATTTATGATGATAAATTGAGAAATAAATAAACTTAAGAGTAGTGTGAACCCAGCTTCAAAAAGCGCTCCCTATACAAACGGCGATAACGTTTTCCACCCTCTAAACCTTAACCTATAGCAATGAGTGTTGGGTATGCTGTCATTATGCCGTAGAACTAGGTTTGTATGTTTTGATTTTTTTAATATTCTTCATAGATTTGACAGTATTTGCATTTTAGAAGTTTCATATAAAACAATAAAACGTGAATGTTTTCGAAACTATTAAGAATATCATAAAAAATCAAAACATACAAACCTAGTTCTAAGGCATAATGACATCATTCAAAAAAATCGAGGCTATAGGTTATGATTTAGAGGGTGGAAAACGTTATCGCCGTTTGTATGAAGAGCGCTGGGTTCACACTCCTCATAAATATGAATAAACAATAGATTAGGGTTAAATAATTTATCAATATCGGTCGTGTAATACAACTTCACATTTTCCAGGTGCAATATTCACGGAGGAAGCTAGAGGCGACAGCACAGAGCTGGCCTTCAAGTACGCGGTGTACAAGATCAACAAGGAGCGCAGCCTACTCCCGAACAGCACGCTCGTCTATGACATCCAGTACATACCTGCCAGAGACTCGTTTAGAAGCTATAAGAAAGGTGAGAAACAAACGTTTTACATTTCTCATCTGAGGTGTATTTAAAGACTTGGCGCCCCAGGCCATTTAGCTTTGGCGCTCTATTAAGTGACGATAAAGTATATCATTATAGAGGCGGCTGCCGCCTCTCGCAGTCTGGCGCCCCGGGCCATGGCCCGGATGGCTCTAGGGTAAATACGCCCTGGTCATCTGTGTATATTTATCATCATCATCGTCATCTGACCACCACTATCATAATGGTCATCATCATCGCCACCAGCACCACCACTATCATTAAACATGGTTAATGCATCGAAAACCCTCAAGTGGCAGTGTTTAAATAAACATGCGCGAATCCAGGCGAATATTTAAATCTAAACTTAAATTTTGCCAAAATAATCAGCAACAAATAGTTATGGATATCATAGCTAAAAGTCGTTCTAAAAACATTTCGGTGAATTTTGGAAGCGTACGAAGAATTTGAATCACAAAGCTGGCCTCCTGGTGAGTGTTGCTGGCCTGCACGATCCTATAGACATCGCTAATGCATTTAAACAAAATTTCAGAGCCGACATCATAATCATCATTGTTAGTAACAGGCTCAAAGAACCTCCCATTAGCCAGAATTGTCAGTTTTATAAATATGTTATTCTCTGTCAGTTGTCGTCTTTCCTTTGGTATTGTCTTTTTTCTCCGCTCCGCAAGTTTCTTATAATATAATATTTATTAGTTCATACAAGTTTCTTTTCCGAGCCTGATTGTCAACAATCATCACAATCATTAATACCATCATTGCCATCATCATCATCATTGTCATCATCATCATCACCACCACTAATACCATCGTCGCCATCACCAACACCATCAGAATTATCATCATAATCAGCCTATAGTTGTCCACTGCTAGACGTAGGTTTCTCCTAAGGATTTTTTAACTGAAAAGGGAGAAAAACGAGCATGTGGGTCACCTGATGGAAAGTGATTACCGCCGATCATGGAAACCAGCGATCCTAAGAGAATTGCTGATCCGTTGCCCACCTTAAGGTCCCTTCTTGTAGACCATATTAAGATCCAAAGATCTCCATTTTCAAACTGACTTTGAGGGTGGTAGGATCTGGTGTGTGTATTGGTACTACCATCTTGCTCGCTAATCCAGCCGCTAAGCAGCAGTGCCTGCACTGTTGTGTTCTTGCGTGGAGAGCAAGACAGCTGGTGACATTACTGACACAAGAGGTAGGTATTCTATTTAAGCCCTCGGGTTGGCAACGCATTTGCAATCTCCTTTGTGCTGCGGGTGTCTATAGGCAGTGGTGATCACTTACCATCAAGTGACCCACTCGCTTGTTTGCCTTTCTTTTTACAATTACAATTTGTTTGTTATTTTATCCATTCTAACATACATTTTGATATTATTACGCAAACGCGCTCCATAAAACAAACACCCTAACTTTGTATGTACGAGTACAGTGAGCAAAACAAGTGGTGCCAGTTTTCAACTGTGTTGGTTCTATTTTATTGTTGCGTTTTTTTATTATTTGGAACTTGAATAAAAGGATAAAATCAATTTATTGACAACCACAATATAGATATAATAAAACAAACAAACTACATAAAAACTAAACCTTAATACTAAAATTATAACTAAAATATATCAAAAAAAGAAGGCCCCCGTGGCATAGTACCGAAGATACTGGCAGCATTACCTCTCTGTATAGCTAAGCTATTGTAAAAGGTTTGTATTTAAAATACGTTTATTTTAAAATAGCGGGCGTCCGCGACTTCGTTCGCGGGAATGAGTAGCCTATGTCTGTCAGGAACAGTGTAGTTTTCTATCTATGAAAGAATTTTTGAAATCGGTTCAGTAGTTTCTGAGATACATACATACAAACAAACAAAGTTTTCCTCTTTATTACATTAGTGTAGATGTAGAAGTGTAGATGAAATGGCCATATAATGCTTTATGAACGCTTCCTTTAGTAAAATTAAATTAAAGTAATCATTATGAAACCCTTACGAAAGTGACATTGTTTATTTAAGTAGGTATTAAGACCGTTATACCTACTAAAATAAACAATGTCACTTATCTTATCTTATTTTATAAGGGGTCCTTTCGGATACACTTCGACCCAAGGTCGTCAAGGTCGGTATTTAAAAAAAAAAAAATTATCCACTTACGGATTCAAAACTGGTAAACTAGGTTCTAGGAAATGCAAACCTGGTTATTTTCTCAAAAAAAACCGGTTCTAACAGGTTATTTCTTAGAGAAAACCCGGTTCTAACCGGTTATTCCTCAGAGGAAATAACCGGATTTGCGTCCCCGACTAGGTACTTTATTTGCTGACTGTATTATCCGACGGAATGTAGGAGTTAATTTGATTAACTACCTACGAAGCGTGATTGCATCTAATTTGGAAATTGAGAAGTTTCGTTCGGCACTTTTGAAAATTAACTCATTTTTGGTTGATTTACGCGACGATGGTTAACGCGATTTGTGGCCCGTTTCACGAAGCGACAAGTTACAATTTTACAAGTCTAAACCGGCAACATTGGTCATTATGCCCATTGCCATTGGTCATTATTGACCAATGTTGCCGGTTTAGACTTGTAAAATTGTAACTTGTAGCTTAGTGAAACGGGCCATTGGTGGTCATTTTCACCGACTATTAAGTAACCTTATTTTGTAAATACTTTTTTATTTTTTTATTTTATACAACATAAGAAGGCAAACAAGCAAGTGGGTCACCTGATGGTAAGTGATAACCACCGCCTATAGACACCTGCAACAACAAAGAGAGTGCAGATGCGTTGCCAACCCAGAGGGCTAAGATGGAATACCTCTTGTGCCAGTAATTACACCGGCTGTCTTGCTCTCCACGCCGGAACACAACAGTGCAAGCACTGCTGCTTAGCGGCAGGATTAGCGAGCAAGATGGTGGTAGCGATCCGGACGGACCTTGCACAAGGTCCTACCACCCGCATCTTATTACTGTAGCCCTAACATGACCGGCCAAGTTTAGCTTATCTCAGTTTATCTCTATATGCGTCCCTTTTTAATGACACTAGTTTGACAGAGACGGTGGGAGGGGTAAATTAAACCTGAGCCGGTCACGTTAGGGCCGCTGTGCTTTATTTTGTTTTTGTTATGTTTTGATACATACATACATACATAACATCACGCCTGTTTCCCAGAGGGGTAGGCAGAGACCACGGATTTCCATTTGCTACGATCTTGACATACAACTTTCGCTTCACTGACTTTCAAGACATTCTTCATGCATGCTCGTCGGTTTAGGATACTTTTGATTTATGTTTTAATTTGGATGATAAACTGGGCTCGTGCAAAATAGCTGTGTGATTTGATCTTGGTGATGCCTCGTACAGAGACGAAACGCGCGTCGATCGTGTAGCTTTAGTGTTTAGTGGTGGTGGTGTGTAGTTGAGTCTGCGTGATATATGTTGTTTCGTGTGGAAGCGGAGGACGGTGGGTTTTTGCATGAATAATTATATGTCGCACAGGCACTGCTATTTTGCACAAGCCCGGCACTGGTTTCGCGTAGTAGCAAGGTAATTTGTTCCAGTTTGTTGATATGGACATCCGCAAAGTAACGCTTGAATCTAATAATTAATTTGGATGACATTTTTACATATTATTGTTTTATTTTATTTTATTCTATACTATTAATTTAACATTTTATATTTGTAAACATATTTTTTTTTAAATTGTCATGACAACACAAAGAAAAGTTAGGGCAATGGCAGGACTTGAACCTGCAACATCAGCATTCCGTGCCTTGCGTTTGCCAGTTTCGCCACACTGCCTCTGCCATACCCTGCGAATTTTTCAATGTGCTTCGTCTTACGGTCATTACATTATTGATTTTAAGGGTACAACTACCCTCGGTGTCATCTATATGAAACTATTTTTTCTTTAACAAGTTATCATATATTTTTTGTCATTATGCAATCTTTACATCTGTATTTGACAATTTCTAGGCTTATTTCCAGACTATAATTTCTTCCATTTTTAAAATTATTATTCTTTTAATTATCTTGACGATCTTTTAGTAAATTCCATATATTTTGACATAAAATGTATTGCAATTTTCAATAATAAATAAAAATATTTAATCTAACCTAACCTACCATGCCGTAAGAGCGGTTTCGCACTACGTACGATTCGAACCCGTGAAAACATGGGTCTAGAAAACTCAGACTCAGACGGAAAGAAATCCGATGACGGATATCGGACCTTGTGCGTAAATTACCATAGAAATAGTTCTACGGCTACTTTGGACCATATTTTCATGGATTCGAACCGGGCGTAGTGCGAAACCGCTCTAAGTAAGTACAGTCAAGGAATTAAATTTCCAACCCACCTAAGGTTCAATAGCATATAGCAAACTGTCACCATAAGAGCTATAGAGCAAGACGTTAGTTTGACAAATCGACCTTAATGCATTGCGAATGTCAGACGACATTTCAACGAAATGGGTAGGGAATTAAGTTCCTTGACTGTACCATAAGAGTCGGAATTAAAAAAAAATTAGGTTCTTTTAAAAGCTGGTGAATTTAAGAAAAAGGTCCCGACGAATTGAAAACCTTCTCCTTTTCTGAAATCGGTTAAAACTCGTTCAACGCTCTTTTATTTTCACCATTTTGCTTCGGAACCCGAAAAACCTCGTGAAAGCTCGTAAAAATCAAACACACATCCGTTCATCCGTTGAGTTTAAAAAATAGTCAAGTGCGAGTCGAGCTTAGTGCCGTTTGGGTTCCGGACGAAAAAAATTAAGTTGGGCATAAAATAAAATTTCTCTTTAAAGTTTTATTTCATTTTAAATACTGAATTATTTGAGCAATGTTTAATTATTTGCATCACTTTCTCAAAAAAAGCTCTAGTATTTTCGATAGAATCTTTATCCTTACAAATAGTATAAAAAAAGACGCTATCTGTTCCTGCCTGTCCGCATCGTATGTTCAGCTGCTTACTCCTTTATTGCACAAAAAAAACCCCAAAATGTACAGTCAAGGAATTTAATTATTGTAATCGAAATTATTTATTTTTAAATTTTTTCGATTTTTCTTTTTGTATTTTTTTTTACATTCAAATTAAATTTAAAATGCTATATAATGAATGACAACACAAAGAAAAATTAGGGTAATGGCAGGGTTCGAACCTTGCGTATTCCAGTTTCCGCCACATTACCGCTTAGCGGTATAGTGGCGGAAACTGGAATACGCAAGGCACGGAATACTGATGTTGCAGGTTCGAACCCTGCCATTACCCTAATTTTTCGTTGTGTTGTCATTCATTATATAGCATTTTAAATTTAATTTGAAGGAATTTAATTTCCAACCCGCCTAACAATACCATTTAACAAACTGTCACCATAAGAGTTAACTAGAGCAAGACGTTAGTTTGACATATCGACCTTAATGCATTGCGAATGTCAGACGACATTTCAACGAAATGGGTAGGAAATTAAATTCTTTGACTGTACAAAAGGCGGACTTAATGCCTTAAGGCATTCTCTGCCAGTCAATCTTTGGGCATAATCAGAAAAAATAATGTAAGACATTTGATGTAAGTTACCAAATAATAATGTCATTTAAATTTTTTAGTAACAATCTTATTTTATTATAAAGTATGGAACTCTAAAAAGCTGTAACTGAAACCCCTTTCAGTCGCAAAAAGATCAACATTCCGCGCTCATATTTCACTGGCGCAAAAACTAAAAAACAAAAGCTAGGGGTAAACAAGGCCACCGGAAGCCGGGGGCGCACAATATGGCCGACGGATGTGGCAAATTTGAGGGTAGGCACTCGACTACGTTTAACTAAGGACTCATTGTTACAAAAACGCAGAGTTTTTGAGTGTGTCGCACGCCGTTGAGGATGGAGTTTTTTTTTATACAACATAGGAAGGCAAACAAGCAGGTGGGTCATGATGGTAAGCGATCACCACCGCCTATAGACACCTTCAACAACAAAGAGAGTGCAGACGCGTTGCCAACCCAGAGGGCTAAGATGGAATACCTCTTGTGCCAGTAATTACACCGGCTGTCTTGCTCTCCACGCCGGAACACAACAGTGCAAGCACTGCTGCTTAGCGGCAGGATTAGCGAGCAAGATGGTGGTAGCGATCCGGACGGACCATGCACAAGGTCCTACCACCCGCGAGTTGTTTTAAAATGAATGAAATGTATTATCGTTTTTTTGGGATCACTTTCCATTACATGGGTCGTTACGATTAAAAATTTGGTTCGGAAAAGAAAACATTTTGTTTTCCAGTAATTTTACAAATTTTCCAATATTTTCGGATATTTTTTCTAGTCTGAAAGTCCGCTTGCTGAGAAATAAAGATAAATACACTGAAATAAAATCAACATTAACCCCCTTATTCATAAACGCTTCGTAAACGTTTGTTAGTTAACACGTTTTATGTCTTTATGTCATTGTGACGTTTGCCCTCAAATGACAGGGACAAAACATTTGTAAAAAGATTGTATTTTTTTTATGATTAAGGGGGTTAGTCTTTAACGGTTATAAATACTTAAGTACACAATTGGAAATGATGAAATCAAAAGAAAATACAATGTAGCCTTTATTAAATAGTTTTATCTACACACATATCATAAAAGCTCAATAACGCGTTCAAAATCCCTAGGAAATGACCAGCATTATTACAACCAATGTTATTATAAGAATTTTCTTGTCTGTGGTAGTAGGTAAATCTGTTCTTTATTGGTCATCACATTACCGATATCTCGTGACTGCTCGTGACGTTATGAATTTAAATTTGGAACAGCTGTCAAAATTCAAGTTGGTCTCTATTCTAGTATCCACAGATATTAAAACAGTTATCGATACGGAACGTCAACTCAGTATGATTTTTCAATTTAAACGCACGACTTTTGATCTTGAGTGACATGACAATAGGGACTTCATTCGTTTGTCTATGATTTAAAAAACGTTCGTCTTGACGGATAGATCGATTTGCCGCCATTGCTTGTTGTCACTCGTTTGTTGGTTTTTTGCTGTTACGGTTTTTTGCAGTTATGATATGTGTGTAGATAAAGTAATGTATGCAACTGTATATAATTGGGCCTTAAAACACTCGTGTGATCCTATTATGATACTCTCTGACGCATACTCGTGTTTTAAGGTCTCTCATTATATAGCAGTTGCATAAAATACTATTAAACCATAAGACGTAATTTTATTTATTGGTGTCAAAATTTTACAATAAACAATTTTCTATTATTTTTCTATTTTATTAATATTCCGAAAAATAAACTAAAAAAATGTCATGATTTGACAAATTTCGGAAAATTACCCATCACTTACTTTCCATCAAGTGACTCGCGAGCTCGTTTTCCACACTTTAAAAAGCTAAGTACAGTCAACGCGGGTAACAAACAATTTAACGGTTTAAAAAAAATGTAAAGTGTTTCACTTTTTCACCGTGTGCAAGGTCCATCGGGATCGCTACCACCATCTTGCTCGCTAATCCAGCTGCTAACCAGCAGTGCTTGCACTGTTGTGTTCCGGCGTGGAAAGCAAGACAGCCGGTGACATTACTAGCACAAGCGGTCCATCTTAGCCCTCTGGGTTGGCAACGCATCTGCAACATCTTTGGTGATCACTTAAATTATCATCAGTGGCCCGTTTCACGAAGCTACAAGCTACAATTTTAAAAGTCTAAACCGGCAACATTGGTCATTATGCCCATTGCCATTGGTCATTATTGACCAATGTTGCCAGTTTAGACTTGTAAAATTGTAACTTGTAGCTTAGTGAAACGGGCCACAGGTGCCCCACTCGCTCGTTAGCCTTCTATGTTGTATTAAAAAAAACTTTAACACCTTTATTTTCATTGAAATAAAACAATTTATACGGTTTATATGGCGTGTATTGTAACGAATCTAATTCCAGACTTTTCGAGCCCTTTACAGGTCTCATGTTCACGGACAGACTGACAAAAAACTTACAATACAAACTACCTAATTTTGAAAAAAAATTAAAAAACTAAATATGAAATCGTTCCAATTAACGCAATAAGACTACAGATTCTACCAGCGCTTCGGAAATGGCATCTGCTGAGAAGAATGCGCCGCAAGAAACTCAGCATTAAGCCTTTTTTCAACCAAATAACTTAAAATTTACCCTTAAATGTACCCTTAAAATCAATAATGTAATGACCGTAAGACGAAGCACATTGAAAAATTCGCAGGGTAGGGCAGCGGCAGTGTGGCGAAACTGGAAAAACGCAAGGCACGGAATGCTGATGTTGCAGGTTCAAGTCCTGCCATTGCCCTAATTTTTCTTTGTGTTGTCATTACAATTTTAATTTAATAATTTGAATGTTGAAAACATTTAAAATAAAAAATCGGAAGAAGTTTCGGTTACAAAATTTAAATTTTACCGTTTAAATTGTTTTATTTCAATGTTTACAAGTCGCGAAAACATAAGAAAAAACTACCTTTGTTTTCAGCTTGTGTCCAAATTAAGTCTGGTGCAGTAGCGCTATTCAGCAGCGGTGGACCAACACTCAGTGCGGCCTTGAATGCGCTGTGTCGGTCTTTGCACGCGCCGCACCTCTCCGCGTCAGCTGACAGCGTGCGCCAAGGTACGGCGCTTACTTTAGTTTAACTTACCTTAGTTGACGAAAAGTTTAGCCTTAACTTAGTCTGGTCTTGTCTTAATTAACTTTACTTTAGGTCATCTTATCTCAGTTAAAACTAGTTGGTTTTCTTTTTTTTGACCTTACCTCAGTCAGACCTAAACATGGCTTTTAATTGACTAAAACATTTTTCTTAAGGGCTCAATGACATGGCAGGAGGTCTCGGATGCGAGTTGCATTACATTATAGGCGACTAGAGGTATAATGCGATCGATCGATCAAACCGCGCAATGTAAAAGTAATCGCATACGAGATCTTGCTCAATTTAAATGGCCCTTTTGACATTAGTTTAGTATACCAAGACCCCTCATTACCTTACTTTGAACAACACCAACTTCCCTTGAACGCGCTGCGTCGCTCTTAGCACGCGTTTTACTTCTCAGCGTCCACTGCTTTCTGACAGCGTATGCCAGGATATATGAGCGTACCTTAGTTGACTTTACCTCGGTTTATTTTACTTTAAGTGACCTTAGCGTATTGTACCTTAGTCGAATTTATCTAAAATGATTTTAACCTGATTAAATCATACCTGTTACTTTAGGCTCCAGTTGAGTTGATATTCAGAACGGATGTTTTCTGCAGGTTTGGCTATAATTGACCAATTACAAAAAGTCTTTTAAAAGCATTCGTTTTTCTTACAGAACACAACGAGTCCAACTCTTTCACTGTGAACCTTTACCCGTCGCGTCAACTAATGGACAAGGCCTTTTCTGACCTCACTGCGTACCTCAACTGGACAAGAATGGCGGTTATATACGAGGACTATGGTTACGGTAGGTCAATTAGTCAACAATACATTTAAATAAACGGATCACTTACGTATTTAAAGACAAGTTATTGCTCAACATGTTTTGGACCTGTCCGTGGTCCTTAATCATGAGCCCCCGTGGCCGTGGCTCGATGATGACTGCGTGCCCAAGCTCTGACAGCTCGGCTGCTCGGTGCAGCAGGGCTGGCGACGGCGACGAACAACTACCCTCGTTTGTGTTGTCATTGAACACTTTAGGGCCTCGGCTAAGTCGCGCGGGTGCACGGAGCGGGTGCACGCCTTTAAATAGTATGAGAGCGTCCGCTAATACGCGCGGGTGCGGGTGGGGGCTCGTACTATTTGTTCGATAGGCGTGCACCCGCGCAACGTAGCGGATGCTCGTGCACTTTAGATTTTATTCTCAATAATATCTGCCGAAGTCCTCGTTTTCGGCAAAAAGTTTGAATAGGAGAGCAAGATAGCTCTACCATCTTGCTCGCTAATCCAGCCGCTAAGCAGCAGCGCTTGCACTGTAGTGCATTGTTCCGGCGTGGAGAGCAAGACAGCCGATGCAATAACTGGCACAAGCGGTATTCCATCTTAGTCCTCTGGGCTGGCATGCATCTGCAATCTCTTTGGTGTTACGGGCGATTATGAGCAGTGGTGATCACTCACCATCCGGTGTCTCACTTGCTCCTTTGCCTTCTTATTTTCTTTTTCGTATTCAAGGTTTATGATTGATTCTTACAGGTGAACTAAATATAGCGAATATAGCAAAGGACGGCCGCGACATGTACTGCGTGCGCGCATCTCACGAGTACCGGCGCGAGCTGGCGCAGCTCAAAGCGCAGGGCATCACGCACATCATAGTCGATACTGATCCCAGGAAGCTGAGGCAGCTGGCCAGGGCGGTAAGTTGTATAGCTGTTTAACTTTAAACAGACGGGCAACTCTAAAAAACCTCATATATATTAGTAGCCTGTGCTGTTCCACTGCTGGGCAAAGGCTTTCCTCCCCTAGTTCCACGCATCCATGTCCTTCCATCTTCTCTTGGGCCTGCTGCGACGCCGGATCAGTGTTGCCAATTTAACTATTTTGTCGCTAGATTTTGCGGGTTTTGGGACTACATTGGCGACTATTTCTGCAAGTGTTTCATACATTTTAGCGACTTCTCATGGCCAGTGCTCCATACATCTAGCGACATTTGGACCCAATTTGACATAAACTGGAGACGTTTGCAACATTTCTAGCGACTTCTACAAAACTAAGTCGACAACATTGCGCCGGATTCGGTTGTGGGGCACCCATTAAGTGGCCATTCTACCCCAGTTGAAGAGGGATCTCTTCAACCTAGCGAATAAGAATAAATAAATTACGTTTCTTTACAGATACTTCAGCTGCAGATGAATAACGAATATTACCATTACATCTTTACTTCATTCGTAAGTATGAATAAGTATACGAATCCTTTATATAGTACTAGCTTTTGCCCGCGACTTCGACAATTAAGCAGACGTGCACCCAACATGCAATCTGCAATCTTTCCTGGACAAATTAATAAGAATTAGTTGCTTTGCTACTCATGACGTCACGGCGGCGTATAACTCACTTATCGCTATCCCGTGGGAACTATGCATTTTTACGGGATAAAAAGTATCCTATGTGTTAATCCAGGTTATAAACTATATGTGTGCCAAATTTCATACAAATCCATTCAGTTGTTTTTGCGTGATTGAGTAACAAACATCCAAACATACAAACTTTCACATTTATAATATTAGTAGGATAAAGTCCTTATCTGTTACTCTGTGTCCTTATATCTTCGGTCGCTTACTCCCTCTAAGTCACGCAATGGATTTTGATACGATTTTCCATTCATTTGGGTCAGTTTGAAACCGAACTCAAATTCGAGTTTTATACTAACCAAAGGCGTACTCGTAGATACAGCCGTATCAACGATAGAGGGCACCCGAGTTACAGAGGCCTCTTTTTGTAGAACCATAAAAGCATTACCCTCCATTTGGGCTTCGCTGCAATCGGGTAGAAGGTCCTCTCGGCAGATTTTGATACAGAACCCATCCAGGGTAAGCTACAACACTGATACTAACATACGAGCATAGTATGGAATTGGACCTTGAGTTCGGAGTAAAACTCTTAGAGATAAAGTCGTCAACAAACAATGGAGCCGAGAGACCAGCAGCAGAACAAGATTGCGAAAATAAGGGGAGACCTGTATCCAATACTGTGGCCCTAACATGACTGGCCAAGTTAAGTTTATTTCTATCTGCGTCCCTTTCTTATGACACTAGTTAGACAGAGACACAGGGAGGGGTTAAACTAAACCGGGGCTGTCATGTTAGGACCGCTGGACTCAACACGGCTGCTGATCAGAGGCGTTTCGAGCCCATGTAGCGCCCGTGTGCAAACATTACCCTGGCCCCCCCTAGTAAGCGCGAAAAATGGACTGGGTCAAACATTGGTACAAAGTACTAGTAACTGCGCCCCCTAGGACCGTTGCGCCCGTATGCAACGCACACCCTGCGCCATAGGTAAAGACGCCTTTGCTGCCGATGATGACGATGTTAAATGATGTTCCAGGATATGGAGCTGTTCGATCTGGAGGACTTTTACTACAACCGGGTCAACATGAGCGGCTGGCGGCTTGTGGACCGGGACTCCGACAAGGTCAAGGACGCTCTGCTGGTCATGGAAAAGTTCCACCCCATCGGCGCCAGCATCATCAGTGGGGGGCATATTAAGGTGAGCCTGTGGAAGTCAATAGTAGGATCTCTCTCCAGGCAGGTGTTATACCTGGGGCCCGAAGTCCAAAGGTTTTTTTTTATGAAATAGGATGGCACATAAGCAAGTGGGTCACCTGCTGGTAAGTGTACACCACCGCCTATAAACACCCGCAACGTCGAAGAGATTGCAGATGCGTTGCCAACCCAGAGGGCTAAGATGGAATACCTCTTGTGCCAGTAATTACGCCGACTATCTTGCTCTCCACGCCGGAACACAACAGTGCAAGCACTGCTGCTTAAAGCGGCAGGATTAGCGAGCAAGATCGTGGTAGCGATCCGGACGGACCTTGCACAAGGTCCTACCACCCGCAAAAGTGATGAAAGTTGGAAGTTGTATATGTTCCGCCCGTGTAACGAACCTTTGTTAGCGTGATGTAGCGCATGTCAGTTGGTTTCTTCTATCCTACACTAGATGGCGCTAGAGTCGCTACAAGCCAAAGATCCTATTTTATTCATATTTTGGCAGACACTAATGAAATTTTTCGAGCTGCTCAAACGCTCTGGAATTTGCCAAACTGCGTCTGAAGTCACTTTGACTTTGCCTTTGACTCTTCAGACTGAGCCAGCGCTCATCTACGACGCCGTGCAAGTCCTGGCGCTAGCCCTCGCTTCCACTAAGGACGTGAAGCCCACCAACGCTTCCTGTGATGAGGAGACACCCTGGAGCCATGGGAAAGCTGTCATAGACAACATTAACAAGGTACTATACACGTAATTTCTCGAAACACGTAAAATCTCTTAGAACTATTCCAGTACCACACACTCTTCCTTCTTCTACCACCCGCACTTCATACCAGCACACACACACACACACATACACACACACACATCCTTGCGTGAAAGATACCTTTTCTTAATAATTTAATTCTTAATAAAATAATAAAATGTCTCACAATGTCAACCGACTCGCTGGGTCCCAAGATACAGGCTCAGCCTAGTTTGGGGTCCATAGGAAATTAGCTACTGAATTTTTCGTATTTTGTTCTCAATTTTCATTTTCATTTTCATTCTCATTCTCATTCTCATTCTCATTCTCATTCTCATTCTCATTCTCATTCTCATTCTCATTCTCATTCTCATTCTCATTCTCATTCTCATTCTCATTCTCATTCTCATTCTCATTCTCATTCTCATTCTCATTTTCACTTTCATTTTCATTTTCATTTCATTTTCAATTATATATTTTATCTTTATACATATATTTTGAAACAAAGTCACTATCTGTTTGTCTAATTTGTAGCATAGTTTATGTCGTAATTAGGCCTCTCGGCGCAACTAGGTGGCGCTGTACGTGCCCTGTAACTGACTAACAATTTGTATCTAGTATCATTATTATATTAGTGTAGATACTATCTACACTAATATAATAATGAGGTAAACTTCATTGTAATCGAAATTATTTATTTTTAAATTTTTTCTATTTTTCTTTTTGTATTGATTAAGTTTCTCATAGATGACACCGAGGGTAGTTTTCCCAAAGAAAAAATATCAAAATAATGTAATGACCGTAAAGACGAAACACATTGAAAAATTCGCAGGGTATGGCAGCGGTAATGTGGTGGAAACTGGAATACGCAAGGCACGGAATGCTGATGTTGTAGGTTCGAACCCTGCCATTACCCTAATTTTTCTTTGTAATTTGAGGTAAACTTTGTTTGTTTGGTTGTTTCTTTGTATGTAGGGGGTTTATCGGGAACTACTGAACCGATTTCAAAAAGTCTTTCACTTATAAAAAGCTACACTATCCGTGACAAACATAGGCTTCTAATGTCACGTGAACGAAGTCGCAGGCGCTCCCTAGTATTTAATGAAAACTTGAGCGCATTACAAACCTTTGCTTCCAGATCCAAGCTCATGGTATCACGGGCCCCATAGAGTTCCAGCACGGGGTCCGCACCAACTTCACCCTCCAGCTGATGAGGCTGGTAGGGGGCGAGAAGGGGGGCACGGTCGTGTCCGGCCACTGGAGCCCCAGCAGTGGGCTCACTATCACGGACCCGGCCGCGTACAAGCGGGACCCTCCGCCCAATGTCACCCTGACCATTGTCACCGTTGAGGTAAGGTATTCTATTCATATCATAGCCTAGAAGTTCAAGGGCAAGGATTCTGTTGTGTGGGGGGGGGGGGAGAAGAAAAATGCATTTGTGTGGCCATAGTAAGCGTTTCACGTTTTTTAGTTTAAAAGTACATAACTGCTACCTGTTAGTTCTTTTTTAATACAACTTAGGAAGGCAAACAAGCAAGTGGGTCACCTGATGGTAAGTGATCGCCATCGCCTATAGACACCTGCAACAACAAAGAGAGTGCAGATGCATTGCCAACCCAGGGGGCTAAGATGGAATACCTCTTGTGCCAGTAATGTCACCGGCTGTATTGCTCTCCACGCCGGTACACAACAGTGCAAGCACTGTTGCTTAGCGGCTGGATTAGGGAGCCAGGTGGTGGTAGCGATCCGGACGGACCTTCCTCAAACTCCTACCACCCCCAAAATTGCTTGAACTGAATTAATTTTTCCTCACCTTTTTTGTTGTGGAAAAACCAGGAAAAACCCTACGTGATGGTGAAGGAGGGTTGGAACCTGCAGGGCAACGCACGGTTCGAGGGTTTCTGCATCGACCTACTGGCCCGGGTGGCGGCTAAGGCCGGCTTCGCGTACCGGCTGCGTCTTGTCCCGGACAATATGTACGGTGCTCGGGACCCGGACACCGGCCAGTGGAACGGGATCGTCCGAGAACTAATGGATCGGGTGAGACAGGCATTCAAGGGTTTTTTAACTCGGACAGTATGGTGAACTTGGCACAAACTGGGACGGCGTGTTCCTGTTGTAAATATTTTCTTGAGTTATTGTTTGTCCGGAATAAATGTACTTTTGGTATAGTAAAACTTTTGGTCTAGCGTAAGCTGTTATGTTACCAAAAATTTCCACAAATCGTTAACGCATTAGTGAAAATTCTGTATTTGATCTTTTTATTCTGTGACTTGTTCAGTTGATTCGTTCGACCTGACCATTGGTTTTAGGGTGTTGGGTGTTTGTTTAGAAATCAGTTTTTTTGGGTCGAAATGAAGATGTTCTCAGTAATTAATAGATTCTGGCGTTACTTTGCGGTTTCGCGGAGTAGCAAGATAATTTGTTCCAGTTTGTAGATATGTACTCAGTAATGTTATTATTGTTGCAGAAAGCAGACATCGCCGTGGCCTCCATGACGATAAATTACGCGAGGGAAGCTGTCATAGACTTCACGAAGCCTTTCATGAACCTGGGCATTGGTATACTCTTCAAGGTACGTACCTTCATACATTAAGTCACTTCCCGGAGGGGTAGGCAGCGACCACGGATTTCCATTTGCTACGATCCTGACATACAAGTTTTCTCTTCCTCTTATAACATTCTTCATGCATGCTCGTCGGTTTAGGATATTCCTGACCTGGCCTTTCTTCAAAATGTCTCCGATTTGGTCGGAGTACGTTCGCCGAGGTCTTTCTCTATCCATTTTTCCATCCACTCTCCCTTCATACTCCTTTTTTGTTCATCTCTTCCCAAACTGGCACAAGAGGTATTCCATATTAGCCCTCTGGGTTGGCAACGCATCTGCAATCTTCTTGGTATTGCGGGTGTCTATAGGCGGTGGTAATCACTTACCATCAGGTGACCCACTTGCTTGTGTCCTTCCTATTTCATTAAAAAAAAACATATTAACATACCCTTCTCAAGTTTTTGTTACTACATCTTCATTCACTTCGCATTTCTCTCTTATTACCTTATTCCTCACTCTGTCTCACAAAGTTAATCTCTTCAAGGTAGCTCGTCATTATCTTATCATTAGTAAAATAATTGGAACATTTTCGTCGCTCTTAGGATGGCAATAATTAAGTAATTTAATTTAATAATGATCAAAACCAAATATATTACTAAATACTGAACTAAATATAAAGGTAATTATAAAACTAAACTAAAAATAAGTTAAAATTAAAACTAATTATAAATAAAAAATCTTACCTAACTCGCTCTCGCTGCTCATGGTGCCCAATAGGCTGGCAGCATTTTCACCAGAGCCCAATTTCATAAACGCTACAGGCGACAGGTGACAGTGATAATTCGCCGTACTTTACTGTATCGACAAGTAACGCTATAGTCTTTTGGACTTAAGATCATAGTGAGCAAGCAATGTATAACGAATTGTCACTGTCACCTGTCGCGTTAATGAAATTGGGCCCTGCCCCTTTAAAAATTTCAAGTGAATAGAGTAGAAGAATAGAATTTTTTTATACCGGTGCGGTTATAGGGTGCCCAGTGGTGCGGCACTGGAACCTTGTGCACATTGGTGACAGACCCGAAATTTTTGATATCAAATAAGTATTTATCTTTACACTGCAATTAAAATTTTTCTTTTTTTTTTCCAATTATTATATTATTTAATGTTATTATTTTAATGGGTTTTTTAGTATGGTTAATTTATTGTTTTTTTTTTACTATGTTTATGATTAATGTGTTATATAATGGAATGTTTTAATTTAATTTATAAAATGTAATTTAATTTATTATGCTACTAATCCTTAGAAAATAAGACGTATGTATTACTAACAATCTATGGACCCTGGTCTGCAATAAAGTTTTGAATTGAATTGAATTGAATATACAAAAATGTGACAAATATGTCAAATTGTAGCATTTGTAAGTTTGATGGTGCATACAGGCCCCAGAAGTCTCGATAAGTTGAGTTAAGAATGAAGTTAATATTCATCCTCATTCATCCGCAGGTGCCGACGTCTCAGCCGACTCGCCTCTTTAGCTTCTTGAACCCCTTGGCAATAGAGATCTGGTTGTACGTGCTAGCTGCCTACATCCTGGTCTCCTTCACCTTATTTGTTATGGCTCGGTTTTCGCCTTACGAGTGGTAAGTTAGCGCCATGTTCACTAATATTCATATTCATACTCGTACTCATATTTATATTCATATTCATACTAAGTCAAAGTCAAAGTCAAAATATTGTATTGCATAAAAGCACATGTCATAAATGAATTAATGCATAGAAATTTATATAATTAATAATTTTGTACCAAAACACATTATTCTAAACCATGTCAATTTTATTCTATTCTTATAACCCACCTATGCCTAATCAAATATTAATGTCAGTACTAATTATTTTTAATAAATATTTATCTTACTTATTATAATGTCAACAATTTTAATCCTCAAATTACCTATTCACTATAATAGTATTTTATGCAACTGTTGCATAATGAGGGGTCTTAAAACACGAGTGTGGTTTTATGAAACGAGCGTCAGCGAGTTTCATAATAGGATCACACGAGTGTTTTAAGACCTAATTATGTACAGTTGCATACATTACTTTATCTACTCACATATCATAAGTACTCTATGATGGGTTCAGAAGCCATAGGGCAATGCCCTGCATTGCTACTAGCTACTAGTGCAAGGTACCTATTAAATATCTATAGACTGTACACATTAAAATGATGTAATAAAAAATGAATTTGAACAAATACAGAAACAAATTAGAAAAATTCTCATAATAATATTGGTTGTTATAATGCCGGTCATTGCCTACGGTTTCTGAACACATTATAGAGCATTTATGATATATGTGTAGATAAAATTCCTTAACGTTATAAAATGCTTTTTCTAATAAGTATTCCTTTAACCTGGAGACATAAGTTAAAAGAAGGAGCGTCTTTGACGTCTCTGCTCAGTTTATTATAAATGCGTACACCTACCGCCCGCAACGAGTTAGAACTTAGTTACTCATAATCATATTTATATTCATACTCATATTCATATTCATACTCATATTCATTTTCATATTCATACTCATACTCATATTTATATTCATACTCATAATCATATTTATATTCATACTCATATTTATATTCATACTCATACTCATATTTATATTCATACTCATATTCATATTCATACTCATACTCATATTTATATTATACTCATATTCATACTCATACTAATATTTATATTCATACTCATATTCATACTCATACTCATATTCATATTCATATCCATATCTATACTCATACCCGTTTATATTATAGGTATAAAGTTAGTCGCTATTTTTCCTGTCTTTCCTAATTTTTTATAGTGTATCTTCGGCCGCCTTCTCCTAAACCACGCAACGGATTGTTCTACGGTTCTTACTGTATGTAGACAATTTTTTATGGAAGGTTTTTATATACAAACCGCCGCCAACACCGCTGCCGCTAAGCAACAGTGCTTGCACTGTTGTGTTCCGGCGTGGAGAGCAAGACAGCCGGTGTAATTACTGACACAAGAGGTATTCCATCTTAGCCCTCTGGGTCGGCAACTCTCTTTGTTGTTGCAGGTGTCTATAGGCGGTGGTGATCACTTACCATCAGGTGACCCACTTGCTTGTTTGCCGTCCTATGTTGTATAAAAAATAATAAAAAAAAATAATTACATTCCGATTGAACGCGTACGAAGCAGGGCCAAATAAATAGTTCTCCATTGTCTTTCAAAACAGCCTGCGTAACAAAATGAATAACATGTTGCAGGTCATCCAGCACCCACGTCTGCGGCCACGAGACAAAACTGCTCACAAACCAGTTCAGTGTCTGCAATTCCCTCTGGTTCATCACCGGCACCTTCTTGAGGCAAGGCTCCGGATTAAACCCGAAGGTAACACAAGGTTTTTAACACAAAACTACCGTGAGGCTCGGACATATTAATAACAGGGCGCATGATTAAGGACCACGGACTGGTCCGAAACATGTCGGGCATTTCACGACGTAAAAATACGTGAGTGATTCGTTTTATTAATATGTAACACACACAAGGTCTTGACTGGTTAAAATACTTTTAAACGTATTAAATTTCTTTATCTACACATATATCATAAATGCTCTATAATGCGTTCAGAAACCGTAGGTAATGGCCAGCATTATAACAACCAATATTATTATGAGAAATTTTCTAACTTGTTTCTATATTTGTTCAAATTATTTTTTTAATACATTATTTTAATGTGTACAGTCTATAGATATTTAATAGGTACCTAGTACTAGTAGATTAATAGCAATGCAGGTCATTGCCCTATGGCTTCTGAACCCATCACAGAGTACTTATGATACGTGTGTAGATAAAGTAATGTATGCAACTGTACATAATTAGGTCTTAAAACACTCGTGTGATCCTATTATGAAACTCGCTGACGCTCGTTTCATAAAACCACACTCGTGTTTTAAGGCCCCTCATTATGCAACAGTGGCATAAAATACAATTAACTTTACTTTTACAAAGTACTACCGGCCGCCCGCGACTTCGTGCGCGTGGAATTAGTAGCCTATATCCGTCAGGGATAGTGTAGCTTTCTAACGGTGAAAGAATTTTTGTAATCGGTTCAGTAGTTCCAGAGTACCCCCTCCATACAAACAAACAAAGTTTACCTCTTTATCAAACTACTGAACCAATCCCAAAAATTCTTTAACTAATAGAAAGCTGCACTATCCTTGACGGACATAGGCTACTAATTGACGCGAACGAAGTCACGGGCGTCCGCTAGTACTTTTATAAATCAAACACCTAGTATGTAAACCGATGTTCCACAAATAAACAATTCTGACGCTGATTCTGATATAGTATTCCTTGGCAATCACCTCACGTCTGAATTCCTTCATCTTCCAGGCCACATCAACTCGTATAGTGGGAGGGATCTGGTGGTTCTTCACGCTCATCATCCTGTCTTCGTACACTGCCAACTTGGCTGCATTCCTGACGGTGGAACGGACAGTACTGCCCATCCAGAGCGCGGCAGACCTGGCGGCGCAGAACAGCGTCCAGTACGGCACGCTGAACGGAGGGTCTACCATGACCTTCTTCAGGGTAAGTTGACTTAACCTTTTGCTACAGTTTTTACTAAACAATGGAAGGCAAACGAGCTAGTGGGGTAAGTGATCACCACCACACACCACAAGGAGATTGCAAATGCGTTGCCAACCCAGAAGGAATACCTCTTGTGTCAGTAATGTCACCGGCTGTCTTGCTCTCCACGCTAGAACACAACGCATGCACTGGCAGTGGCAGGATTAGCGAGCAAGGCGGGTAGCGATCCGGACGGACCTTGCACAAGGTCCTTTCACCCGCAAAATTGAGCTGGCTATTGAGAAGGATATTAACCAGATGGTACAATCTAAGACATCAGCCACCATTAAGGATGGAACTCTGAGAGTGTCTTTTTTCGAGAGGGAGGCACACAGTATGTACTGCAAAGTTACTATATCTTCACAGCATAGACAATAAAATAAAATAAATAAATAAATATCTCAGGGCAACAAAATTTCAAATTTCAAGGAATTTCTCTCAATGCCCTCTTTAATACTCAAAGTATAGACCGACACTCTGTCCAAGAATTTTTAAGAGAGGTACCTTAAATGACATTTTATTTTTTTACTTTTTTTGTTAATGATTTCAAAATTTTCAATATAATAATTTTTTATCTTATTATATGACATTTTCTTTACGTTCTTAATTTTATATTAACGTTGACTTTCTCAACCCTGCTCTAATTATTCTAATTTAGACATTTTAATTTGCATTTTATTTATTTTTGTTCAATTATTCAGTTAGTTTTAAGTTGACATTTGATAATTTTATGTATGCTGCTGTACGCTGACTTGCGAAATATTTGTATGCCTGATGGCGAAACATGGTGATGCTATTAAAATTGTGTAACATCTTATTATCCACCTGTGTTGACAAATAAATAATTTTTGGATTTTGGATTTTTTGGACACCGAGCTGGCCCCTAAAATCTATGAAACTGCCATTAATTTCGTAGAAATTAGGCCTTGTGAAATGACCATGGGCGGATCCAGTTTTGGCGCCAGGAGCGGGTCACATAGTCGAGGTCTTGTCATATTCTGTATGGTGACAAAATATAGTGGTATAGTATTCAATTAGTGGTCCACCTAAGTCCTGGAACCAGCTCAGGGGGTGGATCATGACCCCCATGACCTCCCCCTGGATCCGCCGTTGGAAATGACCTAGACTGATAAAAAGATAGTAAACATATTATCACGGCTAGCATGGGTCTCCATTTTCTTGCTCGTCACTCGTTCTGTCTTTCTCTATTTTGCTTACTGAGCCAAACAGATCGAGTGACTAAGCGTGTGGCGACCACTTAGGCTAGTTGTTTAGATCACACTCATATTCATATAATTATAAGTAAAGTAAATTACGATCAAAGGGTGCACCGTTCTAGACGACTTTTGGTGGTGGTTCGAACTGCCGACCGGAGTCGTCGCTCGGGCCGATGGACCCTTCGATCTTCATTATAACCCTTACGATGCATCTATTCATTTTACTTGCTAAGCAATCGTAGTCGCCCGTACCTCTCGCGAGGACTACGATTTGAGATATTCAGGCCACCAAAAAAAAAAAACTGTAGGTACGCTCGACCGCCTTGCCTACTGCGTAGGCAAATCGCAGTAGGTGGTCGGCTCGCCGCTCGCCCGCTCGCTCCCTTCGCTGTGTCAGTGTAATTGAAAACGAATGCAGCGCAGCCCTAGCGTGTCGCGGAAGTTGCGGGGGAAGGCAGGCGCGGGCGTAAGTTGGTTTGTACTGTCTCTAACCACAAAAATTACTATTTCCTTCAGGATTCCAACATCGACATATACCGCACGATGTGGCAGCACATGTCGACGGCATCTCCTCCCGCCCTGGTCTCCTCCTACGAGGATGGAGTGAGGAGGGTGCTGCAGGGCAACTACGCCTTCCTCATGGAATCCACCATGCTGGACCATCGGGTGCAGCGGGACTGCAACCTCACACAGATCGGGGGGCTGTTGGATTCCAAGGTGATTCTAAAGGACCAAAAACTGGAAAAAATTAACTCGGTGTTCCGCGAAACCAGTGGCGTGCACGTGCAAAACAGCTGCGTCTGTGCGACATATATATTTCATGCAAAATCCTATCCTCCTCCGCTTCCACATGAAACAACAAAAAGCAAGGGTACAGCAAAAACAGAGTTAAGATTTGAAATGACTTGAAATAAATGGATTCTATTCTATTCTATCGGGCGGCGATCACCGATTCTCTACTCACTTAACTTTTAACTGGTTCTTTTCTATCCAGGGTTATGGCATAGCGACGTGGAAAGGAAGCCCATGGAGGGACCGCATCTCGCTGGCCATACTAGAGCTGCAGGAGCGAGGCGTGATCCAGATACTGTATGACAAGTGGTGGAAGAACACAGGAGACGTCTGCAACAGGGACGGAAAAGATAGCAAAGCTAATCCGCTTGGCGTCCAGAATATCGGTAAGTTATGAAAATGAAAATGAAAATGAAAATGAAAATGAAAATGAAAATGAAAAATTTATTTTGCAAGTAGGCCATATAGGCTCTTTTACATGTCTGAATCTACTAGCGCTTCGGAAAATGGAAGAATCTGCTGAGAAGAAACGCCGCAAGAAACTCAGCAGTTTATCTTTTTTTTTCTTCTCTTTTGAAAACAAGATTACAGAGCAATATACACAATAATAAAAAAGCAACAAGACAAACAAGCAGCTTTTGCGGGTGGTAGGACCTTGTGTAAGGTTCGTCCGGATCGCAGCAGTGCTTGCACTGTTGTGTTCCGACGTGGAGAGCAAGACAGCCGGTGTAATTACTGGCACAAGAAGTATTCCATCTTAGCCCTCTGGGTTGGCAACGCATCTGCAATCTCTTTGGTGTTGCGGGTGTCTATAGGCGGTGGTGTACAGTTACCATCAGGTGACCCACTTGCTTGTTTGCCTTCCTTTTCATAAAAAAAAGCAAGTGTCTCGCTTTATGGTAAGTATTTTCCACTGCCTTAAGACGCAACACGAAGGCATGGAATAATAGCACAGAAACTTCTCTTTTACGACCGCGATTAAACGAATTCCAACTTTATTAACACGCTCAAAAAGTTCGCATTACTTCATACACCATTTGCCAGGCGGCGCGAGTCAAAAGGAACGCGTCGCCCGCGTCCTCCTTCCCCCCGCTACTCCCGGCAACACGCTAGGGTAGCGCATCATTCGTTTTCAATTACACTGACACGTCGAGGGCAAGCGAGTGGGTGCGCGGCGAGCCGACAACCTACTGCGGTTTGCCTATTCTGTAGGCAAGGCGGTCGAGCGTACCTAGAGTGCGGAGTGGAACCCCTCCGCAACTAGGTAAATTAGTATGGAATTAAGAGTAAAGTTTTTCCAGGTGGCGTGTTCGTAACGCTGCTCTGTGGTCTAGCGTTAGCCATAGTGGTCGCCATTTTGGAATTCTGCTGGCACACCAAGAAGACAGCCTCACAGGGCCGGCAGAGTTTGTGCAGTGAGATGGGGCAGGTACGTCCATCCGTAGGGTTATCTTGTTACATCGATATAGGAAGACAATAGATCTGCTTACTTGTTCGGATTGTTACAAGCCTAGCGTCACCACTTTGCGACGAGGTGAAGCAGGTGAAGAGGGGCTTTCACTATTTAGCCATTGGTTTAACCTTGAATCTTATCGTAAGTGAATAAAGTGCTTCTAAGTTTTCTAACTAGCAGCGACACAGGCGTCGGATAACAGAACTAAAAATATGACGCCAATGTAAAACGTACAAAACGCAGAGCTGTTTACTTGACAATTGGCACAGACAGTTTTATTCAGGCTATCCAACATAGTCTACCAAATAGACTATGGTCGGCTACTCTGCGACTGCGTTGTACACAGTTCTATAGTTTTCTCATTTCGATGTCCTGTTAGAATATTTTAGCAGACTTTTTACGGGTTCCGTAGTAGTTCGTAGTGCTAACAAGGAACAATTATAGTTTCGTCTTGTCCGTCAGTCTGTAGCTCAGAGACTCATATAGTATTTGAAAGAAATGCGAAACATACATACGTTTACATTTACAAGTAACATTCATTTTTTTTTATACCAAGTCGGTGGCAAACAAGCATGCGGCTCGCCTAAGTTAAGTCATTTACAGTGGCGCATGTGTCTGCTTACTGTGCAACAGGTCCCGGGTTCAAACTTTGGTATGGGCAAATATTTGTGTGACAAACACAAATGTTTGTACCTTAGTCATGGATGTTATTTGTATTTAAGTATGTATTTATCTATATAAGTATGTATATTCGTTGTCTAGTACCCATAGGACAAGCTTTGCTTAGTTTGGGACTAGGTCAATTGGTGTAAATTGTCCCAAGATATTTATTTATTTATTTATTTTAATACTTGTTTGTATTTTATTGCCCAATTATAAGAGAAAGTCTTCTTGCCACAGGAGCTGCGCACCGCCATGCGCGGTGGCTCGTCCAGCCGCACGGTGCTGCGGCCAGGCTGCTCGCGGTGCTCGCCTGCTACTCATGTTCCACCGGGGCCTTCGAGATACGAGGTAGTACATAATGTCCAATGTTTTTCGCGCTTGCCTTTCGTGCGACAAGTTCCTGCGATCTGAGACATTGTTTGTTTCACCACCCTCGGGGTGTAATGTACTATTTCAGTTTTGGTTCATTTTTTTTTAATGGCTTGTTGAAGTCGCAAGCCGCCGGCAGCGCGGTGGAGCTGAAGGAGCTCCGCTGGTCGTAGCGGAGCGCCCGCGGGCCCGCGTCGGCGCCCGCCTCGCCCGCGCGCCGCAGCCCGCGCTGCCGCAACTATAGTGAGTCATCATCATCATCATATCAGCCGTAAGACGCCCACTGCTGGGCATAAGCCTCCCCCAAGGATCTCCACGACGGTCGGTCTTGTGCTGCTCGCATCCACCGGTTTCCAGCGAACCCCACCAGATCGTCGGTCCACCTTGTGGAAGGCCTACCGATACTTCGTCTTCCGGTACGCGGTCTCCACTCGAGAACCTTTCCGCCTTTATAGTGAGTACTCTGCTTATTTCGCTTTTAAGGCTGCGTTTCCACCAGAGATGTGCGAGGATGCGTAGCGAGGGATGTGTTTGTGAAGAACCAATGAGCCGTTTCCGCCAGAGCTGTGCTGACCGAGGCGAGGTGAATGAAGCGATTCTTTTGGTTCTTACAAACACGTCCCTCGCTACGCATCCTCGCACATCTCTGGTGGAAACGCAGCCTAAACGTCCCCAAAAAACGGCCAAGTGTGAGTGGGATTCGCGTACGAAGGGTTCCGTACCGTTATCTACAAAAACAGTAAAAAAATAATGTCTGTTGTATGTGAGCCCCCTTAAATATTTATTTTATTCCCTTTTTTTTGTATTTATTGTTATAGCGGCAACAGAAATACATCATCAGTGAAAATTTCACATCATTGTCCAAGATATAGTCATTGATTTTATAACACGCCCGAAAAATTAATGTCTTCTTGACAATATACTTGAATTTCACACTAAAGGATCTCTTCCATTTAACCTTTGAGTGCATATACAATAACATATATGGACATACAAAGAGCAAGCATTTTTTTTTTAATTTGGCGGTGGTAGAATCTTGTGCAAGGTCTATCCGGATCGCTACCACCATCTTGCTCGCTAATCCTGCCGCTAAGCAGCAGTGCTTGCACTGTTGTGTTGTGCACAAGACAGCTGGTATAATTACTGGCACAAAAAGTATTCCATCTTAGACCTCCGGGTTGGCAACGAATCTGCAATCTTCTTGGTGTTGCGGGTGTCTATAGTCAGTGGTGTACACTTACCATCAGGTGACCCATTTGCTTGTTTGCCTTCCTATTTCATAAAATAAATAAATATACAGAAATAAAACGGTATTGATCAGTTGTTTCATGTTTAAAAACTGTAATAAAGTATGTATAGTAGACCAAGAAATTGCTTGACCACTTTTCGACCGTATTTCAAAGGGATAACGTTCAAAAGTGGTCAAGCAATTACTTGGTCGACTATACTTATAATAAAATTAAAACAGATTTATTATAGGTAACGCCGCCAGCCTTTCGGGCGCTCTGCCCAGAAACAGCGGCTTGGGTGACATTTTTCACTTTAATTTTAATTAGATTTTTAACTTTTCTATTTTCTTTTCTGTGATCGCTTTGTTTCTTTTGTTGTAAATAAATCATTTAAGAATGGTTTTTTATAAATAGTATTTTTGTTACAGATTCAATGAAGTCGCTAAGAAGGACCACATCCTACGTGCTGAAGGAACCTAGGGAGGGACTAAAAAAACACGTGCAAATTGTCGCGTAAATATGAAAATGAAAATGAAAATGAAAATGAAAATGAAAAATTTATTTTGCAAGTAGGCCATATAGGCTCTTTTACATGTCTGAATCTACTAGCGCTTCGGAAAATGGAAGAATCTGCTGAGAAGAAACGCCGCAAGAAACTCAGCAGTTTATCTTTTTTTTTCTTCTCTTTTGAAAACAAGATTACAGAGCAATATACACAATATGACAACTATTTTAATAAAACAACACGATGACATTCTGTTAACCTCAACGCGCCAAGCTGTCACAACCGTTTGAAGTTATCGGCGGAAGTCCATACAAAAAAAGCGTATAGAATTCAATCAATCAAATTTAAATAACTAATACATTCAGGCGTTACTTTGCGGAGGTCCATTTCAACAAACTGGAACAAATTATCTTGCTACTCCGCGAAACCAGTGCCGTGCTCGTGAAAGTTAGCTGCGTCTGTGTGACATATATATGGTCATGCAAAAAACCCACCCTCCTCCGCTTCCACGCGAAACATACACATATCACTCAGACTCAACCACACACCACAACGCGCGTTTCGCCTCTGTACGAGGCAGAGGCGAAACGCGCGTCGATCGTGTTGTTTAGTTTTTAGTGGTGGTGGTGTGTGGTTGAGTCTGTGTGATATACGTTGTTTCGTGTGGAAGCGGAGGGGGGTGGGTTTTTGCATGAACATTTATGTCGCACAGACGCAGCTAACTTGCACGAGCACGGCACTGGTTTCGCGGAGTAGCAAGGTAATTTGTTCCAGTTTGCTGTAAAGATTCAAATAAAATTCCTACTAAGATTACTTAATTAACTTGAGAAAGTTCCAACAGCGCGTTCATTTACAACCAACCGTTTTTGTTGCTTCATTTGCATTCGTCTGTGTCGATATAAACGCGCGGTTGAATCGATACAAACGCCTATCAATAGCTAGAGTCACGATTAGGGAATGCAAATCCGGTTTTAACCGGTTATTTCTGTGACAAAATAACAGAGTTAGCATTCCCAAACGGGATGGATTGCAGTCGCGCGTTTGAAACGCGCGTCTATATCGCTGCAAAAAGTCGCCGTGCGTAACCGATACTCGTGTAACCGCCGTAATGCATTACTTTCTCACTACACACTCTGACGGGCGAATATTGGGCGATTTAACCGCCCGACATTGCAAGCAACAATTTGTTGACAGAATTTTGAAAGAATTTTGACAGATCTTTGAAAGTTTCGGCATATGTCAAAAGTGGATGCTAATCACAATCCCTTTGAAATTCTGGTAACAATTGTTGCTACAACAACGGCGTTTAAAACGCCCGACTGTTCCACCGTCTAGTATATTTTACGTTTATGAATTGAGCATCTACATTGAACTTTATATCCAGTGTAAATAAGGTATATAATTGCGATACGCGAACAGGATAACTACTGCCTATATTCTTAATGTAATTGTAATTTGTAAGTATGTGTGATTAAAAAGATGATGATTAAAAAAAGGGTGATGATAATATAGAAGAGGTGATTAAGAAAAACTTTAAAGCTACGACGATACGATTTTTTTGTTTTTCTGATTCTGAAATAATTATTGTAAAATCAGTTAAACTTTCAAGTAGTAAATGGTTTTAATACAAAACACTGTACCGTTAGTAATAGTACATTACACCCTGAGGGTGGCGAAATAAAGAATGTCTCAGATCACAGGAAGTTGTCGCACGAGCCAAAGGCGAGGACGATAAACATGCGGCCTGAGGATTTCTTTATCACCGCCCGAGGTGTGTACACAATTTTACGTCTTCCCCTGGCCAGGAAGTGGAAGTTTCCGCTCGCATAGCGGGCGGTAAGTTGCCACTTACGGCCCGGGGTGACGTCGGTGATTTTACGTCACCCCGGGCTGTACGTAGCAATTTAGCCTCAGGCCGCATATTTATCGCCCTGCCTTTGGCTCGTGCGACAAGTTCCTGCAATCTGAGTCATTCTTTATTTCACCACCCTCAGGGTGTAATGTACTATAATATCAGCTTTGTAACGGTTTAAATATAATTAGTAAAGAAATCTTTACAAAAGTGATATGAAACATAATTTAGTAGTAACCCCAAAGACAATTTTAACGCTAGAGACATCCAAAAGTAACAATAGTTGATTATCCCACATTATACAGCAATCTCCTATTATGAACTTGTTTAAGTTCTAATAATTTAAAATGCTACGTAATGACAACACAAAGAAAAAATTGGGTAATGGCAGGACTTGAACCTGCAATATCAGCATTACGTGCCTTGCATTTGCCAGTTTTGCCACATTACAGCTATTATTATTTTACTTTGTGTTGTCATTACATAGTGTTTTAATGTAATAATTTGAATGTTAAACATTTCAAAATAAAAATCGAAAGAAATTTCGGTTACTAAAATTCTGATAATTTATTTTAATAAAAAAACGACTATTTGTATTCGTCTCAATTAGGCCATTAAAACATTTGCAATGAAAAAGCTAGTCATGTTGATGTTTTAATTAATAAATCTTCGTAAGAACTTTAATTAATGTTAAGTAAACGAAATCTACAAACAGAAATGTGTTCTCTTTATGTAAATATTTATAAATGTTTTTTGTATGTTACGTGTTTGGTGTAATGTTAGAATTAAATTGTGGAATAAATATGCTGATAATTCTATAATGGACACTAATTTACATAGTGACATACAATTAGACTAGACTTTTTTTCTTATTAAAAATGATTTTCAATTTAAAATGTAAAAACTTATAAAAACATATGAAAGTTCTTGTTTTCACGACTTGTAGACATTGAAATAGAAAAATTTAAACGGTTTATATCGCGTCTATTGTAACGAATCTAATTCCCGACGTTTAGAGCCATTTACAGGTCTCATGTTCACACATAATATTGTTTTAATGCAATGTCATAAAAAGATCGACAACATAAATTGTACACAAAATAATAAAATACAATTAAACTGTTATTTGGCATAACGGTTAAGTGTGATTTGGACTCGCACGCAGAGGGTTTCGATTTAATAAACCAACCAACTATAGTTTGAAATCTGATCCATTTTTATGGTTGCTTAGATATATTAGAAATCTGAAACGTCGGAAGGGACATGAACCTAAATGTCCCTTACGTCATTTAAGATTTCCAATGTCGAAGCTACTTAGTAGTTTCTGAAATAACTAGAAAGCAAAACTTGATTTTCTCTCTTAAGAGGAGTGTGAACCCAGCGCGAAAAAGTGCTCCCCATACAAACGGCGATAACGTTTTCCACCCTCTAAACCTGAACCTATGGCAATGATTTTTTGGTATGTTGTCGTTATGTCTAGGAACTAGGTTTGTATGTTCTGATTTTTTTAATATTTTTCATAGATTTGACAATATTTGCATTTTAGGAGTTTCATACAAAACAAAAAAACGTCAATATTTTTGAAACTATTAAGAATATTTAAAAAGTCAAAACATACAAACCTAGTTCTAGGGCATAGTGACAACATACTAAAAAATCATGGCTGTAGGTAAAAGTTTAGGGGGTGGAAAACGTTATCGCCGTTTGTATGGAGAGCGGAGGGTTCACACTCCTCTTAAAAATTGTGTTCTAAAATTGTAAAACAATATTTCTAGGTTTTACTTACATTTAAGTGTCCATTATAAACTTAGCAATATAAACAGTGAGTTTTTAATTATAAAGAACGCTAGAAAACTTAGATATTTATCACATTTTATATAACGAATTAAATAGATTAAATGTTTGAATAACGGGACTAAATTATGTATTTATATGAACTGTCTGAAATGTATGAAATACTAAAGGTTTTAGTTTCTGTTAAAGTTTAGGTTTCCTTTCAAATCTTACTATTTATTGGAAATAATTATGAACCGGCTATTGTAAACCCTTGGTAAACTGGTTTACATAAATACATAGAAGCATTATATCGGTAAAAAAATGCCATTACAAAAATTATTTTGTTTTCGTAATTGGCTACGAAAGAATTTTTTTTTCGCTGTTTCTTAATTACTTAGGTATTAAACAAGATTTTTTTTCCGTTTTTACAATCTCGTTTCGTAATCAACTTCAAAAGAGGATCTTTTTTTCCTTGTTCGTAATTAATTATCAAGCAAGAATTTATTTGCCGTTATAGTAATCTTTACTGGTTTAAGCAATAGAATTGTTATTTCTATCTTTCGCTATCTTTGTCAATTGCAAAAAATATTGACATTTGGTTTATTTTCAAACGGAATAAACTATTTTTTTCATAGACATTACGAAAAGGCGGAAAATTCTATTACTAAAACGGCAAATAAATTCTTGATTGATAGTTAAATACGAACAAGGAAAAAAAGATCCTCTATCGAATTTGATTACGAAACGAAATTACTAAAACGGAAAATAAGTTCTTGTTTAATAATTGATTACGAAACAGCGAAAAAAAATTTTCTTTCGTAGCCAATTACGAAAACGAACCAAAGGAAATATTGGCATCAGATTCATAATGTTTTTGTATCAATTTATATCAATTTAGTTATAAAATCATTATTAAACTGGTATAAATAATTACAAAATCGTCACGTAACTGATATTAATTATTTTAGTAATAATAATTTTTTGATCGAATATTTTTGTCAATTTCAAGTTCGTAATTTCGTTTTCAGCATTCCGTAACATAAAAGTATTTCAAGTATTAAAGCAATTTCGTTTTAGTCGCCTAATATAAAATATTTTATAATATTTATTGTGTATATGGAAACTTGGTTTCTTCTTTACTATTAAGGCAGTAAAGTTTAAACTTTTTAAAATGTTTCTTTGGCATAATCTGAACGGTATAACAGTGTGCCAAAATTAAGCCAAATTTGTAACGAGTTTGTGCCAAAAAAGTGTCTTTTCTGTATTGTAGTGGATATTAACTACAGCGATTTGTTGTACATTTTACACCGGTTTGTTTATTTGTATGTTGTTTGTTTAGAATAAGTGTATGACTGTGAGATTTTATAATAAAACACATGTTAATATAATTAATGGTGTATTTATTTCTATATTATCATTTACCCGTGGTTTCACTCCACAAAATGAAAAGTTTATTTCGCAAGTTGGCCGTATATAACGAACGAAAAAAAGGAAAGAAAAGAGACATGATAATTAACCTATAAAATAAAGCTCATATAGGCTCTTACATTTTTGAATCTACTAGCGCTTCTGAAAACGGAAGATTCTTTTTTTTCTTTTCCTTTTTTATGCAACATAAGAAGACAAACGAGCAAGTGGTTCACCTGATGGTAAGTGATCACCACCGCCAAAGGGATTGCAGATGCGTTGCCAACCCAGAGGACTAAGATGGAATACCTCTTGTGCCAGTAATTGCATTCTGAGAAGAAGCGCCGCAAGAAACACAGCAGTTTATTTTTTTCTTCTATTTCCAAAACATGATTACAGTGCAATAAAATACAAACTATTAAGAATATTTAAAAATTCAAAACACAAACGTAGTTTTAGGGCATTATGACAACATATTAAAAAATCATGGCTATAGGTTAAGGTGGAGCGCTTCGTATGAGGCGGGAATTTTGAATTACAGTTTTTAATTCATTGCGACTAAATGGTGTGACTTTTATCACTTTAAGTGGTTTTCCGGTAGTATAATACTGTTTATTAAGGCAAGGTGTTTCGTTTTTGAAAGTTCAAGCTGCTGACTTTAAATAATTGTGCATTCAATGCCTAAAAGTCCGTTGATGCATAAAGAGTACAATTATTTAAAATTAGTAACTTGAATTTCCATAATCATACCACAATCGCATATAAAACAGTGTTTTACTACCAGAAAACTACTTGAATTCATAAAGGGTCACACCATTTGGCTAAAATAAATTAAAAACTAAGAAAACTTTAAAATTCCCGCCTCATACGAAACGATCCACCTTAAGGTTTAGAGGGTGGAAAACGTTATCGCCGTTTGTATGGAGAGCGCTGGGTTCACACTCCTCTTAACAATCAGGTTTTGGGAAATTTGTCGAGATCAGTTATTAGCTTATTATGCGGTCTTCCTTGGATCCAGATATCTGTTTATTTTTTTCAGACGAAGCCTGTCAAATCGTTTTCTTAATTTCGGCAGCTCCGGTGAAAACTCCTGAAGCAATACGGATCATTGGCTTATATAGTTTTATACTATGTAAAGATAAAGATATAAAAGACCATACAGCCATTCTGCCAACCTTCATGGTACCCAGGGGCGTAACTAGGGTGGGGCAGGCAGGGCATGTGCCCTGGGCGCCATATAAGGAGGGGCGCAAAAAACGAAATTTACTAACTATCTATTTAAAAAAAATACAATCCAAATTCGTATACATGGCCAAATAAGTCTGTTGGGAATCATTTAATCCTTATTATAGATCCATTTATTCCAGAACAAACTGCGGATGTTATGTATATAGGCATACATTACATTTCAAAATTAGTAAAAAAATAAAAAAATGTGTAGGTATCTGTTTTTAAAATAATTTACAAAGGGAAAGGGGCGCAGTTTGGATGCGACCCCTGGGCGCCATTTTACGTCGCTACGCCCCTAATGGTACCCTACCGCCCGGTAGCGACTTGGAACAACTATTTTATTTGTTAGTTTTAGTTTTATGCTCGTGTTTAGTTTAACTGTGTGTCCCTGTATATATATATATTTTACCCGACTACGGCAAAGCCAAAAGGAAGGGTTATGTTTTTAGCAGCCTATGTATGTATGTTTGTATTTACGTATGTTCCACTGTAGTGCCTAAACGACTGAGCCGATTTTGATGAATGAGGTATTAATCGGTTCGTAATTGGAATCTGGGTGACATAGGCTATATTTTTTATTTAAATGTTCTATTATTTCATGAAAAAAACATTAACTGTTTCTCTTTTAATCTGTTTATTTTTATTTACTTGCTTAAGAAACACAAAGAAAACATTGTAATCGAAATTATTTATTTTAAAATTTTTCGATTTTTCTTTTTGTATTTTTTTTTGCATTCAAATTAAACAAAAATTTAAATAAATTAATCCTGCCATTACCCTAATTTTTCTTTGTGTTGTCATTCATTATATAGCATTTTAAATTTACAAAGAAAAGAATTAAATAGCAAAAGGGATATCTGGCGGACCCCAAACTAGGCTGAGCTTATATCTTGAGGTCCTTTGTTCGTTTCTTACGACACCAGTTTGACGAACACGCAAGGAGGGATAAAAAAACCTACGCTGGTCATATGCTGCTAAAAAGCATAAGGGCTACAGTTAGACATGCTTTACTGACCTCAACCTCATGGTTTCTGTCCCCTTCCTGCGGACCCATAGGCCTGTAGCTGATCCTGTCAGCCTTGGGTTCCTTAGGCTGTGGACGTCTGTAGTCCCCATCGTCCTCGCCTTCAGCACTGTCGCCATGCGTGCCTGACTGCTTTTGAATCACTATGCAGCTGGAAATAATTTCATTGTTAAGAACGTTTTTTTGGTAAATAAATATAATGTAGGTATTTTAAAATGGTTTTGCCATCTTACCTACATCATACACCAAGTTTAAAGTCAATGCGGCCACTGGAAGTAGGTTTAAATTCATGTGTAAGACGCATGAATCTAGTTAGTTTGTAGCTGAAGAAAAAGTTTGTAAAAAGTTATGAAAAAAGGGAGGTACACGAGTATGCGGGTGGTGACCTTGTGCAAGGTGCGTCCCGATCGCTACCATCATCTTGCTCGCTAGTTCTGCTTCTAAGTAGCAGTGTTTGCGCTGTTGTGATCCGGCGAGGAGAGCAAGACAGCCGGTGCAATTACTGGCACAAGAGGTGTTCGATCTTAGTCCTCTGGGTTGGTAACCCATCTGCAATCTTCTTGGTATTGCGGGTGTCTATATGCAGTTGTGATCACTTACCATCAGGTGACCCACTTGCTTGTTTGCCTTCCTATTTCATAAAAAAAAATGCGGGTCACTTAATAAGAAGTGATCACCACTGCCCATAGACACCCGCAACACCAAGGAGACTGCAGTGTTGCCACCCAGAGGGCTAAGATGGAATACCTCTTGTGCCAGTAATTACACCGGCTGTTTTGCTCTCCACGCCGGAACACAACAGTGCAAGCACTGCTGCTTAGCGGCTGGACCTTACAAGTCCTACCACCCGCGCACATTTTGTGTATTGTACATTTTGGCGGTTGTACCAACATGACCCTTTACAATCGTATCGTATGTCGACCCTTGATAATTCCTACCTGAATTTACGGGTAGTTTAAGAAAGTAAAATGATAGTGATGTTTGACGTAGTTCGAGGGTAGTTTGTTTTAAACTACGAAACGTAGGCGTCTTTTTAAAGCCAGTCATCCTGTCCCACGACCGTTGAGCGGCCCAGCTGAGACCCACGGAATTGGTAAGTCTTAAGTATTTTTCTACATCTACACTAATATAATAAAGAGGTAAACTTTGTTTGTTTGTATACGCGGTAATCTCTGGAGCTAAGTACTGAACCGGTTCTAAAAATTCTTTCACTAATAGAAAGCTACACTATCCCTGACGGACATAAGCTACTAATTCCGTGTGAACGAAGTCACGGCGTCCGCTAGTTTTACATAAAAACTGACTAGCGATTGCCTCTTTCTATCTACACTAATATAATAAAGAGGAAAAACATATTAATAAAACGGATCACTCACGTATTTTTGCGTCGGGAAATGCCCGACATGTTTCGGACCAGTCCGTGGTCCTTAATCATGAGCCCAAGCGGCGGTGGCGCGACGACGACTCATGCGGGGCTCATGATTAAGGACCACGGACTGGTCCGAAACATGTCGGGCATTTCCCGACGCAAAAATACGTGAGTGATCCGTTTTATTAATATGTCTGAGTCTCACGGTAGTTTTATGTTAAAGAGGAAAACTTTGTTTGTTTGTATGTTGGGGGTAATCTCTGAAACTACTGAACCGATTTCAAAAATTCTTTCACGGTTAGAAAGCTACACTATCCCTGACGGACATAGGGTACTAATTCCGTGTGAACGAAGTCGCGGGCGATCGCTAGTCAAACATATAACTGGCGACGACAAATTATTACTTACCGCTTTTGTCTTATACGCCTTGAAGATAACGGGACGGCTGAAATGAAAGAAACATACAGTTAAGAGACAAACGTAGCCCTTCTCTCAAAGTCTTTATTTTCTAGAGCATACGTTAGATTTTGCTTTGATACGGAGGCCCTCTGGTCAGTCCCCGATTATGGGTCAAAATCAACAATAACAACAGCATCTTTATCTTTACATAGTCTACTTCTATCCTTGTCTGTTTGTTTGTTTGTATGTAGGGAGTAATCTCAGGAACTACTGAACCGATTTCAAAAATCTTTCACCAATAGAAAGCTACACTATCCCTGACGGATATAGGCTACTAATTTTACGCGAACTTAGTCGCGGGCGTCAGCTAGTATAAAATAAAGTTGCTATGTTGGTAAATCTGCTTTTTTTAATAAATTTTATCTACACATATATCATAAATGCTCTATAATGCGCTCAGAAACCGTAGGCAATGACCAGCATTATAACAACCAATATTATTATGAGAATTTTTCTAATTTGTTTCTATATTGGTTCAAATTCATCTTTTATTACATTATTTTAATGTGTACAGTCTATAGATATTTAATAGGTGCCTAGCACTAGTAGCTAGTAGCAATGCAGGTCATTTTCCTATGGCTTCTGAACCCATCATAGAGTATTTACGATATGTGTGTAGATAAAGTAATGTATGCAACTGTACATAATTAGGTCTTAAAACACTCGTGTGATCCTATTATGAAACTCGCTGACGCTCGTTTCATAAAACCACACTCGTGTTTTAAGACCCCTCATTATGCAACAGTTGCATAAAATACTAATTTCTATTTCAACCCGTTCCTGTCTGTCCTTATATCTTCGGCCGCTTAGGTACTACTTCCAAATCACTCAACTTATTTATTTATGAAACCGTTACAAAACTGATATGAATTATTTCAGTGCCGATACTGTTTTCTATTTTGACACTTCAAGCACTATCGATATTGGATGGAAAACGACGGCCGACGACGACCTGTATGGCACAGTGGCACATGTGTCTGCCTACTGTGCAAGAGGTCCCGGGTTCAAATCCTGGTATGGGCAAATATTTGTGTGACGAATATGAATGTTTGTACCTGAGTCATGGATGTTATTTGTATTTAAGTATGTATTTATCTATATATGTATGTTTATCCGTTGTCTAGTATCCATAGTACAAGCTTTGCTTAGTTTGGGACTAGGTCAATTGGTGTAAATTGTCCCGAGATATTTATTATTTATTATTTATAAAACTAAATCCAACTGATTGGTTCTTACTCAGGTATATTTACAAAACCGGCAACACTACAAACATATATAAACATACTTTTGTTGATAGGACCTTTTGCAAGGTCCGTCCGGATCGCTACCACAATTCGCTCGTGAATCTAAGCTAAGCAGCAGTGCTTGCACTGTTGTTGCGGAGAGCAAGACAGCCGGTGACATTGCTGGCATAAGAGGTGTTCCATCTTAGCCCTCTGGGTTGGCAACGCAATCTCCTTGGTGTTGCGGGTGTCTATGAGCGATGGTGATCACATACAATCAGGTGACCCACTTGCTCGTTTACCTTCCTAATTTATAAAAAAAAGCTATTAAGTAACTCATTGATGGATTAAATAATCAGTCAATAAATTTTTTCACAGGCGAACTTTTTTTTCTTTCTACAAATTTATTGAGGCTTTAGTCCACTTGTGTGACTGCCAGCCTGAACTTATTCTTTAAATCAATAAATGAAATAAAAAAATAAAGAAGTTCCTTGTTCAGCGTGTTGGCGTTGCCATTCAGAGAGGTAACGCCGCCAGCCTTTTGGGGACCCTACCCAGAAACAGCGGTTCGGGCGATATTTTTCACTTTAATTTTAATTAGAATTTTAGCTTTTCTGTTTTATTTTCTGTAAAAACTTTGTTTCTTTTTCTAAATTAAGTATTTTTAGTAAACAATTTATTTAGCTACAGGAAAAAAACCAGTATTTTATTTCAATTTGTACCGGCATGCGGCATCGCAGAGCTATAAGAAGGTAGGTATTTCGAGACGAAAGATGTCACACCCTCCCAGATATCGACAGTTTCAATCATACCGAGTGACTAGTACGGTCATGAACTAAAGTTTGCCCTCCGAAACTAACTGAAGCTGGGAAAAACGTTACTATACCAGTACCTGACTGTACAGTTAGTAAGTTTTTTTTTTATACAACATAGAAAGGAAAACAAGCAGGTGGGTCACCTGATGGTAAGTGATCACCACCGCCTATAGACACCTGCAACAACAAAGAGAGTGCAGATGCGTTGCCAACCCAGAGGGCTAAGATGGAATACCTCTTGTGCCAGTAATTACACCGGCTGTCTTGCTCTCCACGCCGGAACACAACAGTGCAAGCACTGCTGCTTAGCGGCAGGATTAGCGAGCAAGATGGTGGTAGCGATCCGAACCGAAGTTTCTGAAATAGTTCGCCTTTGTACATCACTGTATATCTTTTTGTCATTTATGTTTTGTACAATCACACACTCACATGTGTGTGTACACACAGATTGAAAAATTAGCAGGGTTTGGTAGTTGGTAATGTGGCGAAACCGTCAAACGCAAGGCACGGAACGCAAGGCTGTGCCATTACCCTAATTTTTCTTTGTTTTGTTATTATCATTTAAATCTATTTGAAGGTTTAAAAAAAACGGAAGTAAATTTCGATTACAAAAATTGTTTACATATCTCATCTTTAAAAAAAACGAGTATAATTATTTTACGGATGGCCCATGGGGCCACAGAGTTTTCGAGTGGCGACCGCGTACCGGAAGACGCAGCGTGGGCAGACCCGCCACAAGGTGGACCGATGACCTGGTGATCGTTGCGGGAACCCGCTGGATGCAAGCAGCACAAGACCGGTCGTTGTGGCGATCCTTGGGAGAGGCCTATGTCCAGCAGTGGACGTCTTTCGGCTGAAATGATGATGATGGTGATGATAATTATGTTTCGGTTGGTTCACTCTGTATAGTGGGTGAGTTTAAACGTGCGCCGCCAGGGCGTAGACCCTCGTCTGGACACCTCTGATAGGGACTGATCGACTACGGCCATTGTCAATAGCAAATTAATCTAAAGATCTATGGTATAGTCGACCAAGAAATTGCTTGACCACTTTTGAACCTTATCCCTTTTATAATACGGGCGAAAAGTGGTCAAGCAATTTCTTGGTCGACTATACAAATTCGATTTTAATTTAAAATTTAAACCAGTTTCTAAGAGCTCTGCTATCTCTGACACGCACTATGCCTCGTTTTTTTTAAATGACAAATGTTGTTAACAATCTTGGGAAGTCTTTTTTTTATGAAATAGGAAAGCAAACAAGCAAGTGGGTCACTTGATGGTAAGTGATCACCACCGCCTATAGACACCCGCAACATCGAAGAGATTGCAGATGCATTGCCAATCCAGAGGGCTAAGATGGAACACCTCTTGTGCCAGTAAATACACCGGCTGTCTTGCTTTGCACGCCGGAACACAGCAGTGCAAGCACTGCTGCTTAGCGGCAGGATTAGCGAGCAAGATGGTAGCGATCTACTTAGAAATTAACCAATCTTATGTTCTCAAATAAAAGTAGTAAAAAGTCATCATTATCATCATCATCTCAGCCACAAGAAGTCCACTGTTGAACATAGGCCTCCTCCATGGATTTCCAAAGTGACCGGTTGGAAGCGGCATGCAACCAGCGCCTTCCTGCCACCTGTATGAGGTCATCGGACCATCTTGTGGCTGGTCGTCCTACGCTGCGCTCGCCAATACGCGGCCGCCATTCGAGAACTTTACGACCCCATCGAAAAAAAAGTAAAAAGTACAAGATACTTATCGATGTATCACAGTTTACTTACCACTATGAACTAAAAGATATATATAAAAACAACTCAATACACGATTTTCCATGTCGAACTGTTAATTATAAGAATAAAAGTTGAACTTATATATATTTTGAAAGTTAAAAAGCGGTGTTTTGCATGCGGGTAAAATTACACGCGTGCAAACATAATGACAAGTTTGTTAATGATGTTTTTATCAGTAACTAGCGACCCGACTCTGCTTCACATGGTACAATCATTTTTTTATGTATTTTTTTTCTAAATGACAGTGAAAAACGTATGAAATGAAATGAAATTTAATGCGTCTGAATTAAGGTTTTAACAGTGCAGTTACAGATGCTTAGTAATAGGTTCGCTTAACCCTACCTTTACAGGTGTACACGCTTTAAAAAATATAATCTAACATAAGAAATGATCGCATGACATACGAGAAACTTTTCAGGACTGTACTAAATCACTATATCATTCATCTGTGTTTCACAAACAAATAAATACTTAATTCTAATTCTAATCATTACAAATACCACATCATGTCGTTATCATTATTATGTATGTCAATAAAATAAATTCTAAATTATAATACCATTCAATTTATTACTTAAAAGCTAACATCATCACATAGAAAATCTTTTAGACTATAATAACATTTTTTCAACTGCCATTGTTTCGTCAAATTAGTAAATGTTTTCAAGTTGTTGTCTTTTAACGCATCCGGAAGTTTATTAAATATGTCAATACACATGATATTTATAACATTATCGGGACTTTAGCGCGATAAAAATATATTGTTGATTTACCTCGACGTTTCGGCCATGTTTCAATGGCCGTGGTCACGAGTAGACTGAAGTGGAGGGTATTACTTCTGTTTAGCCGCGCGAGTGCGCGAGTGTATGTGTGAAAGTCGCGAAAGTTTAAAACAATTTAATACACATGATATTAGAATTCTTTGAAGAGAGTTTGATGTTTGAGTATCAAAATCCGTTGCGTGGTTTAGAAGGAGTATGCGGCTGAAGATATGTAGACAAACAGGAACGAATAGCGACTTTGTTTTATACCTCGCGGGTGGTAGGACCTTGTGCAAGGTCCGTCCGGATCGCTACCACCATCTTGGTCGCTAATCCAGCCGCTAAGCAGCAGTGCTTGCACTGTTGTGTTCCGGCGTGGAGAGCAAGACAGCCGGTGTAATTACTGGCACAAGAGGTATTCCAGCTTAGCCCTCTGGGTTGGCAACGCATCTGCACTCTCTTTGTTGTTGCAGGTGTCTATAGGCGGTGGTGATCACTTACCATCAGGTGACCCACTTGCTTGTTTGCCTTCCTAAGTTGTATAAAAAAAAACTTCTGTGTAAAGATGAGTAGAGACTAATGTACCTAAAAACCTTCCGTTAATAAAAAAACTAAATTTAAAAAATAAAAACCCAACTGCGTAAAAAGTTAATCAAAACTGAAAAGACTAAAACAAGTGTAGTACCCTTACCATGAGTACAGTGCACCTAGCCGTAACCATACTCGCTAGCGACAGCGTAAAACGATTCGTATGGGAAATTGCACAGCGCCTCTAGCGCTCACTTAGATAACTAAAGATCGCTAGTATGAGTCCAACGGTAAATTACCTATCGAAATCTGAACGTCAGTGTCTAACGTTTTGTAGCTGTTGCCGTAGAATATTGGTACCATGAGTCACAAATTTGACACATGTCATCGAAAAATACCGTATCGACTATGGTTAACTCTTTCACTGACAAATGGGAAGCGTATTTAACCGCTATCGACTGTCGTAACGTAATACGAATTTTCGATAGAAACTCATGGTAATGGTACTGGAGTCTGAAATTCTGTTAAGTTGACTACCTACAACATCGGGACCCATTATTGGGAAGATTTCAACCAGTCTACATTTTTAATGGGTCCCGACTGTTGAAGTTCATGAAACTATTGCAATGTTGTTAGTTATTCAACATTACTTAACAGAATTTTAGTTTACTTTTTACGCAGTTGGGGTCATTCAAAATCAAAAATGATATCAGAAACATAATAATGATTTCTAAATACCTATCCAATGATACCTCACTTAACATAAAAAAGAAAAAGAAAAAATGGCCATTTCACAATATGGCGTCTGGTGGTCGCCATATTGAATTTTGATTATTGTCATGTCTCGCAAGATTAAGAAAAATCGATTGACATAAGCATCATCAAAATCGGCCCACGCGTTCGGTCTCTAGGTCGCCACAAAGGAACAAACATACATTCACACATGCATAGGCTGATAAATACATTATCCTCCTTTGCGACACGCAGTCGGGTAAAATACAATAAACGATACAAACAGCTCTCATTGAGACTGATTATCACAATTACGAGTATGAGTCTTGAACTTAAAGAATTGTTCAAGGCCAATTATTTTCGTATACGTATCGCCTAAACTGTCTGCCTTTCTATCTCTTTGTGGCCATGTTATTGCACTACGTGTTCTTATCAGATTCTTTCTTCATGTTTTCTTTCTAGCGGTTGTCTGGAAGACATCGCTTGAAGAGATAAGACCGCCTATTGTGCATCTAGTGTTTTTATCTAAATTGTACCTGAAATAAACCAATTTTAACGTGCGTGTATTGTAACGAATCTAATTCCCGACGTTTCGAGCCCTTTACAGGTCGCATGTTCACGGGCAGACTGACAAAAAACTTAGAATAAAAACTACCCAATTTTGAAAAATAATTGTTTTTTTTATTATTATTATTATTATAAGCTCACGCCTGTTTCCCTTTGGGGTAGGCAGAGACCACAGAACGCCATTTGCCCCGGTCCTGGCATACTTTACTCGCTTCCTCCACACACATTCCTCTCTTCATACATGCTCGGCGGTTCCGGGTACTTGAAAAAATTTAAAAAACTAAATTCGAAATCGTTCTGATTAACGCAACGAACGATTTTATTTCAATGTCTACAAGTCGCGAAAACATAAGAAAATACTAAATTGTACCGGTTCATGTTGTTTTAGGTGTCAATAAAGAGTTATTGTGTTGTATTGTATTGTATCGTATCGTACTGTAATAACGCTTTATTGATACCACAAAACAGCATAAAAGAGGTCTTCTTGCCATAAGCGATCTCTTCCACACAACCGTTACAAAGAAGAGTTGACGAACAGAGCTGATAAGAACAGGTATATTGTATTATATCGTATCGTATCATATCGTATCGTGCCGTATCGTATCGTTTTGTATTTTATTGTATCGTATCGTCCCGCAGATCACTTATTAAAGGTATTTTAATATTGACGGGAGCCGCCAAAAAAGAAATGACCTAAGTAGTAATGTGGGATATTAGGAAAACTTATGAGATATGGGGACCGCTGGGGATCGAACTTTATACCTGACGGTCAGGAGTCCACCTTCCTAACCACTGGACCACCAACGCCACACACTGCTGACTTAATCATTCTACTTTATGAGTTCGTAGGTCAATTGGTTATCAACGCTGTTTGATAATGGCTCAGCGGTGAAGTGTAGTAACTTTGAATTTTAAAATATGTTTTTTTTATTAAAGCTTTTTTAAAACATAAAACAGGAAGGCAAACGAGCAAATGGGTTACCTGCTGGTAAGTAATCACCTCCGCCTGTAGACACTCGCAACATCAAGGAGATGCAGATGCGATGTCAACCTAGAGGTCTAAGATGGAATCTCTTGGGCCAGTAATTAAACCGGCTGTTTTGCTCTCCACGCCGTAAAACAACAGTGCAAGTACTGCTGCTTAGCGGCATAATGAGCGAGCAAGATGGTGTTAGCGATCCAGACGGACCTTGCACAAGGTCCTACCACCCGCAGAAGCCACCACTACCCATTAGGACCCGAAACACCAAGGAAACTCCATATGCGTTGCCAACCCAGAGCCTTATATGGAATACCGCTTACGTCAGTTATTATCTGGCAGTCACTAGTTCACTTCTATAAATTAGAAATAAAATGCACTGCGAAGCAGCAACGCTTGCTTGCACTGTTGTTCCGGCGTTGAAAGCAAGATTGCCGGTGACATTACTGGCACAAGATGTATTCCATGTTAGCGCTCTGGGTTGGCAACGCATCTGCAATCACCTTGATATTACGGGTGTCTACGGGCAGTTTACAGTTAGGTGACCCAATAACTCTGTGTGCTTCTTGTTTAATATTAAAAAAAAACATTCACACTGAAAAAACAGTTCTGCCACACCAAAGTTTTGTTTACCTATGGTACAAAAAAAGTTACTACCGAACTATTTAATTTTGTTACACCTTTGTTACTCTTGATTTGTAAATAAACAATAAAATGTTTATCAGTAGCAAATAGTTTTGCTAATTTAAACCAAGTTTGGTTATTATTAACCAAACTAGTTCGGTTGTCCCTTTTTTCAGTGTCAAATGTCACTTTGTCTTGCTACCTTGCTGTCGCATAGTCGTTTCTCTTTCACGCCCGTGCAAACGGAAAGAAACAGCAAATTAATGGTTAATAATTCTAAATTCTGAGTTACACCACTTCGCCTTCTCGCCTCTCTCACTAGCTCGCCTCACTCGGTTGAGTATCAAGTATTTGCTGTTATAAAATAAAAAAATATTATAGTTTATCAACTCAAGTGAAAGTGAGTATTAATAAATTGTTGCTTGTTTATTAACTATGTTTTAAACCAGTGGTGGCATTTATAAATTCGTTTATAACAAATCTTAAGAGGAGTGTGAACCCAGCGCTTTCAATACAAACGGCGATAACGTTTTCCACCCTCTAAATCTTAACCTACAGCCATGATTTTTTCGTATGTTGTCATTATGCCTTAGGACTAAGTTTGTGTGTTTTGATTTCTTTAGTATTTTTCTTGACAATATTTGCGTTTTAGGAGTTTCATATAAAACACAAAAGCGTCAATATTTTTGAAACTACTAAGAATATTTAAAGAATCATAACATACAAACCTAGTTCTAGGGCATAATGACAACATACGAAAATCATGGCTATGGGTTAAGATTTAGAGGGTGGAAAACGTTATCGCCGTTTGTATGGGGAGCGCTTTTTGGGGCTGGGTTCACACTCCTTTTAACAAGAGTTCGTTTCGAGTCAGTGACGTAGCCTGGTGACCATAGGCCCTTGGGCAAAAATAATTGGGGCCCTATAGTCAAATTATATAAAAAGGTATGAAATTTTGGTGGTCGGAGAATGAGCGAGTATGACCTAGAGTTAGAGAAATGCTGGCCAGGGGCCCCCTGAGCTTGAGGGGCCTGGAGCACGGCACCGCCTAGCCATTGAGTAGCTACGTCATTGGACTTGAAATTGGTGAAAAATACTCTGTGATTTCTTGAGACAAGTTGAGACATTGCGGGTAGTAGGACCTTGTGCAAGGTCCGTCCGGATCGCTACCACCATCTTGCTCGCTAATCCTGCCGCTAAGCAGCAGTGCTTGCACTGTTGTGTTCCGACGTGGAGAGCAAGACAGCCGGTGCAATTACTGGCACAAGAGGTCTTAGCCCTCTGGGTTGGCAACGCATCTGCAATCTCCTCGGTGTTGCGGTTGTTTATAGGCGGTGGTGATCGCTTACCATCAGGTGACCCACTTGCTTGTTTTCCTTCCTAGTCTATAAACAGACAGCACACGTTAACTAACTGCAGGCTTGCTGGTTGCAATACGGACCGGCTCGACCGGGGTAATACCGCATCGCTCGAAATACCGGCGTGTAGTTGCTGGCTATTGCATTTCGTACGGTGAGCGAGACATCCGTAGATCCAGAGATGAGATCTAAAGGCGACAGATTAGTGGTTCCATGCCATCTAGTGATCCGCCAACTAAAATCTATGGCAATGGCAGGAGTTGGTAATAGGGAAAGCATGGCACGGAATGCTGAGGTTGCAGGTTCGTGTCCAGCTATTACCCTAGATTTTTCTTTATGTTGTCATTAATATTAACAAAAATCGAATGATATTTCAGTTACAAGAAAACTATTTTTTATTTCAGGTATTTCAGGGATGCCAACATGTTTTTGAGGAGTTTCGTTTTATGTTTTGGTGAGTTTTCTTTTACAATAATATGCATTTTGTGCGAAGGCTAGGTATGTTACGTGATTGCACCAGTGCTTGACATGTAGGACATTGTTTGTACCAGTAGTTGACAACATTGTGCCTCGTTTCTACTTGTGTATTTCCATTATCTTCTCGTTATTATTGGGCCACTGTCAGGGACCATTACTTTAGTTACTTTTAATATGGCGTCTGCAAGTTTTACCGGGTGGTAGGACCTTGTGAAAGGTCCATCCGGATCGCTACCATCATATTGCTCGTTAATCCTGCCGCTAAGCAGCAGTGCTTGCGTGGAGAGCAAGACAGCCGGTGCAATTACTGGCACAAGAGGTATTCCATCTTAGCTCTCGAGTTTGGCAACATGTTCAATGTTCAATGTCCCTGATGTTGCGGGTGTCTATAGGCGGTGGTAATCACTTACCATCAGGTGACCCAGTTGTTTGCCTTCCTATTATCTACACTACAAAATAAAGAAGTAAACTTTGTTTGTATGTAGGGGGTAATCTCTTAAACTACTGAACCGATTTCAAAAATTCTTTCACCGATAGAAAGCTACACTATCCCTGACGGACATACTGTTGGACTTTTGTGTTCCGGCGTGGAGAGCAAGACAGCCGGTGTAATTACTGGCACAAGAGGTATTCCATCTTAGCCCTCTGGGTTGGCAACACATCTGCACTCGCTTTGTTGTTGCAGGTGTCTATAGGCGGTGGTGATCACTTACCATCAGGTGACCCACTTGTTTGCCTTCTTATGTTGTATAAAAAAAAATAAACATAGGCTACTAATTTCACGCGAACGAAGTTGCGAGTGTCCGCTAGTATTATATAAGAAAAAGGTAAAAAGTGGGGGATATTTTTTTTATTATAATTACACTGAAAAAACAGTTCTGCTGCTTAGCGGCAGGATTAGCGAGCAAGATGGTGGTAGCGATCCGGACGGACCGTGTTCAAGGTCCTACCACCCGCAAAATGCCTTATCAATTCATCCAAGCAGATTGGCAAAGTTTTGACGTCTGCTCGCTAACTATAATGAGTTTGCGTTAACTATAGCTTTAATAACTGTTGTTTAACTTGACGATCGATAAGCTGTTCTGGTAACTGACAGCCGAATAGCCTAGTTACTGTTCCTGACTACAAAGCTAGAGGATTTGGGTTCGAATCCCGATTGGGGCGAACATTTGTATGGTGAATATGTGAATGTTTGGTTTTAGTATCTTCTCGTTTTTTTTATGAGATAGGAAGGCAAACAAGCAAGTGGATCACCACCGCTTATAGACACCCGCAACACCAAGAAGATTGCAGATGCGTTGCCAACCCAGAGGGCTAAGATGGAATACCTCTTGTGCCAGTAATTGCACCGGCTGTCTTGCTCTCCACGCCGGAACACAACAGTGCAAGCACTGCTTTTAGCGTTTAGCGGCTGGACCATTGGGTTACGGACAACGGCCATTGTTTCAGCAATATCCTCGGCAACAGCATCACTGAACCTGCTGTTCCCGTCTGAAGACCGGGAGTACCACTACGCCCTGAAGACCAACGTGTCTGCGGGACCTCTGACCCCTCGGGATGGGTCCTACTGGACCCTGGACGCTAGGTTGCTGGTGACAGTCTACGACAACTTCACCAGGGTGCGGTTCAAGCTGGAGGATTTGAAGGTATGCTTAGACAAGAGTGAGTTAAACACGCGCAGAGAGGGTTCCGTAAACCCACAAATAATGAGAAACTAGCTTTTGCCTGCAACTTCGTCCCCGTAGACTTGTTTAATTGAATCAAGCAAACGTGCACCCAACATGCAATCTGCAATATTTCCTGGACAAATTAATGAGAATTAGTTGCTTTGCTGCTCATGACGTCACGGTGGCGTATAACTTACTTATCGCTATCTCGTGGGAACTATGCATATATCCTATGTGTTAATCCAGGTTATAAACTATGTGTGTGCCAAATTTCTTCCAAATCCATTCAGTAGTTTTTACGTGAAAGAGTAACAAACGTACATCCATTCTTACAAATTTTCGCGTTTATAATATTAGTAGGAGCAGGTTCTGATTTCTCATGGACACCCTGTATGCTTTTTTCAGGCTTCAGTGTTCAGCAAGAACCAGGGGTACTCCTCTTACCAATCAGCTGAGGCTGCGAGGCAACTGGGGCAACCCTGGGAAGTTGATTATTTGGTAAGGTAACATGGCTTTTTACCAGATTTGATTATTTAGAAAGAAAGAAAGATTTTTTTTTATACAACATAGGAAGGCAAACAAGCAAGTGGGCCACCTGATGGTAAGTGATCACCACGGCCTATAGACACCTGTAACAACAAAGAGAGTGCAGATGCGTTGCCAACCCAGAGGGCTAAGATGGAATACCTCTTGTGCCAGTAATTACACCGGCTGTCTTGCCGGTATATTTATTTATGTATTTATTCGGTCACATTTTAGCACGATAAATAAAAAGCAGCCAAGTGCGAGTCGGACTCGGGCACCGAGGGTTCCGTCATCAACAACATCTAGTGTCGCATTTTTGCTTTGTAAGCCAAAACAATTTTTTTTGTGTATTTTAACTACAAATTTACGGTTTTCGGATTTATTGTTTTATTTGTGCTGTGATACCTTGCTTGTTGCCAAATTTCATATTTCTAGTTCAACGGGAAGTACTCCGTAGGTTTTTGAGTGCCTTGCGAATGTATGGAACATGCTGCATAAACGGCCGTATCTTTTCATTGCGTTGACTTTTTGATTTTTCACGACTCTAAGGGACTGCAAACTTGAGTATTTGATATTAATGTCCACTCAATACCTCCACGCGTTCTTGAGAAAAACGTTCTTGACTGACAGACAGACAGACAGACGGACAACAAAGTGATCCTATAATGGTTCCGTTTTTCCTTAAGAGGTACGGAACCCTAAAAATTACAATATCAGCAATTAACACATTACATTTCTATCTGCTAATATTAAAGATAGATCTAATGATCTATGAGTAAAAAAATCTCACTAGATCTATCTTGGATCTATCGATTGGATCAAAAGAGTGATCCGATGATGATGATCAATAATTGCAATATTTTCCCCCAGGACAATGGAGTCATCAACAAAGTGTATGTCAGTCCGGAACCTGTCTGGTCGCATAACATGAAACGGGCGCTGTCGCTGAACTTTCAGCTCAGCAACAATACTTATAAGGAGGTAATTGGCTAGTTGACTAATATTTTTTTGTTAGCATAATCCAAAGAATACGTTAAAAAAAGAAAAACTGTGTTTTTAGTTTTTTTTCTACGATCACTATTTCTTGAAATATCGGGATTCGAAAATCAATGCAACGCAAGCTTTGCAAAAACGCTCCTTACAAAACGGCTCGATATTTTGACTCCACACCTTGTCGTTTTAATTGTAATTGTATGGAACGTCAAACTAAATGATGTGCAGTCAAGGAATTTAATTTCCAACCCACCTAAGGTTCAGTATCGTATAGCAAACTGTCACCATAAGAGCTAACTAGAGCAAGACGTTAGTTTGACATATCGATTAATGCATTGCGAATGTCTGACGACATTTCAACGAAATGGGCAGGGAATTAAATTCTTTGACTGTACTATAATAATACGAGCGTTTTGTATAGTTCCTCCTAAAATGTTTTTTTTTTGGCTCTAATGAATAGAATAGAATGGATTTATGGAACTGTATACAACTGAATGTTCAATTAAAAAGAGTACGGTAGGACTCAGAAGTAGCTGAACATTTTAGTACCTCTCTCAGTAATGTGACAAATTCGAGCAAATCTCATGTCGTACGTTACGACGACAAGGTTCTTAAGTGTTTAGCAACTTCTGAGACTGACTGTACCTATCAACAGTTGCCATTCGGGACACACAATTTAAGCCTTAAGTACTTTTAACTAGAGTTTTTTAAAATCTGCACTTTATTTTTAGGTATTACATGTAAAATCATTTAAACTATAAAATAATATTTTAATGAGTATAATTTGAAACAATAAATTAATAGTATTTTATGCAACTGCTATATAATGAGAGGCCTTAAAACAAGAGTGTGGTTTTATGAAACGAGCGTCAGCGAGTTACATAATAGGATCACACGAGTGTTTTAAGGCCTAATTATACATACAGTTGCATACATTACTTTATCTGCACGCACACATATCATACCTGCAAAAAACCGTAACAGCAAAAAACCAACAAACGAATGGCCCAACAACCAAAAACAAACAAGGCGGCGATCTATCCGCCAAGACGAACGTTTTTTTTAAACCATTTACAAATGAATGAAGTCAATATTGTCATGTCACTCGAGATCAAATTTCGTGCGTTTAAATAAAAAAAAAACATGACGTTTCGTATCGATAACTGTTTTAATATCTGTGGATACTAGAATAGAGACCAACTTGAATTTTGACAGATGTTCCAAATTTAAATTCATAACGTCACGAGATATCGGTATTGTGATCGGCAGGATTAGCGAGCAAGATGGTGGTAGCGATCCGGACGGACCTTGCACAAGGTCCTACCACCCGCAAAAAACCTACTACTACCTACTTACTTTAGGTATTTTCCATGATTTTCAATGCTATAGTGATGACGGGAGAATGAACTCATCTCATTGGTCGGCTTTTTTCTCGACCCCTCGCTTCGCACGGCCTTAGTTGCGACCGCCTTTCTGGTTTTTATTGTCTTCTCCAAATTACTTTAATCACAGGTCGGACCCTGCTCATATTTCAAAGACGTTTATTCGGCGCTCAAAGGAACGTGACGGCAAGGAAAATACCTATTTTAAAATTGTATCGACTTTCAAAAGGCCAATGACGTTTTCATTTTAATTACGCTAACTTTAGTTTTTTTTTAAATACAACATAGGAAGGCAAACAAACAAGTGAGTCATCTGATGGTAAGTGATAACCACCACCACACCTGCAACAACAAAGAGAGTGTAGATGCGTTGCCAACCCAGAGGGCTAAGACGGAATACCTCTTGTGCCAGTAATTAAACCGGCTGTCTTGCTCTCTACGCCGGAACGCAACAGTGCAAGCACTGCTGCTTAGCGGCAGGATTAGCGAGCAAGATGGTGGTAGCGATCCGGACGGACCTTGCACAAGGTCCTACCACCCGCGAATATTAGCTTGCGATATAGTTACAAATTTCAAACTTAAGCATATGAACAAAAGTTATACAGCGGTTGATGTGTGACAGTCTGTAACTCAATTATAACTAAAAATAAAGTTTTAATCAATCAATCAAACTACTCTAAGAATTTACAATCTGTCTGTAAAATATAAAAACAACAAACTTAGCTGACTATTAAAGAGAAAACTGAGAGAAACTGATTGGTTTAAGGGTTGTCCCTATATTTAAGGGCAGGCTAAAAACATGGCTCTTTGAAAGACTGTTTTGTAGTTATAATGAATTTTTTGATTTGCCTCTTTCACTGTAATCAGTGTTGGGCACAGATTTAATGTAATGCAAAAAATTACATGTAACAATTGGTTATCAATAAATTTCATTTCATTTCATATCATTTAATTTCATTTCATTTCTATGCTCAAAAGGAATATAATATAATTATCAACTTCATAGTACATACTATAGGCCTCCCTTTCGCTTTTGATACTTTCTCGCAGTTCCGTCCTTAAAGGTGACTTATTACGAGTCATTTACGAGTATGTGTCTTCGATTTGTACGTGCAACTTAACTAAAAAAACTGAAAGCAGAAGGCATACAAATGTTATGATAAGTATCATAAGAAAAGGTTCATTTAACAAAAGTTATCAAAATATAAACTAATGTAAACTTGGGAGATATTTGTAAATAAAATTAAGTTTTTGTATATTTTTTTAGGTTAAGTTATTCATATTTCAGTTTTATGCGATGTTCAGTTATCGCATCCTTTTGTGTAATAGAGTTCTAAGAGAAAAAGAAACAAATGGACATATTCTAGTTCACTGTTTAGGGGTCCATTAATAAATAGATGGCACGGATTGAAAAATGACTTAACAGGTTGGGGGGTAGATTTTACCCAAAGGCGGGCAGCGGATCAGCGTAATATTCCTATGGGCGGCAGTGATTACTTTCCATCAGGCAACCCGCAATCCCATTTCCCTATTCTATAAAAAAAAACTATTTTTTGTTTTCCAGCCGTGTCTGTACGCGACCTGCGTAGCAGTCTGCTTCAACCAAGGTCGGACAGTGCGGAAATACAGCAACTCGCAGCTGCTGCCCGCGTCTGCTGAGCGCTCCTGGAGCTCGGTCAACGTTGTCGGCAACGCTCAGTATGACGACCTTATCGGCGTAGTAAGTCACTTATCCTCTTTAAAAGGTTACCTTAGCACCAAGCACTGCAACAGTCATGTATGAGTGCTTGCAGCTGCGTTATACGACCATAGGACTGCGAGCCGTCACTAACGGCAGCTTCGCGACTACACATCGCTCTTGGTACAGTCAAGGAATTTAATTCCCTACCCATTTCGTAGAAATGTAGTCTGACATTCGCAATGCATTAAGGTCGATATGTCAAACTAACGTCTTGCTCTATAGCTCTTATCGTGACAGTTTGCTATATGCAATTGAACCTTAGGTGGGTTGGAAATTTAATTCCTTGACTGTACAGTAATGTGAAAGCTTTGGCTGGTGCAGTGTTGAAGCGAACGACAACAATGCTGCGAGTTATTGCTAGTAGCAGCTTCGCGATTACACAGCGCTGTGGATGCAGTAATGTGAAAGCTAGTCGCTTGTAGCAGCTCCGTGATTACACAGCGCTGTGGATGCAGTAACGTGAAAGCGTTAGTTACTTAAGCGGGCGACTACAACGTTGCGAGGATTCGCTAGCGACAGTTTCGTGTAGCCGCTTGTAGCAGCAGTGCGACTACACAGCGCATCACAACAGCACTGAGAGGTCTGTCAGTGGTTAGTAGAGGCAGTTTCGCGAATTATGGGTTAGAAATAAAAATTATTATGGGTTAGAAATAGAAATAAAAATTTGCGGGTGGTAGGGCCTTGTGCAAGGTCCGTCCGGATCGCTACCACCATCTTGCTCGCTAATCCTGCCGCTAAGCAGCAGTGCTTGCACTGTTGTGTGCCGGCGTGGAGAGCAAAACAGCCGGTGTAATTACTGGCACAAGAGGTATTCCATCTTAGCCCTCTGGGTTGGCAACGCATCTGCACTCTCTTTGTTGTTGCAGGTGTCTATAGGCGGTGATGATCACTTACCATCAGGTGACCCACTTGCTTGTTTGCCTTCCTGTTGTATAAAAAAAAAAAGAAATGTGTTTTATTAAATTTAAATTTTAGGATACTTGTAGATACAGTTCTTTGTAAAAAAATAAATAAAAAAGCCTTATTTCACAGCCAGATGCCATCGCCACGGCGGAGAGGGTTTACGCATTTGACGACAAAATTGGGTTAAAAAGTTTGGAGATGAAAGGAATATCGCAGTACAAAGTGCAGGAGTACATACTCTCCGTGTCTTCTGAGTAAGTAAAATGAAAATATAGACCTAGTGACCCGCCCCGACTTCGTATGAGTACATTAAGGGTACATTATTTTTCTCTTCTCAGCAGAATCTTCCATTTTCCGAAGCGCTTGTAGATTCAGACATGTTTTTTTTTTTATACAACATAGGAAGGCAAACAAGCAAGTGGGTCACCTGATGGTACGTGATCACCACCACCTATAGACACCTGCAACAACAAAGAGAGTGCAGATGCGTTGCCAACCCAGAGGGCTAAGATGGAATACCTCTTGTGCCAGTAATTACACCGGCTGTCTTGCTCTCCACGCCGGAACACAACAGTGCAAGCACTGCTGCTTAGCGGCAGGATTAGCGAGCAAGATGGTGGTAGCAAGCTATACGTTTTTTTTTTCTTTTAGGCTGTCACTTAACTATGAATCAGACCGACCCCGTGACCAAATAGACAAGTTGGACGTGACCCAAACCCACGTACAGTACGTGTCCCAGGGATACAGTGACCCCACCAATGGGATCAGCAACAAGACCCAGAACGACCTCAAGAACACAGCCTACGCGGTGAGTAAAATGAATGAGTAAATTGTCAAAAATTAAATTGAAAATTGAATGCATAGTCAAAAATAAAACTGCAAAATTGAATGAATTGTCAAATATTAAATTGAAAAATGGAATGCTTTGTCAAAAATGAAGTTCAAAAATTGAATGCATTGCCAAAAATGGTATTAAAAATTGAATGAATTTGTAAATTACTTAATTGAACATACAAACATACATACATAAAATCACGCCTGTTTCCCGTAGGGGTAGGCAGAGACCACGGATTTCCATTTGCCACGATACTCTCATGACATAACTTAATTGAATCTTTTGGTAACAATTGAATTAAATTTTGTAAACTGAAATTTCTTTCAATTTTTAATTGTTAATCTACAGTGTAGAAGTACACTAATATAATAAAGAGGTAAACTTTGTTTGTATATTTTTTTGTTTGTTTGTATGTAGGGGGTAATCTCTGGAACTACTGAACCGATTCCAAAAACTCTTTCACTAATGGAAAACTACACGATCTCTGACGGACATAGGCTACTAATTCCACGCTAACGAAATCGCGCGCGTCCGCTAGTGTAGAATATTCAAATTAATTCTAATTATGGTTAAGTTGTTACACTAAGTGATGCCATCTTTCGTCAGCTATCGGTAGCTGTAAATCTACCTAGTTTAATGTGATAACTTGTAAAATTTTGTAATCGAAATTTAGTTCCCATTTTATTTTTTATTTTTAAACATTCAAATAATTTTAAATGATAATGACAAACACAAGGCACGGAATGCTGATGTTGCAGGTTCGAGTCCTGCCATTACCCTAATTTTTCATTGTGTTGTCATTGTCATTTAAAATTAACTTGTAAAAAGTTTCTCATAGATGAAACCGAGGGTAGTTATACCTTAAATATCAGTAATATAATATTAATAACCGTAGAAACAAGGCAAATGGGTAAATTTGCAGTGTCTTACAGTGTTTTTACCGTAGTTGGTTAGAGCAGAGGTTGCAGGTTCAAGTCCTGCAAGACACCCAAGATTTTCATTGTGTTGTCATTTAAAATTGTATTTCCTGCTTACAGTTGCTCCTGAAAATAGCAAGAAAAGGCATCGATGCCGACAACATTGTTCGGAACGCGTCTCTGATACATAGTCTGGATTTTATTGATCTCCTCAAGTAAGTTGAGACTCCAATATCATACAGCTAAAAAACCCGCCAAGTTCTTCCAAAAATACTTATTAATTTTTTTTAGAACAATCTGTGACATTTACTTTATTATCTAATCTGTGTTGATAGACAAATTAGTTTGTATAAAGCAAAAAATCAACAAACGAATGTTAACAGTAATGGCGGCAATTTGATCATCCGTCAAGACGTACGTTTTTTAAATCATTAACAAACAAATGAAGTCCCCATTCTCATGTCATTCGAGATCAAATACGTGCGTTTTATGTTAACAAAACATACTGGATTGACGTTTCGTATCGATAACTGTTTTAATATTTAAGGATACTAGAATAGAGACCCACTTGAATTTTCTTTACAGCTGTTCCAAATTTAAACTCATAACGTTACAGAAATCGATACTGTAATGACCATTACAGTTCAGATTTTGACTACTACCACAGACAAGAAAGTTCTCATAATAAAATCGGTTGTAATAATGCTGGTCAATTCCTACGGTCTCTGAACGCATTATAGAGCACTAATGATACGTAGATAAAGATACTTAAAAACAAATACAAAAAAACTTACTACTACCATTTGTTTTTATACAACATAGGACGGCAAACAAGCAAGTGGGTCACCTGATGGTAAGTGATCACCACCGCCTATAGACACCTGCAACAACAAAGAGAGTGCAGATGCGTTGCCAACCCAGAGGGCTAAGATGGAATACCTCTTGTGCCAGTTATTACACCGGCTGTCTTGCTCTCCACGCCGGAACACAACAGTGCAAGCACTGCTGCTTAGCGGCAGGATTAGCGAGCAAGATGGTGGTAGCGATCCGGACGGACCTTGCACAAGGTCCTACCACCCGCAAAACAATAAAACAAAACAGATATAATTTAAATGAACAGTACATATAAAAAACTTTTTAGACTACTTTTTTCCTCATGCACTGTATAGTCACTTATTCATTAATCCTCATTCAGACTCAGAATTTTTTTTTTTTACTGCGTGTTTTTTTTCATTATTCATCATCATCATCATCATCTGCAGCCGTGATAAGTCCAGTATTAGACATAGGCCTCCCCTAATTCTCGCCATCTTTTTCTGCTGTTAGTCTCTTGATTCCACTGTTTGCCAGCGACTTTCTGTGGCCCGTTTCACGAAGCTACAAGTTGCAATTTTACAAGTCTAAACCGGCAACATTGGTCATTATGCCCATTGCCATTGATTATTGACCAATGTTGCCGGTTTAGACTTGTAAAATTGTAACTTGTAGCTTAGTGAAACGGGCCACGGGACATCGGTTTTCATTATTATTATTAAGTAATTATTATAATTTTTGTATCTGACGACCTGTATGGCACAGTGGCACATGTGTCTGCCTACTGTGCAAGAGGTCCCGGGTTCAAATCCTGGTATGGGCAAATATTTGTGTGACGAATACGAATGTTTGTACCTGAGTCATGGATGTTATTTGTATTTAAGTATGTATTTATCTATATATGTATGTTTATCCGTTGTCTAGTATCCATAGTACAAGCTTTGCTTAGTTTGGGACTAGGGCAATTGGTGTAAATTGTCCTGAGATATTTATTTATTTATTATTTATTAATTATTTGCTAGTTTCCTGAACTTGGCTGATGCACTGCCATGGACCTTAAGAATACTTAAGTACGGTCAGTTTAGTTTTCCAGTATCAAAGTGTTTCGACCTGAATTGAAAATTACTTTGCAACTTATTGATAATATTTAACCGTTACAGTCACTGAACTATAAGTAATGGAATTCTATTCAGTGTTTAAAATATGGCCGCATCAAAAGTCGAACAAAAAGTACAACAAATCGACAATCGCTTGCGCTGTCAGTCTGTCGTACCGACGGCGCTGCTGTCAATACTATTATTTTGTAAAAAAACCTATTTGCAAGGAAACTTAATTAATTATTATTCTATGCAGTGAGACGTAAAATTGTAAATCCAATGACTATAAATGGTAAACTAATAATTTGCGTTTGTAACATTGGCGTCAACCTGTATTCTCATGTCGGGCCGTTTTTCTGCTGTCATTTAGTATGACACTGTACATCCATGCATTATAATATCATTGGGTACAATACACTAGATGGGCATGATGTCTAAAATCTGTCTGTTATCGTAATTGAAAGAACTCTCCAATAGAAAAAAAGCCGTAAGTATTTTTAGTTTTTGTCTACGATCACTATTTGTTGAAATATCACGAATTGAAAACGATGATATTATAATGCATGGATGTACAGTGTCATACTAAATGACAGCAGAAAAACGGACCGACATGAGAATACAGGTTGACGCCAATGTTACAAATGCAAATTATTAGTTTACCATTTATAGTCATTGGATTTACAACTTTACTGCATAAAATAATAATTTAGTAAGTTTCGTTGCAAATAGGTTTTTACAAAATATTAGTATTGACAGCAGCGCCGTCGGTCCGACAGACTGACAGCGCGAGTGATTGTCGATTTATTCTACTTTTGTTGGACTTCTGATGCGGCCATATTTTAAACGCTGACTAGAAGTCCATTACTTATAGGTCAGTGGGTACATACAAGAACAAGTAAGTGGGTCACCTGATGGTAAGTGATCACCACCGCCTATAGGCACACCGCAACACCAAGGAAATTGCAGATGCGTTGCCAACCCAGAGGGCTACGATGGAATACCTCTTCTGCCAGTAATTGCACCGGCTGTCTTGCTCTCCACGCCGGAACACAATAGTGCAAGCACTGCTGCTTAGCGGCAGGATTAGCGAGCAAGATTATTAAAAATAAATTATAAATTTCCAGCACAATGACCCAGCTCAACTACGGTTCGCTGAGCAAACTGTTCGACGACATGGTGCTGGGGACAAGTTACGATCTAGAAACTTCTAGAAATATTTTCCTGGAAGTATTGCCGCACGTCAGAACCCATGCGTGTGCGCTGTTCGTGAAATACCTGATCATTGAGCAGAAGGTAAGAAGATTGGCTGTAATAGTACTTTATACAGAGGCACAGAATAAATAATAGTACTAACGTACAGAAACTTCTCTTTTTCGACCAATTCCAACTTTATGATCAGGCACAGAAAGTTCGTATTACTTCATAAACATTCGCCAGGCGGCATGCGTATGCGTCAAAAGGAAGGCGCCACCCGCGCCCGTCTGCCCCCCGCAACGCCCTGGCGCACCGCTAGGGTTGGGCTGCTTACTGTAATACTATCACAACGCGCGACACAGAGTGAGCGGGCGCGCGCGGCAAGCCGCCAACCTACTGCGATTAACCTATGCCATAGGTAATACGGCGAGCGCACCTACAGTGCGGAGTGGAACCCCCCTGACAGACGCCAAGGAGAAAGCAGTTGAGACGAGTATGGGATAGAAGACTGATAGAAGGCCATTTCAATGTTTTTCTTTTTTAGGGTTCCGTACCTCAAAAGGAAAAACGGAACCCTTATAGCATCACTTTGTTGTCCGTCTGTCTGTCTGTCAGTCAAGACCGTTTTTCTCAAGAACGCGTGGAGGTATTGAGTTGAAATTAATATTAAATACTCAAGCCGTGAAAAATCAAACTTCTAAGTGAACGCAATCAGAAGATACGGCCGTTTATGCCGCATGTTTCATACATTTTCAAGACACTCAAAATAATTAATAGATTCAGGCGTTACTTTGCGGAGGTCCATATCAACAAACTGGAACAAATTACCTTGCTACTCCGTGAAACCAGTGCCGCGCTCGATCTTGATGATGCCTCGTATAGAGGCGATACGCGCGTCGATCGTGTAGTTTTAGTGTTTAGTGGTGGTGGTGTGTAGTTGAGTCTGTGTGATATATGTTGTTTCGTGTGGAAGCGGAGGAGGGTGGGTTTTTGCATGAACATATATGTGTCGCACAGACTATTTTGCACGAGCTCGGCACTGGTTTCGCGGAGTAGCAAGGTAATTTGTTCCAGTTTCTACACACTCAAAAACCTATGGGGTACTTCCCGTTGACCTAGAACTATGAAATATGGCAAGAAGCAAGGTCTTACAGCACAAATAAAAAAATAAATCCAAAACACCCTAAATTTGTAGTTAATAAACATAAAAAAAATAGTTTTGGTCTCGCAAAGTAAACATGCGATACTAGATGTTCTTGATGACGGAACCCTCGGTGCGCGAGTCCGACTCGCACTTAGCCGGTTTTTTATACAACAGGCGAAGGTAAAGGAGCAAGTGGGTCACTGATGGTAATGTTACATAATAATTGTGAAGTTATCTCTAACACAAGGTCCGTCTGGATCGCTACCACCATCTTGCTCGCTAATCCTGCCGTTAAGCAGCAGTCCTTGCACTGTTGTGTTCTGGCGTGGAAAGCAAGACAGCCGGTGTAATTACTGACACAAGAGGTATTAAATCATAGTCCTCTGGGTTGGCAACGCAACTGCAATCTCCTTGGTGTTGCGGGTGTCCATAGGCGATGGTGATCACTTACCATCAGATGACACAATTGCTTGTATGCCTTCCTATTTCATAAAAAAAATTTGGACCATTTTCATAGATGTGGTCCTTAATCATGAGCCCCCGCGGCGGAGGCGCGACGGCGCCGCGGGGGCTCATGATTAAGGACCACGGACTGGTCCGAAACACGTCGAGCATTTCTCGACTTAAAAATACGTGAGTGATCCGTTTTATTAATGTGTCCGAGTCCCACGGTAGTTTTATATCAAAGATAATAACTTTCCCTACTTTTTCAGGAGAAAATCGAAGACACCACGATCCTGTCCCTCATCAGAAAGCTGCCATTCAACGTGGCCAATTACTCCCAAGGTCTGCTTGAAGACCTGGAGGTGTTCACCAAGCTGAGTCTGGACTTCTCCAGGGAGATCAGACACGCCGCCATCTTGAGTTTTGCGACGTTAGTTCATAAAACAAAGGAGGCTTGGATGGTGAAACTGGACTTCTTCGACAACATCGTTGTGAAGTATTTCAGGATGTACAGTGGTAAGTACAGTTCCTGGCAAACTTCTTGTGCACTGACCTTGATTGCGTAGTAGCCGTTTCTAGTTCTAATCTGTATGCGCAAAAGTACACACTCCCCTCGATTTATGCTCATGATGTTTGCCTGCGACTATAGCAAAAAAAAATAGTATTTTATGCAACTGCTTTATAATGAGAGGTCTTAAAACAGGAGTGTGGTTTTATGAAACGAGCGTCAGCGAGTTTCATAATAGGATCACACGAGTGTTTTAAGGCCTAATTATATACAGTTGTATACATTATTTTATCTACACACATATCATAACTGCAAAAAACCGTAGCAGCAAAAAACCAACAAACGAATGACAACTCTAGTCATGGCGGCCATTCGATCTATCCGCCAAGACGAACGTTTTTTTAAAATCATAGACAAACGAATGAAGTCCCTATTGTCATGTCACTCGAGATCAAATGTCGTGCGTTTAAATTAAAAAAACATACTGAGTTGAAGTTTCGTATCGATAACTGTTTTAATTTCTGTGGATACTAGAATAGAGACCAACTCGAATTTTGACAGCTGTTCCAAATTTAAATTCATAACGTCACGAGATATCGGTAATGTGATCACCAATAAACACAGACTTCTAAGAGATACTACCCAATAAAGAACAGATTTACCTACTACCACAGACAAGAAAATTCTTATAATAACATTGGTTGTAATAATGCTGGTCATTTTCTATGGTTTTTGAACGCGTTATTGAGCACTTATGATATGTGTAGATAAACATAATTATAATATTACAAACGATTATGTTAATATCTATAGGCCTATGCATCCTGAAATAAACTTATTCTATTCTATTCTATTATATTCTATAATATCCTTAAGTAGTAAGCGGTCCTATTGAAAGAAAAAGAAAGAAAGAAAATATTTATTCAGCGAAACAGAAAAAAAAGACTAAAGGTACAAAACTAAATTATTAATGCTGAAAGGCATTAACAATGCATTATTTTATTATTGATGCCACTTATATAATTATTTACAAAAACAAGCAAGTGGGGTCAACTGATGGAAAGGGCTCTTACGGTGAGGAAAATCAAAGTCAGGAAACCTGCACGTTCATGTAAGTAAATGTGTAACCATGATCCTGTCGGTCTGGTTTCCCTGTAACGCGTTACGGAGGTCAGACGGCAGTCGCTCCAATGTAACAACCTGACCTGCCAGACCTGGGATCATGGTCAAAGCGTACCTTGAATTAAGGAACCGGAAAATATGAGGCTGATGATGACACAAGGGTCGAATTAATAACCTCTTCTTCTTTGAAGTCGGTTAAAAATCTAACTTGCACAAGAGGTATTCCATCTTAGCCCTCTGGGTTGGCAACGCATCTGCAACCTCTTTGGTGTTGCGGGTGTCTCTAGGCGGTGGTGATCACTTACCATCGGTGACCCACTTGCTTGTTTGCCTTCCTATTTCATAAAAAAAAAGTAACCCCAAGTTACATAACTTATAAATCGACAGATTTTCCACTAGGCGAGTAAACCGCCCGCAAAATCACCTCACTTGCAATTCAAACTAACGGTTTGCTTATATAGCTTATAAATTGACAGATTGCCCGCAATACATCGACCGCATGGTCTGGCTGCAGGGGTTATGCAACATGGGATATTCGGCGGATTCTTATACAAGAACCGTTTACGTGGAGAAGAATAGGGACCGCCATGAAAGGCTTTGGGCCGCCCTGGCCGATGTCAATCCTACCCGCGCCAATGGATATACGGTATGTGAAAAATTAAAAAAAACCCGCCCAAGTGCATTTTTGACTCGCGCACGATGGTTTCCGTACCATCGTGCGCGAAACGAGCAAAAATTCACGTTAGTTGTATGGGAGCCCCCTTAAATGTTTATTTTATTCCGTTTTTTAGTATTTGTTGTTATAGCGGCAACAGAAATACATCATCTGCGAAAATATCAACTCTCTTACTATCATGGTTCATGAGATACAGCCTGGGGACAGACGGACGGACAGCGGAGTCTTAGTAATAGGGTCCCGTTTTACCCTTTGGTACGGAACCCTAAAAACCATGAAACCATAATCATCCCTTTCAGTTTCACCTTTTGACATTGTCACATGGTTTCATCACTACATAGTATAAAGTAAAGTTAGTGTCTGTTCCTGCCTGTCTTCAATCTTCATGGTATCTTCGGCCAACTCCTAAACCACGCAATGAATTTTGAAACGTTTTTCATAGTTATTTAGAGCAATTGTTACAGAAGGGTTTTATGCACATTACATCTTAAGTGCATCTGTGCAAAGCCATGGCGAGTCGATAGTTTAATTTTTAGATTTTAAGCATTTATAGTCTCGCAGATTAGCAAGGTAATTTGTTTTATCTACACACATTTCATAAGTGCTTAATAACGCGTTCAAAAACCGTAGGAAATGACCAGCATTATTATAACCAATTTTATTATGAGAACTTTCTTGTCTGTGGTAGTAGGCAAATCTGTACTGTAATGGTCATTACAGTTCCGATTTCTGTACCTTAATGAGTTTAAATTTGGAACAGCTGTCAAAATTCAAGTGGGTCACTATTCTAGTATCCATAGATATTAAAACAGTTATCGATACGAAACGTCAATCCAATAAACGCAAGACATTTGATCTCGAGTGACATGAGGATAGGAACTACGATGCGTTTGTCTATGATTTAAAAAAAAACGTTCGGCTTGACGGATGGATCGAATTGCCGCCATTACTGTTGTCATTCGTGTGTTGCTTTTTGCTGTTACGGTTTTTTGCAGTTATGATATGTGTGTAGATAAAGTAATGTATGCAGCTGTACATAACTGGGTCTTAAAACACTCGTGTGATCCTATTATGAAACTCGCTGACGCTCGTTTCATAAAACCACACTCCTGTTTTGAGACCCCTCATTATGCAACAGTTGCAAAAAATACTGAGAAAATGTCGATTCATTTTAAACTGTAATAAGAAAAACTTCTTTCAGGTTCTAGAAACATCCTTACCAATACTGATGGACGATTCAGAGCACATACAACTGCGTATCGCGGCTTTACACACTCTCCTAAGCTCCGACATACGGGCCAGCGATTTCATTTACGTACATAATTACATTACGAACTCTAACAACAACCAGTTGAAGCGTTTCTGGTACACTACAGTGAAGAGTCTGGAAAAATGTAAGCTGTACTCCGAGTACAGAGCAGCGTGAGTATTGTATTAGTATCGCGCGTCAAGTGCGAGTTGGACTCGCGCACCGAGGGTTCCTTACAAACTTAAATCACCGAAAAAAAAATGGATTGAGAAAACTGTTGTACCTATACATCGATGCAGGTGGCGGTCGGTTTACCAAGTGCAAATGTAAATTTGTCATAGCAAATTAATATTTTGTTTGTCATGTAAATAACTACAAATGAGGTATTTGGTTTTTATTCATAAAATCCTAAAGTAACCTCGTAAGGCCCACGTCAAATTTCGTTCTATGAATTTTGAACCATATCGTGTGAGACAGTGAGTTCAACGTCAGTTTGACATTTGTCCTATATCTAGGACTTGGGCCTTACGAGGTTAAGAAAAAAAAACTAATTCGTTGGTTCAATTTGGAATCTTATTTTTGGTATAAGTTAAAGCTTATTTTTCAGTTCTTACTACGTGCCTTTCATAGCGAGTCAGGTTTCGAACCCGGACTCCACTTATTGGGCCACAAACAACTACATAGTCAGTACTGAGGAGGACGAGGTGGCTGCCGCTTTACAGGTAACTAACTGTCAAGACAGGGGGGGGGGGGGGGTTACAGGTAACTAACTGTCAAGACAGGGGGGGGGTTATAGGTAACTCACTGTCAAGACAGAGAGGGGGGGTTATACAACATTGGAAGGAAATCGAGCAAGTTTGGATGGACCGTCCATAGACACCCGCAACATGAAAGATGCTGCAGATGCGTTGCCAACCTTGCTGTCTAGCGGTGGCGTGGTGTCAGTATAACCTGATTCCCGAAGCCTTACTATTTTTTTTAAATGCACGTTAATTCAAGTCAAAAGTCAAAATATTTTTATTCAAATTAGGCTTACAGGTAGCACTTATGAATGTCAGAAAATTTACCACCGGTTCGGAAAAACCTCTGATGAGAAGATACCGGCAAGAAACTCAAACGGTGTTATTTTTTTAATAAATCAAAATTACAATGTTATTTTACATCTTAAATATTTAATTTTTTTACAATTTAACGCACTAGGTGTACAATATTTGGAGCCAGGGATCGCCAATACAAATCGGGATCATTTGCAAACATCCCTGTCCAAGATACAGTCATTGATTTTATAATACGCCCGAGAAATTAATGTCTTCTTGACAATAGATTTGAATTTGATTTGAATTGAATTGAATTTGAATTGAATTTGAATTGAATTTGAACTGTAATTTATCCGTCATTCTATAACGTTCCTTACACTAAAGTGAAATTTCACGCCAACCCACCTGCTGTCTTGCTCTCTATGCCGGAACACAACAGTGCAAGCACTGCTTAGCGGTAGGATTAGCGAGCAAGGTGGTGGTAGCGATCCGGACGGACCTTGCACAAGGTCCTACCACCCGCAAAACCCATCATCATCACTACATAGTACAAAGCAAAGTCGCTTCCCGCGTCTGTCTGTCTGTATGTATGCTTAGATCTTTAAAACTACACAACGAATTTTTGATGCGTTTTTTTTTAATAGATAGAGTGATTTAAGAGGAAGGTTTATGTTTATAATAACTGCTTAATATATTAGAGAACCACTGATAATTTCGAGATTTCTAATGTGAAGTTGAAAATAAACACATTTTTTTGCGCTTCAATGTAGATGTCATTTGTTTCCTATGGGCCACGCGGGCGAAACCGCGGGCAGGAGCTAGTCATTACTAAACTTAGTAGGTAACATAACTCGAGTTAAAGAGTATTCAAATCGAGTTAATCAGTAATCACATAACTGCTGTTGAAACTACTTGCAGTTCAAAAGGCATACTGCAGCTCGCTCATAATAAATAACCATTCTGGTAGCCATGTTTTAGCAAAAGGAAGGCAAACAAGCAAGTGAGTCACCTGATGGTAAATGATCACCACCATCTATAGACACCAGCAAAGAGATTGCAGATGCGTTGCCAACCCTAGCTAAGATGGAATACCTCTTGTGCCAGTAATTGCACCGGCTGTCTTGCTCTCCAAGCTGGAACAACAGTGCAAGCACTGCTGCCAAGCGGAAGGATTAGCGAGCAAGATGGCGGTAGCGATCCGGACGGACCTTGCACAAGGCCCTACCACCCATAATTAGTAACTGTTACATCCTTGTGTTACTACACTAGTAAGAAATCTAGTCGCTGTTACCGCTTGGTTTCGTCACGTCGACAAGAAATGGGGAATTTCCGAAACATGAATTTATTAGTATAGGCAAGCGCAGCGTAGGACGACCAGCCACAAGATGGTCCGATGACCTCATACAGGTGGCAGGAAGGCGCTGGTTGCATGCCGCTTCCAACCGGCCACTTTGGAAATCCATGGACGAGGCCTATGTCCAACAGTGGACTTCTTGTGGCTGAGATGATGATGATGATGATGAATTTATTTATTTATTTTGGGGATAAAACCACACACGGCCGCAAAGGCTATATAGCAAAGATTACTGATCTGCGACCAGAATTTGAGTGCAGATTTTTTTTTAATGAAATAGTAAGGCAAACAAGCAAGTGGGTCACCTGATGGTAAGTGATCACCACGTCCTATAGACACCTGCAACAACAAAGATTATTTCGTTATGGAAAATTTCGATCGCCTTTACCAGACTTGGTTGGATAGGCTGAGACCCCCAAACTTTTTCCCGACTTAGACCACCTGAAAAATAAATTGAATCCAATTATTTGCGCACCCGCTTATGTTGGTAAGTGGAAGATAAATTCCCTTAACTAAGTATATAATATACACATAAGTACCCTCGTAATATTTTTAGGGTTCCATACCCAAACGGTTCAGCCAGGGGGGTTCCGCACTGTAGGTACGCTCGACCGCCTTGCCTATGGCATAGCAATATGGGTCGAGCGGTTGGAGTTCCGCCACAACGTCAATTTTACGTCCTTTGTGGCGCGGGTACCGATCATCTGTCGACCTTCATGAAGCAGGAATTCTGGCCGATGGGAGTCGCTTTCCGTCGTTTTCGCGGACGTTTGCTGGACACCCCGAAACTAGGTCACACGTCGCCGAAGTAACGTGCTAATTTTAATGTTTTAAATGTTTTTGTTTTATAAATATGTATGTTAGTCTTTAAGGTATTTTTTCTATGGGCCTATGCAGCCTGAAATAAATGGTTCTATTCTATTCCATAGTCAAATCGCAGTAGGCTGTCGCTAGATCTTGCTGGTTTTGGGACTATGTTGGCGATTATTTCTGCATGTGTTTCATACATTTTAGCAACTTCTGATGGCCAGTTCTCCATAGATATAGCAACAATTGGATCCAATTTGACATGAACTGGAGACTTTTTGCAACGTTTCTAGCCACTTCTACAAAACCAAGTCGGCAACACTGGGTGAGAGATCTGTCTATTGACCTACCTACCTACCTACGCGCGACGAATGGAATCTATGCAGTAGTTGTATTAATTACTGCGTATTTGTAGGAAATCGTGGCTCCCTTGGGTTGTATGTTGAATTATTGAACTGTATTTGTAATTAATAAACCAGTTTTTGATATCTTCAAGTTTTATTAGACGCACACAATACTACACAGAGTTAAGAGTTAAGCACAGACATAGATTAGATAGGAGAACAGGCATAGACCAAAAAATGCCACAGATTGCGCACCAACAAAACAATCACTCGCACGCGCAATTCCAACGTTAATGTTGGCAGTATTGCCAACAGTATTTGGTAGCGATATGTTACACGGTGGTACAGAACCCATCGTGCGCGAACTTGACTCACACTTGGCCATTTCTTCTACGAAACGAAACAACTTGCTAATAAATAAAGCATCCCCCAACATTTCCAACGATTTAGTACAGAAATGCGTTGTTGTTCCGAACGCTGGAACAATTTAAACGATTGTTCAGATTTCCTTTTTTATTTTGCTCATTCCATATTTTCTAGTGTTCTTTTCTTCGGTAGAAAAATGGAATTGTTATTTGTAAAGTTGATGTAAGTGTAATTTGTCGGAACTGTGTCCAATCTATTTTGAAAACAATTGTAGTACCTGTTTGCGGGTGGTACCTTGTGTAAGGTTCGTCTGGATCGCTACCACCATCTTGCTCGCTAATCCTGTCGCTAAGTATTAGTGCTTGCACTGTTGTATTCCGGCGTGGAGAACAAGACAGCCGGTGTAATTACTGGCACAAGAGGAATTCCATCTTAGCCCTTTGGGTTGGCATAGCATCTGCAATCTCTTTGGTGTTGTGGCTGTCTATGGGCGGTGGTGATCACTTACCATCAGGTGACCCACTTGCTTGTTTGCTTTTCTATTTCATAATAATAATAATAAAACCTACGGACAAAACACCGGTTAAGAGTACATAATTAAGGGATTTTTTCAAGGAAATAGATATCCTAACCCTACCGTCGCTATATATTTTTGAAGTAATCAAATACGTTAGGAAAAATATATGCAATTTCCCTACCAACGTCGATAAGCCAAAGGCTACTAGAAATACGGGAAAGCTTAAAGTTCCAACTTACAGACTGGCTAAAATCAATAAATCGTTTATGGGAAAATGCATAAGATTTTACAACAAAATTCCAAAAAACATTACTGAAGAACATGATACAAGATTCAAATCTGTTGTCAAGAGGACATTAATTTCTCGGGCGTATTATAAAATCAATGGCTACATCTTAGACAGGGATGTTTGGAAATGATCCCGACTTGTATTGGCGATCACTGGCTCCAAATATTGTACACCTACTGTGTTAAATATTTAAGATGTATGTACAAATAATAGTGTAATTTTTTTTTTTTTATGAATGGGAAGGAAAACATGCAATTAGGTCACCTGATGGTAAGTGATCACCACCGCCTATAGACACCCACAACACCAAAAGAGATTGCAGATGCGTTGCCAACCCAGAGAAGAGCAGCGGAGAGCACTGATGCTTAGCGGCAGGATTAGCGAACAAGATGGTGGTAGCGATCCGGACGGACCTTGCACAAGGCCCTACCATCCGCAACCCGCACCCGCGGTTTTTAAAAAATTACACCTCGTTGAGTTTCTTGCCGGTATCTTCTCATCAGAGGTTTTTCCGAACCGGTGGTAAATTTTCTGACATTCATAAGTGCTACCTGTAAGCCTAATATGAATAAAGATATTTTGACATTGAGTTGACACGCGCACCGAGGGTTTCGTACTTAAAAACCACCGAACATCTGTCGAAAAGATAAACTGAATTGAGGAACAAACTTAACTTTCCCATTTTAAAATGTTTTTTTTTAACTTAAACGATTTTGTCGCAGGTTTTGAGCGTCGGAGAGTCTGTCAACGCGCTGCCGGCGTTTGCAGCTGTCAAACTGTCAACTGGAGGACGGAGGCCGCATCATATTGCTGTGAGTGAAACAAATTAAACACCGGACCGGTGCGAGTTAGATTCGCGCACTGAGGGTCCCCTACAAATTTATATACAGGGCGACAGCGTATTGAAAACTGAAACCATGGTTTAAGGCCTATCCTAAACTGAAAAATAGTGAAGGTTTCCTCGAAAAATTCAAATTAATAATCCTGCCATTATCCAAATTTTTCTTTGTGTTGTCATTACATAGCATTTTAATCAATTTAATAATCTTTCTTTATTTTTTTTCGCACGGATGGTATCAACCGGTTTTGTTTTGTAATTTTAGTTAAGAATAATGGTCTGAAACTAGGGCTTCAGTGGTCAACACGCTGTTCTTTATACCCTGTATAGTATATAGTAAAAGTAAAGTAGATACGTATATAGATTCATATATACATACTAGCTTCTGCCCGCGGCTTCGCCCGCGTGGCCTACAGAAAACAAATGACTTTTTTTTAATCAAAAAACTTATAGGTGCTCTCACTCCCTCTCATTTTACCCCCTCATTTCACCGCCCGTTTTACCCTCTTCTAATGTAAACATCCAAATACTTTAAAACAAACAAACATTTTGAAGATCCTATTTTTGAATAAACCGATACCTCCCCTCCATACAAAGTTTCACCCCTGTTTCCCACCCCTAAAATTCGATAGTCGCAAAACCCTGAAACACATAATTATTTATTTATAGCTTTTGCCCGCGACTTCGTCCGCGTAGACTTGTTTAATTAAATCAAGCAAACGTGCAATATTTCCTGGACAAATTAATGAGAATAAGTTGCTTTGCTGCTCATGACGTCACGGCGGCGTATAACTCACTCATCGCTATCCCGTGGGAACTATGAATTTTTACGGGATACAAACTATCCTATGTGTTAATCCAGGCTATAAACTATATGTGTGCCAAATTTCATCCAAATCCATTCAGTTGTTTTTGCGTGATTGAGTAACAAACATCCAAACATCCAAACTTTCACATTTATAATATTTATTATATACATATCTATTTTATCATATTCTTATGGATACAAGCTAATAGAGTCACAGATTACTAGCGGACGCCCGCGACTTCGTTTGCGTGAAATTAGTAGCCTATGTCCGCCATAGTATAGCTTTCTATCCGTGAAAGAATTTTTGAAATCGGTTCAGTAGTTTCAGAGATTAGCCCCTACATACAAACAAAGTTTACCCATTTATACATAACTAGCGGACGCGCGCAACTTCGTTCACGTAAAATTAGTAGCCTATGTCCGTCAGGAATAGTGTAGCTTTCTATCTGTGAAAGAATTTTTGAAATCGGTTCAGTAGTTCCAGAGATTACTCCCACATACAAACAAACTAACAAACAAAGTTTACCTCTTTATTATATTAGTGTAGATTAGTGTATCCTTCTCGTATGTCATGCGATCATTTCTTATGTTAGATTATATTTTTTAAAGCGTGTACACCTGTAAAGGTAGGGTTAAGCTAAACTATTACTAAGCATCTGTAACTGCACTGTTAAAACCTTAATTCAGACGCATTAAATTTCATTTCATTTCAAACTTCATTTCATTTCATTTTTTTATAAAATAGGAAGTGTGTCACTTGATGTAAAGAGATCACTTGAAGTAGATTAGTGTAGATTACCCAACGCCCTGTATTTATTGCTGTTATCATGATTTTATTTTAATCTCTAAAACAGTAAACACTTTTTAAGTCAATTCACCGTTAAACCCGCCGTAAAAACACGGTTTAACCTTTTCACGAAAAGGGACGCTAAAAAAAAGGCGCTTCTGTTTACAATATCTAATGGAGTATGTTTTCTGGTTCCGTTGAAACCTACAGGCTCGATTAGACAAAGGTTATTTTTATGTTAAACACGTAGAACGGTGTGTGTTTATTGAATAGTCAGGCGAACTGGCATGCGGGCCAACTGACGGAAAGTTATCACCGGTATACGTCAGAGAAGTAGTTGAACATTTTATATTACTCAAAATATGGCCTACTTGACTTCTCCTATTCAAACAAAACTATAAAAAAAATATGTATGTGCCAAAACACATTTTTATAATAAGGTTTTATTAATTGTTTACACATAAAATTGTGCTACCACCATCTTGCTCGCTAATCCTGCCGTTAAGCAACAGTGCTTGCACTGTTGTGTTCCAGCGTGGAGAGCACGACAGCCGGTGCAATTACTGGCACAAGAGGTATTCCATCTTAGCCATCTGGGTTGGTAACGCATCTGCAATCTCTTTGGTGTTGCGGGTGTTTATAGGCGGTGGTGATCACTTACCATCAGGTGACCCATTTGCTTGTTTGCCTTCCTATTTCATAAAAAAATTGTAAAAAAACCCTACTTTCAAAACGTGCATTGTTAGAAACACACTCATTTTTATAATTTCATTTTACCGAGAAATTTCAAGTAGGCCATATTTTGTTTTGAGTAGTTTAGTACCTTGTCGCTGTCAGTAATGTGACGAATTCGAGCAACTCTCATTTTATACGTTACTTCGACAAGGTAAGTGCTTAGCTACTTTTGAGACTGCCGGTACAGTCAATGCCATTGGAACTTGTGGATGTTGTAAACCAACTGTCATGTTGATACTGTCTCTGATTTAATGAATTTATCTACACGAATATATTAAAGAGGTAAACTTTGTTTGAGGCATATTTTGAAGTGGCAGTGGGCAGGGCACATAGCACGGAGAACTGATGGCCGATGGGGTCGGAAAGTTCTCGAATGGCGGCCGCGTATTGGCAAGCGCAGCGTAGGATGACCAGGCACAAGATGGTCCGATGACCTCATACAGGTGGCAGGAAGGCGCTGGTTGCATGCCGCTTCCAACCGGTCACTTTGGAAATCCATGGAGGAGGCCTATGTCCAACAGTGGACTTCTTGTGGCTGAGATGATGATGATGATCATGATGAATATAATAAAGAGGTAAACTTGGTTTGTTTATTAGTTTGTTTGTATGTAGGGGATTATCACTGGAACTACTGAACCGATTTCAAAAATTCTTTCACAGATAGAATTCTATTCTATTAATTCCACGCGAACGAAGTTGCGGGCGTCCACTAGTTAGTGATAGTTAGTGATAAAAAGAAATGAAATACGTTTATTTGTTTAACATTGGTAGTCATCGTGGAATATGTGTGAGTAAAGACCAAACTCACTCTGAGGGTCGAGTGGTTGGGGTCTCGCCATGACTTGAACGCAAATGTTTGTATGATGAATACGAATGGTTGCACCCGAGTCTTGGATGTTATATGTATTTAAGTATCTATTTATCAGTATAACTATGTATATCCGTTGTCCAGTACCCATAACACAAGCAGCTTTAGTTGCTTACTTTGGGACTAGGTCAACTACTAACAGAAGACGGAAAGATAATAGTTTGCCCCCGAAATATGGGAAAAAACATGCCTTCTCTTCCAGATTTTACGTATTCTTAGGACCATTTCTTTACAATAGATTAAACGCCAAGTGGGGCATTTATCCTGTTACTTATAAAAATACTAAGATGATTCTCCAAGATGAACTTCAAAACTATCCTACGAAGATACAGAGAAACTATTAAATATTTCAAAACGAACATTGTTTTTATAGAGGCATATTTTGTTACTTATATATATTCTATTTATTTATAGTGTTTTGTAATTAAGCTAAGTAATTAAGATCGATTGTTTTTTGCAAGTGATAATTTAATTTATGATAGCTATGTAAGTCCTGTTTCGCCTGAAACACAGGAACATCCTAGTTCAGGCATAAGTGTTTCTTCCCTTTTTGTACGTTTAGACTATAGATGTTATATTGTAAAAAAATAATTTCGAATAAAAAAAAAATTGGTGTGAATTGTCCTAAAAATATTTATTAATTATTATACTCGCAAATGTGGGCGTACGCCTTTAACATACACATTGAAAGAAAGGTTATTAAAGAGAATAAATACAAGAAGTTATATCAAATTGGTACAATTACAATTATAAATGATATTATCTATGTCAACAAATATTACTCACAAAATATTTATCATTGTATAACTAGATAATTGAGTTTCGGAAAACAATGTTTTTAATGAACTGTGGGCCATTTCCTTTAACAATATCTTTATTTAAATAGGCTTACAAGAAGCAGATTGCCGTATTTTTTTTTAATAGTAAAGAAAACGAGCAAGTGGGTCGCCTGATAGTTAGTGATCACCACCGCTCATAGACACCCGCAACACTGAGGAGACTGCAGCGTTGCCAACCCAGAGGGCTAAGATGGAATACCTCTTGTGCCAGTAATTGCACCGGTTGTCTTGCTCTCCGCAGCACAACAGTGCAAGCACTGCTTAGCGGCTGGATTAGCGAGCAAGATGGTGGTAGCGATCCAGATCTGTGGTAAAATAAATGTTTTGTTAACAGGCGTACATAGTTGCCGAGGGCGTGACGACGAACATGTTCAAGAAAATCCACAGAATAAACGAAAAAGAGCTGAAAATAGAGAAACTGGTGCAGATCCTGAAATCTTTCAAAGTGCCGGCCGTGCAGTCTGAAAAGGTACGTATTTCAAAGAAAAACATATATGTCTAATGCTATGAGAGTAAGTGGAGCAAAGGTTGTATTTCTGGATCGTAGCAAGTGGAAATCCGTGGTCTCTGCCTACCCCTCCGGGAAACAGGCGTGAGTTTATGTATGTACAGTAGGGGAAATATATTCACGTACCACCTTAGAACCCTATCGCAATGACGAGACGCGTTAAACGCTAGGCTATGTCATACAAATGTCATGCGTATGTCTCTTCGACTAGGTTCTACGGCGGTACGTGTTTCAATTTCCTTGACTGTATGTACATATATTTCTATACATGGAAATATAGAAATCACGGCCAGAATATTTGCATGAGTCACAAAATGAACATGGTACTACCCCGGTATTGGTAAATCACGTATTTTAGTGTTTAAATAAATAATTATTTATTTTGTTCAGCGATCGTAGCCGTCCGTACCCCTTGCGAGGTGTTTGTGCGCCTCTCTCTCTCTCTCTCTCTGTCTGTGTGTGTGTGTGTGTGTGTGTATGTACAAATGTGTATTCATAAACGTAAAAAGCACGGGATACAAACCGTTTAAATGGTTTTATTTAAATTTTTACTCCTTCCTCAGGTCCATATTGACGTAGTGATCAAGATCCACGATAAAGCAGTTTTCGCGACTCACATCAACCAGTCACGATTTGACTCTTGGAACGGCGAGGATTGTAAGTCATCATCATCATCATCACATCATCCGAAAGACGTCCATTGCTGGACAAAGGCCTCCCCCTAAGGTCGTCACAACACAGTCCCGCCACAGAATAAATAATAATACTAAAATGCTATATGTATAATGAATGACAACACAAAGAAAACTTAGGGTAATAGCGAACTTGAACCTGCAAAATTAGCATTCCGTGCATTGCGTTTGCCAGTTTCGCCACATTATTGCTACAATACCCTGGGAATTTTTCAAGGTGTTTCGTCTTTACGGTTATTGCATTATTGATTTTTTTGTTTGGGAAAACTACCCTTGGTGTCATGTATGAGAAACTTAATCAAGTTATCTCACGCGGTCGCCACTCGACAACTCTTTGGCTCCGTCGGTCATCCGTTCTACGAGCAATGTGCTCCGACCACTGTCACTTAACACGTTCACGTGCGCTGCCGATTTTTTAGGATATCGTTGTTTCGCACAGTACTTCCCCGTACAAAATGCAACGACGTCTATAGACTTTGTGATACAACGTGGGTAAAAATAACGCGAAATCTGACACGAACGTTTCTTAAAGTCAACTCGCGGAACAGCAGCGACGTCATAGGACGTTGTTAGTATTTGTACAGGTCCTTGCATGTATGTGCACTCTAGTCATCTTTAGTGAGGGTAAAGTTGGATATAGCGTGGCACTAGTGGTGCCAATTTTTGACATAATGTAGCATAATGACGTAGCTGATAGAATTTAGTACGGGCGCTCAGCGTTCAGTCACGTTGTATGAGGTTTTAATGTTTTTATTTCGACGGCTATTTACGTTCTGTTGCGCCGTATATACCATTTTTACGTCTTATCACGTAGCGCACATGAACGTGTTAAGTCAGCAGTTCTTAGGGTTACGTCGTGTGAGCAAAGATCCCTATAATCATCTTTACAAAGTGGAAAACAAAGTTGCTATCCGTTCCTGCCAGCCCTGATATCTTCGGCCGCCTTCTCCTTCTGAACCACGCAACGGATTTTGATACTGTTTGCACTGTCATCTAGAGATTTTTTCATAGAAGTTTTTTATGTACATTACATCCTAGTTGTACAGTCAAGGAATTAAATTTCCAACCCACCTAAGGTTCAATATTATATAGCAAACTGTCACCATTAGAGCTATAAAGCAAGACGTTAGTTTGACATATCGACCTTAATGCATTGCGAATGTCAGACGACATTTCAACGAAATGGGTAGGGAATTAAGTTCCTTGACTGTACCTATGCGAATCCGGGGCGGGTCGCTAGTTACTAAATATTTTGCGGGTGGTAGGACCTTGTGTAAGTTCCGTCCGAATCGCTACCACCATCTTGCTCACTAACCCTGCCGCTAAGCAGCAGTGCTTGCACTGTTGTGTTCCGGCGTGGACAGCAAGACAGCCGGTGTAGTTACTGGCACAAGAGGTATTCCATCTTAGCCCTCTGGGTTTGCAATGCATCTGCAATCTCTTCGATGTTGCGGGTGTCTATAGACGGTGGTGTACACTTACCATCCGGTGACCCATTTGCTTGTTTACCTTCCTATTTTATAAAAAAAACTGTCTACACAGTGACCCGATCGATCGAGGACTTCCTCCGGTTTGGAAGCCACATCAACCAGCAGATGGTCTACTACCCCTTTCAGATGGATGTCAGCATCCCCACTGAACTGGGTACGTGCAGATGGGTATACATACGACATCAGGTTTGATTACAAAACTCACACACAAACACTATCGCGCACACATTGACACAAACACAGAGAGATGCAAACCATGCACACACATACACACACACACATTGACACACACACACGCATATACACACACTCACACACAAAGACAGAAACACTGACACTCACACATAAACAGAGAGAGATTAAAATACACACATCCAATCAGAGACGCAAGTACACTGTCAACTTATGCTTAATATACTGTTAACTTATATTTTAAGAGAAAATTGACAATTTGGCTGCAAGAAAAATGTTTTTATAGTATAAAGGAGTACTTGCCTTAACGAATTAATTAATTATTTATTATAATATAAATCCATCCCACTGACATGTTTAATATGTAGCCTGTAGTAGGTATTATTTAATTTAATTTAATTTAATGTTTATTTCTCTTTTTTTTGGGTTCCATTTGACATACATGTTAATTATTATATTTGGTACTTTGACAATTATAAAAATGCGTAATAAGATTGTAATATTTGCACACGTGCATGCAGGTTGAATATGCACGTACGATTCTGACCATAAGATCTTATCTTGTTACCATATTCTAGCAAATAAAGAAATTTTGAATTTTGAATTTGAATATGCATACACAAATGTAGACAGGAACACACACATTGACACAAATATGCTGCCAGACACACACAGGTACACAGAAATACACACACCCACGCAGTTACACAGACGAACTGTCAGCCATGACGACAAACAACCAGACGCACACACACACACACACTATCAAACTTGCACACGCAGAGTGCCTAGCATACTCTTAGTGATGATGATGATGATGAATATTATAATCCGTGTGCAGGTACTCCCATTCGTCTGCAGTCAACAGTGGTATCTTTCACCTCACTGAGGGGTAACTTAACTGCGCCTGACTCACAAGATCTGACGTGGCGAAACGATTTGCATGTCCGGTGAGTGATCCTGACTTCGAAAACCACAAATCGGCGCATACGCACATGTCGTTCAAATTTGACAGATGGCAACATAGGCCAAATGTAAATTGTTGTAATTAGACATACCTATTGAGATTTTTGGCAATTTTTTGATTTATATATTTATTAAATTATTAAACTTTTTTTTATACAACATAGGAAGGCAAGCAAGCAGGTGGGTCACCTGATGGTAAGTTATCACCACCGCCTATAGACACCTGCAACAACAAAGAGAGTGCAGATGCGTTGCCAACCCAGAGGGCTAAGATGGAATACCTCTTGTGCCAGTAATTAGACCGGCTGTCTTGCTCTCCACGCCGGAACACAACAGTCAGCGGAAATCATCAGCTTTTCAGTTGAAACTAATTTTATCCTATACTTCTTAATTACTAACATGAAAAATATGCGAAAGTAATAATGTTTGGATGTTTGTTCCTCAATCACGCAAAATCGCGTGTAGTAGGACCTTGAGCAAGGTCCGTCCGGATCGTTACCACCATCAAGATGATATTAAAACAGTTATCGATACAAAAAAAAAAGTCAATCCAGTATGTTTTGTTAATATAAAACGCACGAAATTTGATCTCGAATGACATGTGAATGACTTCATTCGTTTAAATTGTCTCTCACTATTATATATAGCAGTTGCATAAACTACTATTATATTAGCAACCCGCGCTAACCTCTAACGGCTTTAGGATGTGATGTGTATAACTTTAATATACTTAGTTCCACATACTTCCGCCAAACTGCATGGCAGAAAAATAAAACTCTCAAACTCAACATTCCAACACGTTCGTTCATAAAACCCTTCCAAAATAAAATCTTTAAATTACTGTGATCGCTTTGTTTCTTTTGTTGTAAATAAAAATTCTGTGAAAACCGTATCAATTTTGCGGGTGGCAGGACCTTGTGCAAGGTCCGTCTGCCACCATCTTGCTCGCTAATCCTGCCGCTAAGCTGCAGTGCTTGCACTGTTGTGTTCCGGCGTGGAGAGCAAAACAGCTTGTGTAATTACTGGCACAAGAGGAATTCCAACTTAGCCCTCTGGGTTGGCAACGCATCTGCAACCCCTTTGGTGTTGCGGGTGTGGTGATCACTTACCATCAGGTGACCCACTTGCTCGTTTGCCTTCCTATGTAGTTTATTTAAAAAAGGCATACTTTTATCCCGTAAAATCCCGGAAAAATGCATAAATACATATATGCAGCAAAGCCGCGGGTAAAATGTCGTTTAAATATGTATGTATTTGTTTGTATTCGTATATACTATTAAATGCATAATTATATTATACTCTGTGTATTATATTGTGTTGCACTACCTACGATTTCTGTTTTGCCTAAAGGTTGACTGGTGGAGAATGCCTTAAGGCATTAAGTCCGCCTTATGTACATTAAAATGTATTTTTTTTGTGCAATAAGATTAAATAAATAAATATATTTCCTTTACAGATACCAAGCTACGACGGTAAGCGTCATTAGAACTGACGGTCCGCTACTGTCGTCGGAACACGAGGCCATCTTGCAGAAGTCGTTGGTGGCGCACTTGCCGCTGCGAAGCGATGTCACCATCTCCCCTAGGGATAAATCTTTCGAGTGAGTCACTGTCGAATAATTAATGGATGCCGTACTTTGCTGAGATCGTTCAACTAATTGGAAAAAAACTACCTTGCTACTCCGCGAAACCAGTGCCGTGTAGACAAAACTGCGTCTGTGTGACATATATTTCTTACGCACAAACAAACTGCATAGATACAGTACCATTACCATGAGTTTCTGTCGAAAATTCTGATTACGTGACTACAGTCGATTGTGGTTAAATACGCTCTCATTTGTCAGTGAAAGAGTTAACCATAGTCGATACGGTATTTATCGATGACATGTGTCAAATTTGTGACTCCTGGTACCAGTATTATACGGCAACAGCTACAAAACTTTAGTCACTAGCGGTTTGATTACGATAGGTAATTTACCGTTGGACTCATACTACTGATTTTCAGTTCTTTAAGTGAGCGTTAGAGGCGCTGCACAATTCTCCATTCAAATACTTTATGCCGTCGCTAGCGAGTACGGTTACGGCGAGATGCACTGTACTCATGGTAAGGGTACATAACTTATTCTGGAGTATATATTTTTTTGTTCTAGTTAATTTAACACGTTCATGTGCGCTACGTGATAAGACGTAAAAAAATGGTATATACGGCGCAACAGAACGTAAATAGCCGTCGAAATAAAAACATTAAAACCTCATACAACGTGACTGAACGCCGAGCGCCCATACTAAATTCTGTCAGCTACGTCATCGTGCTACATTATGTCAGAAATTGGAACCACTAGTGCCACGCTATATCCAACTTTACCCTCACTAAAGATGACTAGAGTGCACATACATGCAAGGAACTGTACTAATACTAACAACGTCTTATGACGTCGCTGCTAGTTCCGCGAGTTGACGTTAAGAAACGTTCCTGTCAGATTTCGCGTTATTTTTACCTACGTTGTATCACAAAGTCTATAGACGTCGTTGTATTTTGTATGGGGAAATACTGTGCGTAACAACGATATTCTATAAAATCGACTGCGCACGTGAACGTTTTATGTTTTACTTCATTTCAGATTAAAATGGCCGAACCCAGGAGCTCAGTACGGGGGTATAGCGATGCACTCTAGACTCCAGGTCATCATGACCTCGGCTAAGGGAAGGGACGCGTATACAGTCAAGACTGGCGACAGCAAATATAAGGTACGAGGTCTCAAAATAATCATCATCTTTTTTTTATGCAATAGAAAGGCAAACAAGCAAGTGGATCATATGATGGTAAGTGAACACCACCCGCAACACCAAGGAGATTGCAAATGCGTTGCCAACCCATAGGGCTAAGATGGAATACCTTTTTGTGCCAGTAATTGCACCGGCTGTCTTGCTCTCCTCGCCGGAACACAATAGTGCAAGCACTGCTCCTTAGCGGCAGGATTAGCGAGCAAGATGGTGGCAGACGGACCTTGCACAAGTTCCTGCCACCCACAAAATTGATACGGTTTTCACAGTAATTTAAAGATTTTATTTTGGAAGGGTTTTATGAACGAACGTGTTGTAATGTTGAGTTTGAGAGTTTTATTTTTCTGCCATGCAGTTTGGCGGAAATATGTGGAACTAAGTATATTAAAGTTATAAACATCACATCCTAAAGCCGTTCGAGGTTGGCGCGGGTTGCTAATATAATAATAGTTTATGCAACTGCTATATATAATAGTGAGAGACAATTTAAACGAATGAAGTCCCCATTCACATGTCATTCGAGATCAAATTTCAAAACACAACAGAAAACAAAACATACTGGATTGACGTTACGTATCGATAACTGTTTTAATATCTATGATACTTGATTAGAGACCCCACTTGAATTTTGACAGCTGTTCCAAATTTAAACTAATAACGGTGCCGAAATCGATACTATAATGACCATTACAGAACAGATTTTAGCTACTACCACAGACAAGAAAGTTCTCATAATAAAATCGGTTGTAATAATGCTGGTCATTTCCTACGTTTTCTGAACGCATTATCGAGCACTAATGACACGTGTGTAGATAAAATATGTAATAGTTTAACAGCTGGTAGATAAAACAGCATTAGTGGAGTTTTTATCTGTAATTTCTAATGAACATTAACATTGCTATAGTATTTTATGCAACTGTTGCATAATGAGGGGTCTTAAAACACGAGTGTGGGTTTATGAAACGAGCGCCAGCGAGTTTCATAATAGTATCACACGAGTGTTTTAAGACCTAATTATGTACAGTTGCATACATTACTTTATCTACACAAATATCATAAGTACTCTATGACCCATCATAGCCTATTGCCCTATGGCTTCTGAACCCATTCAGAAGCCATAGGGCAATGACCTGCGTTGCTACTAGCTACTAGTGCTAGGTACCTATTAAATATCTATAGACTGTACACATTAAAATAATGTAATAACAAATTAATTTGAACAAATATAGAAACAAATTAGAAAAATTCTCATAATAATATTGGTTGTTATAATGCTGGTCATTGCCTACGGTTTCTGAACGCATTATAGAGCATTTATATTATATGTGTAGATAAAATATCATTGGAGAGTCCAAAGCGTCCAGACTCCGATGGTTTGGACACGTGGAGTGGTTGGGAAAGGATCAAGCCGTAAGAAAGGCGTACTTGGGCCGACCGAATGGACGTAAGCCATTTGGTCATCCCAGGGTAGAAGGTAGATCCTAGGGGGGCTAAGTCGAGAAAGATCTCTCGGATCTCAGGGTCGATATCTAGCGAGAGCTGGCACAAGATCAGAAGACATGGCACGGTCTGGTATTTGAGGCCAAGATCCACTTCGGGTCTTTGCATCCAGCTAGGAATTAAGTAAACAATACAATAACTCTTTATTGAACACCACAAAACACAAAAAGGTACAATATAGAGACATAACAAAAGGCACACAATAGGCGGTCTTATCGCTAAAAGCGATCTTTTCCAGACAACCGTTAGAAAAAGAGACGTAGCAAAGAACATAGAAGAGCAGGTGGTGCAATAACATGGCAACAAAGAAATCTAGAAAAACAAACGTATACTATCATCAACATACACAGATAAATAAAATAATATATACACATACATATAAAATAGTTTATCTACACATATATCATAAATGCTCTATAATGCGTTCAGAAACCGTAGGTAATGACCAGCATTATAACAACCAATATTTTTATGAGAATTTTTCTAATTTGTTTCTATATTTGTTAAAATTCATTTTTTATTACATTATTTTAATGTGTACAGTCTATAGATATTTAATAGGTACCTAGCACTAGTAGCTAGTAGCAATGAAGGTCATTGACCTATGGCTTCTGAACCCATCATAGAGTACTTATGATACGTGTGTAGATAAAGTAATGTATGCAACTGTACCTACATAATTAGGTCTTAAAACACTCGTGTGATCCTATTATGAAACTCGCTGACGCTCGTTTCATAAAACCACACTCGTGTTTTAAGACCCCTCATTATGCAACTGTTGCATAAAATACTATTAAAAACGTACACATAAATATATTTACATATTATTGTAAATGCACTTGATAATGTCAGCCATACAAGTTTAGGCCAGTGGACTGCGAAAGCAATAAGAAGTGGTCTTTAAGAATGAGCAATGGTTGTCAACAGGTGGACGAGACGGGCGTGTTCTTCGACTGCGAAAGACCCATGACAGGCACTGAGGTCATGGAGAAGCTGTTCGCCACCAAGACAACCAGCTACGAGTAAGTCATGGAGGGGTCGGATTTTTGCAGGCCGCGTTCGACAGCTTTTTTTTATGAAATAGGAACGCAAACAAGCGTGTCGCCTGGTAAGTGATCACCACTGCCAATAGACACCCGCAACACCAAAGAGATTGCAGATGCGTTGCTAACCCAGAGGGCTAAGATGGAATACCTCTTGTGCTAGTAATTACACCGGCTGTCTTGCTCTCCACGCCGGAACACAACAGTGCAAGCACTGCTGCTTAGAAGCTGGATCACCGAGTAAGATGGTGGTAGCAATCCTAACCTTGCCCAAGGTCTACCACTCGCAAAAAAATAAATGAAGTATAGGTTAGGTTCGGTAATCCATTAAACACTACTCTAAAACTATTCATACGTGGGTAAACATGAAAAATAGAACAAACAGAAATCAACCTGCCGACTTCTTAACGCTGTCAACGTTTCAGCTTCCTCTCAACGCTCCAGCCATCCCTGATCCTCTTGAACGGCTTGCTCCTCCTCACAACACCTTCCACGTCCTGCGGCGTGATCCTACCACCTCGGCGGCTGATGCAGCCTGGCAAGAATATCCTGGAGCTGAAGGTCCAGGTGGCGGAACTGACCATGGATTTTGATGATCGATTGAAAGTCAAGCTGGTGCACTCTTTGGCGTTCAGGTAAGATAAATTTCTTTTTATAGTCACACCTATTTATAACTGGGTCGTTTTGAGATTTTCTCGGATGTTTTGAGATGTAGTCAGTTTAAGAAACTGGAACATGTTACCTTGCTACTCTGCGAAACTGGGACTGAGCACCTGCAAAAACAGCTGCATCTTTGTGACGTACATCGCATAGACTCAACTATTAACCACCACCAATAAACACTGAAACTACACGATTTACTCGCGTTTCACATTTATACGAAGCATCATCCGGATTGTAAGTGGTATGACCGTTTGCTACTTGAACGAATGACATACCCGTAGTCCAGTTTGTAAACTAGTCATTTTATTTGCTGGTCACTGTTCCATTATCTCATTTTAGATCCCCTTCCTATGCCTCTGAACCTCTTAATTTACCGTACGAAGCGCAGCAGTAAACAACTACTACATGCCTTATCATCATCATCATCCTATCAGCCGAAAGACGTCCACTGCTGGACATAGGCTTCTCTCAAAGATGGCAACAACGCCCGTTCCTGCGCTGCTCGCGTCCAGCTGGTTCCCGCAACCAGCACTAAGTCGTCGGTCCACCTTGTGGCTGGTCTGCCCACGCTACGTCTTTCGGCATGCGTTGGTCACCCGAGTTCTCTTTGGTACCATCGGCCATCCGTTCTACGAGCAATGTGCCCCGCCCGCTGCCACTTAGTCTTATGGCCCGTTTCACGAAGCTACAAGTTACAATGTTACAAGTCTAAACCGGCAACTTGGTTATTATGCCCATTGCCCTTGGTCATTATTGACCAATGTTGCCGGTTTAGACTTTTAAAATTGTAACTTGTAGCTTAGTGAAACGGGCCATTAGTCTAGCAATTGTTATGCCGTACAAGAGCAGAGATTTAAAAAGAGAAAGAAGAGAGATTTAATACTTTACTGCTGACTTCGCAGTACCTTGGTGTTCTGATAAAGATAAATTTTCAGGGAAGACAAAACGAACGGCGAGGTTTTCCTGAACATCAGTGGGCATACCAACTTGGAGAATGTCGGCAGTAACCTGACCGTCCAGGTTCTGGTGACAGGACAACAGCCACGAGCCTTGGATCCTGCTAGGAAGCAATGGAAGGTACCAGACTACTTAATAAAAAAAATAGGTCTATTTACAACAGGAGATTTCAGATGCGTTGCCAACCCAGAGGGCTAAGACGGAATACCTCTTGTGCCAGTAATTGTACCGGCTGTCTTGCTCTTCACGCCGGAACACAACAGTGCAAGCACTGCTGCCTAGCAGCAGGATTAGCGAGCAAGGTGATGGTAGCGATCCGGATGGACCTTGCACAAGGTTGTAGCTTTAGTTACAGCTATACTTAGGGGCAGCTTTAGGCAATTATAGGTAACAAGCGCTGGGAGGATAAATAACAGCATGCACACCATATTTCTAAAACTCGCTCTTTCAGATTTGCATCCAAGAGCAAGATATATCTCACCCCTCGTCCGATCAAGATTTGACCTCACGCCCAGCTTCCTACGAAGGTGAACTGGCTTTGACCTTTAACACTGGTGACCCAACCCCAACCTGTCCAGCTAAATCTGGCAGCGACCTTCTGATAAAGTATAAAGGTCTGCCAACAGACGTACAAGGGGATATGAAGAGGTACTTTGAGGTGAAGATGACAGGAAGTAAGGTAAGTCGCCTTCTTTTAACCCTTGAGGCAACGCGAAGACAGTTTTGTTTATAGAGGAAAATGAGCATAAAGGTCGCCTGATGGAAAGCAGCAACCCTGAGAGGATCGGAAATCTGCTGGAGGGCAAAAGTTAGGATCTAACAGAAGGTAAAACAATGCTGCAATGCTAAACTTTCATCTGTCAGGTTAGAGCCTCCACGCAAGATGATATTACAGTAATATTTTTAGACCTGATCTGACAAAATTAGGTATCAGATGTTGTCTAAAGATCTTAAGACATCTTAGCTGAAGAACCTTTGTCGGTGGTTCGGCAAGTTTACAAAGTTTCTCTTCTTCAAAGTTGATAAAGTTAAGATTGTCCTAATGATTGTCGACCTCCGATAGGAGATGGTACTACTTGAATAAGAAGAAAAGCTTTACTGATATGGTTTTGAAATGGGTTGATATTTTTACAGCTGCCTAAGCTTGGAGCGTTTGCGGAGTCAGGCTTTGGGTCCCAGACGCCCATCGGCCAGCTTTTAAGCAGCTTGGACCAGCAACCGCTGAACGTGACGGCCGTCATTAAGGTAAAAAGTAATAGATTAGTGATGATACTGATGATGACGATGAAGTTTTGTACGAACACAACGGCTTGGAGTTCGTCAGACAAAACATGTGATAGACTGATGAACGAAATGATAGAAATGAACCCTTGCAAGAAGTCATCAGTTCATCGGAGTAACGTAGTTTTAGACTAGTGATCGTAATAGGGGTAAATGCACAAAAGATCCCACTGGGTCGAAGTGTATCCGAAAGGACCCCTAGTAGATAAGATAAGATAAGTGATCACAATGGTGATGGTACTGATGATTGCAAACTTTTCTAGGAAAGAGCAGCTTGGCAAGAGTAAATTTGTGATAGACTAGTGACTATACTGATGGTAACGAACTTTTCAAAAAGTCAACGGCTTGGCGTTAGATACAGTTAATTTGTAATGCAATAGTGATCGTAATGATCATAATAATGAACTTGCATAAAAAGACAACGGCTAGGCGTTTGTTAAAGTAGCCTTGAAATTAACTAGTGATCGTAATGATGCTGATGATGAACTCTTGTAGGAAGACAACGGCGTGGCGTTTGTTAGGGTGAACAGCGGCGCGGAGATGGAGTTCCGGGCGCAGAACTTTGCGTGGCTGCTCGACAATTGGAGCAACATGCAGATCATGAAGAAGTTCGGTATCTACCGTAAGTCTTTCATCAGGAGCGAACTCTATATATTGCGATCACGAGTCTACCCCTAAAAACCAGGCCACAACTTTCCACACACCAGAATCATCTTTATTGTGCATATTTTGTTTAGTTTTGTGTTTAATTATTTATTTTATTTATTTATTTAAGCTTTATTGCACAGTTTACAAAACAAATACAATTGGCGGACTTAATGCCAGTAGGCATTCTTTACCAGTCAACCACACTATAAATAAGAAAGTAACAAACATGGGTGTACAAAAAGAAAAGTAAAAAGCTGATAAACAATAATCTACCTATCAAGTACATACGTAGATATATATAGATAAATGTTTATATGTAGATTTCATTAATCTGTCTGTTACATTTCCTACACCACATTGGCTAGTTTTACCGTTTCATCTATAACAAGTCTGGAAGAAATAGCTATTTAGCGATTAAAGCTGCCTGTTGTTAGCTTACTTAATTAGTTACGCGCAAGGACGCGAAGTGAACCTTAGCCTCCAACACCAGACCACGCCATTCCTTGTGCTCTTGGATCCGCATCGTTCCCAGATTCGAGAGATCTTCCTAGACCTCATCACCCAGTGGTACCTAGGATGTCCAACGGTCTACGTCTATTCGGTAGTCCCAAGTACTCCCTTTTCACGGCATGATCCTCTCCCAGCATCTCCACACCAGCTGTTTACCGAAGTTCTCGTCTTTGTTTGTTTTAAATAAATAAATAAATAAATATCTTGGGACAATTTACACCAATTGACCTAGTCCCAAACTAAGCAAAGCTTGTACTATGGCTACTAGACAACGGATATACATACTTATATAGATAAATACATACTTAAATACAAATAACATCCATGACTCAGATACAAACATTCGTGTTCATCACACAAATATTTGCCCATACCAGGATTTGAACCCGGGACCTCTTGCACAGTAAGCAGACACATGTGCCACTGTGCCATACAGGTCGTCATTTTCTGTGTGTTCTAACTCGTTGTCGTCGTTGTTATGCTCATGTTCACTTTGTTTACTTTCATCAGGTGAGTGCAGATTGGAAGAGTCAACAGTGAAGACTCTATCAGGCAGCACGGAGCGGCTACCGACTGATGACTGCTACGAGATAGTTGTCCTGGCTGACTGTACTAGTGCTCCAAGGTAGATACTAGCATTTTAAAGCGGTATAGCTAATTTGGTCATAGCATATCCCGAATGAAGATACAGGAAAGGTAGTAGGTGAATGTAATACGTACATGTATGTGTGGAAGCATTCAATTTGGTTATAGTGTACCCTGATTAAAGAAACTGTAAATAGCGCTAGGAAGATTTAATAATTAATAATTTAATTTAATATCTCGGGACAATTTACACCAATTGACCTAGTCCCAAACTAAGCAAAGCTTGTACTATGGATACTAGACAACGGATAAACATACATATATAGATAAATACATACTTAAATACAAATAACATCCATGACTCAGGTACAAACATTCGTATTCGTCACACAAATATTTGCCCATACCAGGATTTGAACCCGGGACCTCTTGCACAGTAGGCAGACACATGTGCCACTGTGCCATACAGGTCGTCAAATGTATGTTTGTATTTATTTATATAGCACTAGCGGACGCGCGCGACAGGTTCACGTAAAATTAGGCCGTCAAGAATAGTCTAGCTTTCTATCTGTGAAAGAATTTTTGAAATCGGTTCAGCAGTTCCAGAGATTACCCCCTACATACAAACAAACAAACAAACAAAGTTTACCTCTTTGTTATATTAGTGTAGATGTAGATAAGGAAGGAAAACGAGCAAGTGGGTCACCTGATGGTAAGTGATCATCTCCACCCATAAAGACCTGCAACTCCAAGGAGTTTTCATATACGTGACAACCCAGAGGGCTAAGATGGAATACCTCTTGTGCCAGTAATGTCACCGGCTGTCTTGCTCTCCGCAACACAACAGTGCAAGCACTGCTGCTTAGCGGCAGGATTAGCGAGCAAGATGGTTGTAGCGATCCGGATGGACCTTGCACAAGGTTCTACCACCCGACCAATTTCCCTATTAAAGATTGTCCCCTTTTTTCCTTACTGAATTGTGTTAATAACACAATCGATTTTAATGACTCACAGCCTCAACTTCCCCCTAATCCCATTAAAATTAAAATGCTATGTAATGACAACACAAAGAAAAAATTAGGGTAATGGCAGGACTTGAACCTGCAACATCAGTATTCCGTGGCTTCGCGCGTGCGTTTTTTTCTTTGTGTTGTCATAACATAGCATTTTAATTTAATAATTTGAATTTTAAACATTTAAATGTAAACATCAAAAGAAATTTCGGTTACAAGAATCCCATTAAAATTACTAAGCATTTTTGAATCATTATTTTGTATTTTTGTTTATAGTTCTTTGTGTGAATAATTAAAGGTTTTTTTTAAACTTAGGTTTGCCATCTTCCGCCACCGCCGTAACGCAGTGGAGACCTACAAGCTGTACTCTGGTGGCAACTTCGTGACGGTGACCAGCTCGGGTGGCGAAGTGACGGTCACCATCAACGGGGAGACGGAATGCGAGGATGACTGTCGGTACCCGCCACAAGAGCCGTTCTATGACTTCAAGTGAGTTAATTCATTGACTTCATTTGACTGGACGCGTAACATTTAGATAGGTCAGTATTGGAAAGTCTGAAACTATAAGACATACGATGATCTGTTCTCAGGAACCATGTCATCGATTTTAGTGACAAGAAAAATTGCATTCATACATTTAAAAAAACTTGTACTCAGCTCGGGAATCGAAAATTGTAATGATATAACATGGATGTACAGTGTCATACTAAATGAGAGCAGAAAAACGGACCGACGTAAGAATACAGGTTGACTCCAATGTTACAAATGCAAATTATTGGTTATAGTGATTGGATTTACAACTTTACGTCTAACTGCATAAAATTATAGTTTATTAAGTTTCGTTGCAAATAGGTTTTTTTACAAAATAATAGTATTGACAGCAGCGCCGTCGGTCCGACAGATTGACAGCGCGAGCGATTGTCGATTTGTTGTACTTTTGTTCAACTTTTAATGCGGCCATATTTTAAACGCTGATTAGAAGTCCATTACTTATAGGTCAGTGGAAAATTGCGTTAATATTGTCTCAATGGCTGCTTTTAGGTCTTCAATCGTAGCTTTGCTTTCCTGTTTTATATAAAAAAAAGATTTAAAGAAAACTGTTTTTTCCAGAGTTACTCGCTCGTTGGACACAGTGAAAGTGCACTCTCGCCTCAGTGGGGTACAGCTGCACTACAAACACAGCGAGACCGTCCTACTGGTGCCCAATCTGGCGCTTGGGACTAGCTGCGGCGCGTGCGCCGCACAGACATATTATAACGTTTGTTAGATAAGTGATTGTACTCTACAACTGGCTTGAAAAAATGTTGACCATTTAAAAAATATATATTGCGAGTCATATGAATACAACTAAATGACGCCAGAAATTCAAATAATTAATAATTAGTAATTGGTTTTAAAAGTTATTTTTATAGGTTTCAAAAAAAGGATAACAAAAGTCATTTGATCGCCTGTCATTTTGCACTAGTTCGTTTTTTTCAGTAAAAAAAAGAAAGATGAAAAAAATGCTCAACATTTTCGCGGTTCAGATTGTACAAAAAAATGTAAGTTTAAGCAATAATAAATAAATATTTTCTACTTGAATAGTATAGTTACCTCCCAATTTAGACTCCAGATAACTTTGTTCGTTGTAATAGAAACCTTATTTGAAATAATCCTCTGCTTAACTTAATATTTTTTTCATACAATGAATGATTTGTACAATTCGGCGATCGGTACACTCTAACGATCCATAATTTTACTGTTTCAGAAAATTATTAGTTCTGTCAATACACGATTTATACAATTCTGCGAGCTGTACAATCTAACGATTCGTATAATTTAAATTGCTATAATTAAACTTTCGCGATTTTCACATCTATTTATAACGTTATCGGGACTTTGCCGCGATAAAAATATATTGTTAATTTACCTCGACGTTTCGGCCATGTTTCAACGGCCGTGGTCACGAGTAGAAGAGTACACGGCCGATGAAACATTGCCGAAACGTCGAGGTAAATTAACAATACATTTCATCGCGTAAAGTCCCGATAACGTTATAAATTTGTATAATTTATCTGTTTAAGTAAATTATTAAGTCGTTTATTTTACATTGAATATACAATTAAGCGATTTGTATAATGATTAATAATAAGAATTCTCTTCCATGTCTGGCTATATTTTTCAAGTTTAACCTTTGATGTCATTTGTATGGTACTCTTTTGGTAAAAAAAAACATGGAAACGTTGATAATTTGAGAGTGTACCTGCCGGTACACGCTTAAAGAACACACATTTTCGCAGATGCGCTTACCCTCTATCAACATTCCTCTATCGCTACCAACATTTAGTAAACAAAAGACGCGCCATACAAATTACACCAATGTTGACCAAAGGTCTACGTTTTGAAAATATACCCATTTATGACAGCCGATAATAAATATATGTATGTATGACCTGATTGTACAATTTAGTCACTTTGGGGCCGTTCAAGTATTACGTACATAGCACTATAGGGGGGCGGGGGGGTCTTTTCTGTGCTTATTTTTGATGACATGGGGGGTAGGGGTCTAGATGGTGATTATGTCAGCAGTAGTCATTTACTTTTTTACACCTATGGCACTCCACCATTTTTACACATATGGAACTGATGAGCATTATTCAAAATTTAGAGCACCAAGATGTTGAATAGCTCGATGAGAGCGATGTAGCGGCGTTCTAAAATCGGATGAAAGTGAGCACACATAACATTGAGCAGCAAACATCCAATGTCATCGAAAACTTAGAATCTTGGATTCGGGTATCATGGACTGAAGACTGTTAATTGGAATTAATATGTATACCAAAAATTTTAACGGTGTTTGTTTTCTTTATTTCTAGAATTATATCTGCTGCTCATGAATCAATAAAAAAAACAATACTGTCGTAAATCTGCTTACGTAATACTTGAACGGCTGTATGTATTATTATTGATCATACAAATTGCAAATTTGATACAAATCAATAAACTATACGAATCTATACTCATATAAAGAAGCAGCACCACATTTTTGTACGAATCGTTAATTTTGTTCGAAAATTTGTACAAATTACGACAAATTGTACGAACTGAACATTTGTATAAATTGAATCAATAAGAGCTTGTATTATACGAAGAAAAGTTTTGATTAGACGAGTGGTGATAGCGACTGAATGTTACAATTGGTATATTTGCATATATATATATGTACACATGTATTCATGAATATGTACAATTAAACTGACATAGGTGACCAGCCTAAGAATTATGAAGAATGTAATGAAAATCAACAATTACTTCAGTGACTTTAATTATAATAAAACTAAGATATTTGAAATAAATAATTAGCTTAAGATATATTTTATTGTTATTATTACCTATCTTTAAACCTTTTTAATTAATTGATATCCTGTCAAACCAAACCCTTAATTTAACAGAACTGAAAGAATTCAGAGTCTTGTTTGATTTTATATCTTGAAATGTTACTTTTTTTTTGAAATAGGAAGGCAAACAAGCAAGTGGGTCACCTGATGGTAAGAATCACCACCGCCTATAGACACCCGCAACACCAAGAAGATTGCAGATGCGTTGCCAACCCAGAGGGCTAAGATGGAATACCTCTTGTGCCAGTAATTGCACCGGCTGTCTTGCTCTCCACGCTGGAACACAACAGTGCAAGCACTGCTGCTTAGCGGCTGTATTAGCGAGCAAGGTGGTGGTAGCGATCCGGACGAACCTAACTATTGACCTATTATGTAAAGGGAAGGTAACCATGACATAATTTCGTGTATAGATACGGTCAGCCTCAGAAATAGCTGAACATCTTAGTACCTTGTCGCTGTCAGTAATGTGACAAATTGGAGCAACTCTCATTTCAGACGTTACTACGACAAGGTTCTTAAGTGTTTAGCTACTTGTAAGGCTGAGTGTACAATCAACCAAACTGAAATGTAGGCCGCTGTAGATCCTTGTCGTCATTAGTTATTGCTGTAATATTATGTCTTTTACTTTGGGAGTCATTATGAGATTTACTGTGAAAAGGTTTCACAGTGTTGCCTAGAATTCAGCTTGGTTTGTTCACGGAACCCTCAATATGCGAATTAAACAGTCGCTGAGAGTTCTCAAATTCGCACGTATCCATTTTTATTATACAAGGATTGTGTAGGTATTTATCTATATAAGTATGTATAGTTCCGTTGTCTAGTACCCATAACACAAGCAGCTTTAGTTGCTTACTTTGGGACTAGGTCAATTGGTGTTAACTATCCCAAGATATTTATTTATTCATTTATTAACGTGCTCGCAATTTTTTGCTGCAGATTAACCCTCCAAACGCCGCGTTACCCTGCCCTAAATACCAAAATCAATAAACAAATAGGGCATGTTTTTTTCTAATAGAGCGAAAAATTCATACTCCCATGATCAAACGACGTGTTGCCTCGCCGGCCGCCACGCCTCGACTGTCATTTACTTTACTTACGTTTTGAATAAAGAACGCGGGCAGCGGCTAGTCATTGGTCAGTGAGACGACCATAGAGTAATACGCTTGTCTCGTCGATCGAGCATAGACAATTCGCTTTGATCGTTCTTGCAGATGGCTGCCTTTTTGACACAAAGGGAACGTATTTTTAGCTTGTGGGTTGATTTTATTAGCTGTCGTTTTTGTGATGCGATCGATGGTGTTCAGGTGTTAGATCACCGGATAGCCCAGTAGTTAGTGACCCTAAATACGAGCTAAAGTTTCCGGGTTCGATTCACATGCGGGACAAAATGTTTGTATGATAAAAAAAAAAGAATGGCAACGATTAACACCAAGGAGATTGCATGCATTTTTTATTATCCCAGAGGGCTCAGGCTCAGGTGGTTTATCTGTTGTGCCAATAATATCACCGGCTGTCTTGCTTTCCACGCTGAAACACAACAGTGCAAGCAGCTGCTTACCGGCAGGATTAACGAGCAAGATGGTGGTAGCGATCCAGATAAAATTGTACAATATAAATGTTTGTACTTTAGTCATCGGAGTTATATGTATTTATTTATAAGTACATTAGTATGCAGTAGAGAGCAGTGTCAAGAATACCGAGAAATAATACCCTAATTCCAAAATGTCAGCATACATTTAATCACAAAACGTTACAATAAATTTATTGGTTATATTTAAACTTAAAAGATAGCTGATTATCTTTTCTTTATCTTCTTTATATAGTACTAGCGGACGCGCGCGAATTCGTTCGCGTGAAATTAGTAGCCTATATCCTTCAGTAATAGTGTAGCTTTCTATCTGTGAAAGACTTTTTGAAATCGTTTAAGTAGTTCCAGAGATTACCCCTACATACACACAAACAAAAATACACAAACAAAGTTTACCAGTTTAGTATTTTATGCAACTGTTGCATAATGAGGGGTCTTAAAACACGAGTGTGGTTTTATGAAACGAGCGTCAGCGAGTTTCATAATAGGATCACACGAGTGTTTTAAGACCTAATTATGTACAGTTGCATACATTACTTTATCTACACACCATAAGTACTCTATGATGGGTTCAGAAGCCATAGGGCTATGACCTGCATTGCTACTAGCTACTAGTTCTAGGTACCTATTAAATATTTATAGACTGTACACATTAAAATAATGTAATAAATAATGAATTTGAACAAATAAAGAAACAAATAAGAAAAATTCTTATAATAATATTGGTTGTTATAATGCTGGTCATTTCCTACGGTTTCTGAACGCATTATAGAGCATTTATGATATATGTGTAGATAAAGTAAAGTTGTTATCCCTTCCTGTCTGTCCTAAATCCTTATAGTGTATCGGCAGCCGTCTCCTTTTAAACCACGCATCGGATTTTGATGCGGTTTCCACTGTCATTTACAGAATTTGTTACTGAAGGTTTTTAAATATTACATCCCGATTCCACACGTGCGATGTCGTTGGGTTGCTAGTTAAAATATAATCCAATTAATTTGGAAGAGCACATGAGACGGCTCTTACACGTTCTCGTGGATATGAGCGCCGATGGCCAATTCCACGGCGGCGGCGTGGACTCAAAATTTCTTCGGCGAGACCTTGTACTTTAGGTTTTTTATCAGGGGTCGATTTTTTATATTTTTTTCAAAGAAAACCATATTAATAAAACGGATCACTCACGTATTTTTACGTCGAGAAATGCCTGACATGTTAATAAGCCATGTGCATCTGTATGTATGTGTGTTGCCGTTTTATTAATATGTCCGAGTCTCACGGTAGTTTTATGTTAAAAACCATATTGTTGTTGCCAAAGAAAGTTTTATAATCTATATATATATATATAAATGAATCCCTATTTCCCTTGGTCACGACATCACGCCTGAACGGCTGGACCGATTTCGCTAATTCTTTTTTTGTTCTGTTCGTTATTATCAGGAGAAGGTTCTTATGAAAGAAAAAATCAAAAATCTGCTCATTTATGGCGTCTAAGGCGGAACAAAGTTCGCCGGGTCAGCTAGTCTTTAATAAAGAAATGGAAGACATTAAAGATCGTAACTTTAAACACCTAGTCAAAATTTACTTTTTTAATCGACTCCTTAAAAGGAGGAGGTTCTCAATTTAACTGAATATGTAATGTTAGTTTTTATTTGCGTGTGTGGTACCATTTTGACAGTTTTCGGTGTGTAAATTGCACTTGGCATCAGCGTTGCCAGATTTATTTTCAGGCAAAGCGGGATTTCGAACCCTTTTGTATAAAAAAGCGGGACTAATTCGTCGAAAGCGGGACATAACATCAATAGCTTAAATAATCAGCAGATTTTTATTACGTATCGTCTTAGTTGAGTTTTAAATTAAATTTACAGTGATGATAGACAGCTATAGAATATGTTTTTTTATGAAAATACGGTGCTTGGCAAAAAAACAACTACCGTCTAGGTTACTGGTCGAGTATCTCCGTAAAACGGGACTGAGCCTGTCCCGCGCGGGACATTTAATTTTAGGCTAATAAACGGGACGTCCCGCCAAAATCGGGACGTCTGGCAACGCTGCTTGACATTTACTGAAGCTAGTTTAGGGTATACATATAGTCGTCTCTTTTTGACACATTGTATTACCATTTCAAGTAAAGAGATCAGCTAATAAAATATCGCTTTCAATTTAATTATTATTGCTGTGTGTACAGTGTTTTTTTCTTATGAAATAGGAAGGCAAACAAGTGGGTCACCTGATGGTAAGCAATCACCGCCGTTTATAGGCATCCGCAACACCAAAGAGATTGCAGATGCGTTGCTAACCCCGAGGGCTAAGATGGAATACCTTTTGTGCCAGTAATTACACCGGCTGTCTTGCTCTCCACCCCAGAACACAACAGTGCAAGCACTGCTGCTTAGCGGCAGGGTTAGTGAGCAAGATAGCGTAGCGATTCGAACGGACCTTGCACAAGGTCCTACCACCCGCAAAATATTTAGTAACTAGCGACCCGCCCCGGATTCGCATAGGTACAACTAGGATGTAATGTACATAAAAAACTTCTATGAACAAAACAACAATGCAAGCAGCTGCTTAGCGGCAGGATTAGCGAGTAAGTTGGTGGTAGCGATCCGGACGGACCTTGCACAAAGCGTACACAAGATAAGTAAATTTGAGCTTACGTTTAAACACTTATTGTTTGAAATATGTGTCTAATGAGTGCTCAAAGCGTTCAATAGTTATTTGAAATGTTTACATGACTAAAATCTGTACGCATCGCTGCACCAACATACACAAGAACATAACCCTACCAAACTTGTAGTTCAGCCGGGTAGGCACGGCCGTGTTACGGGTAGGGTGGCCATACGTCAGGATTTTTCCGGACTTTTTCGGATTTTTGACCCTTTCTCCGGATTGCGACCGGACTTCAAGTGCAATTCAGTTTCAAGTGTCAGGATTTTTAGGAATGATCTCATAAATTGACAGACAGACGGACGGACAACGAACTGATCCTATAAGGGTTCCGTTTTTTTGTATTTAGGTACGGATCCCTAAAAAGAAAATGTTTACGTGATATTGTTACAAAGTTTAAACAGTTTTAATTAATGAAAGGATACATTAAAGTAGGAAGTAATTAACAAAAACATTAATGCGTCATTTAAGCTACGCCAAATGTCTGCTACAAGAAACGTCCGGATTTTTAGTGGGACGTCCGGATTTTAAGTGGGACGTCCGGATTTTAAGTGGGACGTCCGGATTTTAAGTGGGACGTCCGGATTTTAAGTGGAACGTCCGGATTTTTAGTGGGACGTCCGGATTTTTAGTGGGACGTCCGGATTTTTAGTGGGACGTCCGGATTTTTAGTGGGACGTCCGGATTTTTAGTGGGACTTCCGGATTTTTAGTGGGACGTCCGGATTTTTAGTGGGACTTCCGGATTTTTAGTGGGACGTCCGGATTTTTAGTGGAACGTCCGGATTTTTAGTGGGACGTCCGGATTTTTAGTGGAACGTCCGGATTTTTAGTGGGACGTCCGGATTTTTAGTGGGACGTCCGGATTTTTAGTTTAGTTTACTTTAGTTTATTTATTCAGTCAATATAATTACATTACATTTTGCGGGTGGTAGGACCTTGTACAAGGTCCGTCCGGATCGCTACCACCATCTTGCTCGCTAATCCTGCCGCTAAGCAGCAGTGCTTGCACTGTTGTGTTCCGGCGTGGAGAGCAAGACAGCCGGTGTAATTACTGGCACAAGAGGTATTCCATCTTAGCCCTCTGGGTTGGCAACGCATCTGCACTCTCTTTGTTGTTGCAGGTTTCTATAGGCGGTGGTGATCACTTACCATCAGGTGACCCACTTGCTTGTTTGCCTTCCTATGTTGTATAAAAAAAACATTATAAATTGCATAAAATGTCAAATTACACGTTTTTATTTTGAGATCGTCAAAATATCAAAGACTAATCAACTAAAAGACTCAAAGGTTAACTGGAAGAGATCCCTTAAAGAGATAAGTTCGCTTGTGTACATCACTGTATCTCTTTTTATAATTTATGTTTTTTGTACAATAAAGATTTTACATACATACAAACATACATACATACATTTCATAAAAAGCTATAAACAATAAAACTAAAACCATATTGGAATGTCAGCATAATTAAATAATTAAAAACTTATTAAATACTAAAACTTATCAACATTAATATTGATATTAAATTTTGTAACCGAAATTTCTTTCGATTTTTATTTTAAATGTTTGGAATGCTGATGTTGCAGGTTCAAGTCCTGCCATTGCCCTAATTTTTCTTTGTGTTGTCATTACAATTTTAATTAATATTGATATGTTGACATAATAAAAAATAATAAGCATTATACACTGAAACTAAGTCAATCAGGGGGCTTAGCACGTTAGCTTTTATCGATGACATAAAGCATTTATCCCGTTCTAACCAGTATGCGTGTGCGAGAGGGACCAAAGCGTTTATGTGCGCGATAAACGCCAGCGTGTTACTATAGCAGGACATTTTATTTTTCCAAATGGCAACCCTGGTTAAAGGTACCTGTTCACTGGGCACGTCCTTTTGATCCTGACAGGATTATGCCGGCCGGGTTGTCTCTCTGATTCTGTGAGCATAGCGTTGGGGTGTATAGGCTAAGGGCGTACACGATCCGAGCATATACGCGTTATCTGTTTATGTAACAATTTGTATACTAGCGAATGCTTCGGCTGCTCCGAATTCGCTATGGATGTCCAGTTAAGTGTGCGGATATTTTTTTAAATTACAAAGTATTTAGGTTTTTAAGGAACCTAAAATAATATCAGATTTTTCATTTATTTATAAAAAATAAAAACGTTTTATAAAAGTTTGATCAGTTTATGCATCTTTCCTTTGCCCGTCTCTAATTTAAAAAAAATGACAGATGTGACATTGACAGCTTACTTGTCAATGGCGGCGTTCCGAATCGCGTATACATCGCACACTGCGATTATAGAGCTGAAGATCAGGTCCGACTGCTCCGAGCGCTATAAGGGTGATTCGGAACGCGGATTCTTATTTTTTTATGTGCATTTTATCACGTTTGCACCCATGCGATGCCGGGGCGTGACGCTAGTTAAAATAAGGTAGTTTGGTTAATTCACTATCCAAAATGTTTTTAATTTTAATATGAAAGTCTGTCTGTTGAGCTATAACGCAAAAACGGCTGAACCATATTGAATGAAATTTGGTACAGGAATAGTTTCCACCTGACTTAGTTGCTGTATGAGAATAAAATAATAATAAAAGATTTTTTTTTAATCTGAAAGCAAGTTTCTTTGCAATATTTGCTGCTACGTTTTGGTGGAAAACAGGTTACCGGCTGTCTAAATTCTCACTTTTCCACTATGCAAAGGATCAACAGAATTCAAGTTTTATTTGATTTATAAAACTCAGAACTTTCACTCACCGAACGATATGCAATCAAGTTACTTCTACTTTACGCTGCGGTTTTGTGGTAGGACGGTAGGTATCCGATGCATTATCGTACTGTACCGACAGCGAGGCTCTACCACGATGACTTTGACTTTGACTTCAACTTTGACTTCGACTTTGACTTAGTCTTTAACTTCGACTTTGACGTCGACTTCGACTTCGACTTCGACTTCGACTTTGACTTTGACTTCGACTTCGACTTTGACTTTGAACGAGTGTTGCCGCTGACAAGTCTAATGCAGCACTTAGCGGCTTCTGAATAGTCTTTAGTGCGTTCTAACGACTCTGCGTGTGTAATTGTTGACCCAAAAAGCTGTGAGTGGTGCTCCGTTTACACTACTGGCAAGTAAACTGGAATGGCAACTTGGAAAAATAGTTTTAATTAAACTTAAACAACTCGGGACAAAAACTTTTGATTGAACACCTCACAGAAAAAAAATAGTGAGGCAAATGAGCAAGTGGGTCGTCTGACGGTAAGTAGAGTGTAGTCACCACCGCTTACAGACACCCGCAACGCCAAGGAGACTGCGGATAGAAAAAACTGAAATTTTAGGTTAGAATGTTTACTACTAAAGACATAGTGTGGATAAAAGTGCATTCATGTCGATCGCTCTGACTCGCTCACTCATATTAGTGCATTAGAAAAACATAATCACCCCTCCGTTAGTGCATCTCGCTCACATTTTTTGAAACTACTAAAGAGTATAATAACTTACGTTCATTATACTCTTCTGTCTTATTTCTCTGTGTTGTTTATTGTCGAAAAAAATATTATTTCCTCCTGTATTTCTAAAAGCTTTGTCACAAGAAGAAGATGCGATGTCACAAAAAGGTATTTATCGTTTCCAGTTTTCCTTATTATTTGAATTTCTCTCTTTCCAATTACCGAACCGATATGGTACGAAGAAACGACAATAATTGAATTTTGCATACAAAGAATTTAATAGTATGTTTGGACGGGCGAGTGTATTTGAAGAGAGAAAAGCACGTATTATTATTTACACGTACATTGTTTGCGGGTGGTAGGACCTTGTGCAAGGTCCGTCCGGATCGCTACCGCCATCTTGCTCGCTAATTCTGCCGCTAAGCAGTGCATGCCCTGTTGTGTTCCAGCGTAGAGAGCAGACAGCCGGCGCAATTACTGGCACAAGAGGTATTGCATTATAGCCCTCTGGGTTGGCAACCCATCTGCAATCTCCTTGGTGTTGCGGGTGTCCATAGTCGATGGTGATCGGGTGACCCCTTACTAATTGGCTTCCTATTTCATCTAAAAAAAAAGGAATATTTTGAGACTATTGTGTACACCGCGTTCTTCATACAAACGGCGAACTTAGAACTAGGTTTTTCATGTTTTCAGTTTTTAAATATTATATTCCTCAGAGTTTCAAGAATATTTTCACTTTTTTGTTTTGTATGAAATTCCTAAAATGCGAATATTGTCAAACCTATGAAGAATATTAAAAAAATCCAAACATAACCTTGTTCTAAGGCTTAATGAGGACATACCAAAAAATCATTGCTATAGATTAAGGTTCAGTTTTTTTTAAGATTGGGTACTGTAAGGATTATTAGATACATTTACAGCCACTTTCACGAATGGCCACAAGGGCCATCATTTTAGATTTTTAAAGGAACAAATGGGATTTCAATTTGACATGTGTTTTTAGTAACGTTATTTTTTTTTAAATAAATTATAAAATTCCGTGAACTATGTTTATTATCATAAATATTATACTTAATAAGATGTCCTAGGGACCTCAGATCCCTATGATACACACTCTTCTTAAAGAATGGGCAAGTTCCAGTGAACTCGCCCATTTAAACGAGCCTACTGTTTTAGATGAAAGTTATCTGAGTAGACTAGGTCACGAAAAGTTTGCGAGTGGTAGGACCACAAGCAAGGTCCGTCCGGATCGCTACCAACATGTTGCTCGCTAATCCTGCCGCTAAGCAGCAGTGCTTGCACTGTTGTGTTGCGGAGAGCAAGACAGCCGGTGCAATTACTGGCACAAGAGGTATTCCGTCTTAGCCCTCTGGGTTGGCAACGCATCTGCAATCTCCTTGGTGTTGCGGGTGTCTATAGGCGGCGGTGTTCACTTACCATCAGGTGACCTACTTGCTTGTTAGCCATCCTATTTTATAAAAAAAAAAAATTAACTAACAAAATGTTTTGTTTCTTACATTCTAAGGCAAACGTCTCAATGAGAGAAATATCACTTGTTAACTAACATAGCTTTACGCAGCGTTTACGAATGGTTAAAGAATAACTTGTCTAGCATCCCACTTCATCGATAAACGCCGAGATGTAGAAACGTAACGCGAAATTAGCCGTAATTCGCGCGCGGGCAGAACTGCGTAACTCTGTAAACGCTATTTTCACGCCATTAGGGGAGACGGGGCAATATTGCCACACTATGGCAAATTATTATCCCAGTCAGGGGCGTAACTAGGGTGGGGCAGACAGGGCATATGCCCTGGGCGCCAAATTAGGGGGGGGGGGGGGGCGCAAAAAACGAAATTTACTAACTATGTACCTATTAAAAAAATACAATCCAAATTCGTATAAATGGCCAAATAAAGTCTTTTGAGAATCATTTAATCCTTATTATAGATACATTTATTCCAGACGGGGACATATTTGTGGTATTTTGTTTGTTTTACATACATTATGTTATAAAATTAGTAAATTAATTAAAAAATATATGCAGGTATCTGTTTTTAAAATAATTTACAAAGGGAAAAGGGCGCAGTTTGGATGCGAGCCCTGGGCACCATTTTACGTCGCTACGCCCCTGATCCCAGTTGATGTTTCTGCGGGTGCACAAGGTCCCACGACCTTGTGCAAGGTCCGCGCGGATCGCTACCACCACCATGCTCGCTAATCCTGCCACTAAGCAGCAGTGCTTGCACTGTTGTGTTCCGGCGTGGAGAGCAAGACAGCCGGCACAAGAGGTATTCCATCTTAGCCTTCTGGGTTGGCAAGACATATTGACAGTTGAAATTTTCACACATGATGTATTTCTGTTCCCGCTATAACAACAAATACTAAAAAACAGAATAAAATAAATATTTAAGGGGGCTCTCATCCAACAGACGATATTATTTTGCCGTTTTTATACACAATGGTACGGAACTCCCCCCTCCCTCTCCCCTCTCTCCTGTCCCTCTCTGGCCCTCTGGGTTGGCAACGCATCTGCGCTTTCTTTGTTGTTGCAGGTGTCTATAGGCAGTGGTGATCACTTACCATCAGGTGACCCACTCGCTTGTTTGCCTTCCTATGTTGTATTAAAAAAAAAAGAACCCCTTCGTGCGCGAGTCCCAATTGTACTTAGCCGTCTTTTTTTAATGTCTTGGGGGATATTCAAACACATTTTTGAATAACGCGCATTTATAGGGATTCTCATGCTCCTGACAACCCAGGGCGGGGGAGCGGCGGGGAGGAACGTATGCTTATTTCAGGGGAGGAGCGGGTAAGTGGGGTAAAGTGAAACATGAGAAAGGGGTCGGAATTCAAGTTGATGAAAACTCAAGTAGATGGACGTTGAAATGATTTTTCTTTATGAAATATGAAGGAAAACAAGCAAGTGGGTCACCTAATAGTAAGTAATCACCACAGCCTATAGACACCCGCAACACCAATGAGATTGCAGATGCGTTGCCAACCCAGAGGGCTAAGATGGAACACCTCTTGTGCCAGTAATTGCACTGGCTGTCTTGCTCTCCACGCCGGAATACAACAGTGCAAACACTGCTGCTTAGCGGCAGGATTAGCGAGCAAGATGGTGGTAGCGATACGAACGGACCTTGCACAAGGTCCTACCCCCCGCGGATAAATCCGTGTTTCTTAGGACGACGAGACGAGAGATACACGCTGGTGCAGAAGAAAAGCAGGGCTCGCAGGAAGCCTCGCCAGAGCCAGTGCGGCACCGCCGAGCCGGAACAGAACTCCGGGCTGCGAGCTGCCGTACCGAACACGGCGCTCTACGTGTCGCGCCTGCACCACTCCATGACAGTCGACGACGTCGTGGAGTACGTCCGCCGGAAGTCCGGCTACAACCTGAGGGTGTTCCAGCTTCGTCCGCGCCACTACGTACACTTCGCTTCGTTCGTGGTGCGCGTGCCGCGGCCGTTGCTGGAGAGCATCTCATGTGTGGACTTCTGGCCGAAGGGTGTCGTGTTCCGGCGGTTCAGGGGCAGCCTGCCACTGGAGAACTTGACACCAGAATCGACGATAAAACGGAGCCACGCCGAATCGTCGCCGAAATAGTTTTATTTTTTATTAGTTATATAATTTTATGTATGTTAGTCTGTAAGGTATTTGTCTATGGGCCTTTGTAGCCTGAGAATAAATGATTTTATTATTATTATTATTAGGAACACGAAAATAGCCGATTATAGCTGTTGAAAGTGAACCCAACACCAAGAAGCGCCATACAAACGGCGATAACGTTTTCCACCCTCTAAACCTTAACCTATAGTAATGATTTTTTGGTATGTTGTCATTATGGCTTAGAACTAGGTTTGTATGTTTAGATTTTTTGAATATTCTTCATAGATTTGACAATATTTGCATTTTAGGAGTTACATACAAATCACAAAGGCGACAATATTTTTGTAACTATTAAGAATATTTAAAAAATCAAAACATACGAACCTAGTTCTAGGGCATAATGATAACGTACAAAAAAATCATTGCTGTAGGTTAAGGTTTAGAGGGTGGAAAACGTTATCGCCGTTTGTATGGAGAGCGGTGGGTTCACACTTCTCTTAACCTATGACTATATTTTTTTGGTATGTTGTCATTATGCTTTAGAACTAGGTTTGTATTTTTCTAATGAAAAGGAAGGCAAACACGCAAGTGGGTCACCTGATGGTAAGTGATCACCACCGCCTATAGACACCCGCAACACCAAGATTGCAGATGCGCTGACAACTCAGAGGGCTAAGATGGAATACCTCTTGCGCCAGTAATTACACCGGCATTGTATGTTTTGATTTTATTAATGTTCTTCAATGATTTGACAAGTTTCATACAAACAATATGAATATTTGTGGAAACTACAGCTTGTCTCTCGCTCTGTCCGTTTTTCTGTTAACACCGCGCAGTCCCTTCGCGTACTGTGTTGTTTTTGGGTTGGTATAATTCATACAGAAATAAAAGGTTGATAAAAAAAAGGCTCGCAAAATAATAAATCGGATTTTTCAACAATGCGGGCTGAGGCGTTTTTATAATTTCTTACCAAAGTTTCGGCATTCCTCAAGTCAAACAAAGCGAGACGTCAGTCATCCGCGAAACACGGACGAACGCCGAACGAACTCGCCGAGTTTTCTTAGAAGGTACTTTACACAATATATACACAGAACAGTACCGACACTAGGCCTAGGGTTGCCAACATTTATTCGGTTGAATATAGTATTTTCCAGAATAAACTAAAAAATATATAGTACGCTTCAAAAAAATATAGTATTTTTTGGAAAGATGAAAAAAAGGCAATAGTGTAACCCCTTATTCATAAAAACTTAACAATATTTTTGAGCTAACAAATCTTTTGTCCCTTTCATTTGAGGGTAAACGTCACGCTGACAGATGGAGACATAAAAATGTGCAAACAAATGTGTACGAATCGTTTATGAATAAGGGGGTAAGTTTGTTATCTATCTATCCATCTCCAAATTCTAGCTATTTTAATAAAATGACAAGTGCTCGAAATATAGTATATTTGCGTACTATATATTAGTTCAACAGTATATAGTACGGAGAGCTGAAATATAGTACAATACTATATAATATAGTACGGTTGGCAACCCTAACTAGGCCTATTTGTTGAGACAGATAGACGTCGGTTACACGCTCATTCTGTCATCAGTTCAGTCCATCATTCTGGTCAGAATGACGAGAGAATCATCGTGTAACCTGTCTCGTGTCGTGTCAGTCTGAACTGATCGTAACCGTGATTGTCATCATTCTGGAATCAGTCAAAACTATACCGGAATGATGGACTGAACTGACGCCAGAATTAGCGTGTAACCGAAGTCATACCTACCTACGATCCGATCTGTCGTTAGGGTTGTCGGTTAGCGGGTGGTAGGACCTTGTACACGATCTGTCCGGAACGCTACCACCATCTTGCTCTCTAATCCTGCCGCTAAGCAGCACTGCTTTGGGTTCTATACTGATCAAATAATGAAATGAATGAACAAGTTTACAAATAAAATGTTGTTATTAAAAACTTCAATACTTTAAGAAGTAAAATAAAATTAAAGCTCCGGTTTTGAGGAAGTCGAGTTCAAGCAGCCATATTACGACGCAATACTTTTGTGGCATCTTTAAAAAGATCGCGCACGCAATAGCGATAAACTCAAAGCGCGTCCACGCGTCTCGACGCGGCAGCCGCGACCAGTGTTGCCAGGTACATTTTTGAAAAAGCAGAAGATGCAACTAGAAAAAATCAGTAGATGTATGGGGAAAATTATCAAAAAATCAGTATATGCATTTTTGTTAAAAAAAACAATTTGTATATATTATACAAATACGCATAAATGGTATCGCTTTCTCCATGAATCCTATTAAGTGATATTTAATTTAGTTATGTAATCATTATGGCGTAGTGTGTCAAACCGGTTTATTTCGCTGACTGTAGAGCAAGATTAACTATGCGTCCACGCCGTTAAGTCTATTTTACGATGACGATTTTATAGTGCCAACCTAACCATGATAATTTTGTGTGTCATTTCCCTCAGGATTTTATGTTACATATTATTATCCTCTTTTAAAGATAAGCTAGCATTTGAAAAAATCAGTAGACTTTTAGTTAAAATCAGTAGATCAGTAGAAATATGAAAAAATCAGTAAATCCCCCGAAAAATCAGGAGATCTGGCAACACTGGCCGCGACTGGCACCACGCGACAACCCCTTAGCGGCCGTGTTGAGCGTGCGTCTGTGTGAGTGCGCCGGTTTCGAGCGTTTGTACGTAGATTCCTTACTGTTTGTATACCTATATACTGTGGTACTTACTAGCTTTTAGCATGGGGCCGGAATAAATTCCATTTAAATTGTGAACTTAGTATCTTACCACCCGTCGGGTACAAGTTAGCCGTTACCTCCCGCCGCGCTTCCTCGCCCCGCACCTCAAGCAGACTTCTTCGCACTTCGCAAAGCTATAAGGGCCTCCATTAAGTCACGCGGGTGCACGGAGCGGGTGCTCTTGGGCATATAGTTACTGAGGATCTCAAGGATAACTTGGGTATAGAAAGAGAACGCAGGGCGCTGTCTGTGAGAGGGAACATGCTGGCTCGTAGATTTGCTGGATGTACAGCCGATGTCAAAGTCACACTTTTTAGGGCATACTGCCAATTCTACACTAGCAGTCTATGGGTCGGTTACACCCAATCATCATACGACGTTCTGCGAGTGTAATAATGTATTCAGGACGTTGTTTGGGCTTCCATCTCGCTGCAGGAGTGTGATTCTCTAAGGAACATCTTAGTAACATCAATAATTTCAACGATGAAAACACAAATTGGTATTCTCCTAGACCGTCAGAACATCGACAAGGCGAGGTTTATGCGATCCCAGCGCTTCGTCGATGTTGGTGGCGCAAGGCGGAACTATTAATGACGTTTGTATGAAAACGGTATTCTGTAAGCTTGAACAGGCATATTTGCCGACGCGCACACAGACGACTTTTTACATTAATGCGCAAGAAAGTCGCTTCTCTCGTCCGCAGAGTGAGGGCCAGTCCAACATCCTTCTGCAGGTCGTGGCGGGGAGGCTGGCAGCGCTCTCTTCGGGCGGTTCAACGAGCTGCACATCAGGCGTGTGACTCGGTGACCCGACCGATATCAAATATTAATATATATATGTATTACTAACATAGTTTTTAAGTTTTATTGTACACTAACAATTTTTTTTATACAGCATAGGAAGGAAAACAAGCAAGTGGGTCACCTGATGGTAAGTGATCACCACCGCCTATAGACACCTGTAACAACAAAGAGAGTGCAGATGCGTTACCAACCCAGAGGGCTAAGATGGAATACCTCTTGTGCCAGTAATTACACCGGCTGTCTTGCTCTCCACGCCGGAACACAATAGTGCAAACACTGCTGCTTAGCGGCAGGATTAGCGAGCAAGATGGTGGTAGCAATCCGGACGGACCTTGCACATGGTTCTACCACCCGCAATCTATGGACTCATTTGTCTGAAAATAAAGATATTTATATTTTTTTATAGAAAAATAGCATGAGAGCATCCGTTAACTCGCTCGGGTGCAGTTGCCGGCTCATACTATTGTTCGATAGACGTTCACCCGCTCTGTGCACCCGCGCGGTTTAGCGGAGGCCCTAAATCGTTCGGTATCCATTATTAGGTATTATTTTGTGATTTTATTTTGCTGTTATTTTGTGTCTTTGGTATTGTTATATTCTTTTCCTCATTTATTGTAATCGAAATTATTATTTTTAATTTTTTTCTCTTTTTCGATTTTTTTTTGTATTTTTTTTACATTCAAATTAAATTTAAAACCCTGCCATTACCCCAACTTTTCTTTGTGTTGTCATTCATTATATAGCATTTTAAATTTAATTTTCCTCATTTATTATAATTTTTTGACGATCTCAATGTGAATGCATTAAATGCATATATCTTGACATGAATTGTAATTTACATGATAATTTAAATTGGGAAATAAAGCAAATCAAATCTAATCAAATCACCTCTGCACTGGGGCCTACGTAATACGGTTGTATCAATCCACTCAAAAATCGAATGGCATAAACGTACAAAACTAGTCCTCTTAAAAATATATCTATTTATGTTGATAGAAGTTGAAGAAACTATATTTTAGAAACAGCGATACAAAGTTATAAAAATGGTTAAGGGGTAATTTACGTAGCGAAATCTACGTTTTTCTTATTAATTTATAGACTTTACTACAAAATAAAAAGAAAAAAAAAATCGAAAGAAATTTCGGTTACAAAAATTTAATAACAAAAACGGCGCCATCTCTCGTCATCTGTCGGTAGCTGTAAAGGTACCCAGTTGAATATGATAACTTGTTAAAAGTTTCATATAGATGACACCGAGGGTAGTTGTACCATTAAATTCAATAATGTAATGACCGTCAGACGAAGCACATTGAAAAATTCGCAGCGTATGGCAGAGGCAGTGTAGCGAAACTGGCAAACGCCAGGCACGGAATGCTGATGTTGCAGGTTCAAGTCCTGCCATTGCTCTAATTTTTCTTTGTGTTGTCATTACAATTTTAATTTAGGTTTTACTACCTTGACGTATATCAAAGGTAACCATTTTGACAGTTTCGGATGTGTACGCTTGACACGTACTGAGGCTATATCCATGCTTTAGTCCTTCATTCAGGGTTTGATATGTCAGTGTGTCAGTCAGTGTCATGTTAAGACCTAAACATGACTTAATTATATGATTTAAATAGGTATACTACTGTAAAATTTATACTAATATAATAATGAGGGAAACTTTGCTTGTTTGTATGTAGGGGGTAATCTCTGGAACTACTGAACTGATTCCTAAAATCTTTCACCAATAGAAAGCTACACTATCCCTGACGGACATAGGCTACTAATTCAAGCGAACGAAGTCGCAGGCATCCACTAGTATAAGTTTTTTTTTTATACAACATAGGAAGGCAAACAAGCAGGTGGGTCACCTGATGGTAAGTGATCACCACCGCCTATAGACACCTGCAACAACAAAGAGAGTGCAGATGCGTTGCCAACCCAGACGGCTAAGATGGAATACCTCTTGTGCCAGTAATTACACCGGCTGTCTTGCTCTCCGCGCCGGAACACAACAGTGCAAGCACTGCTGCTTAGCGGTAGGATTAGCGAGCAAGATGGTGGTAGCGATCCGGACGGACCTAAAATAACTTAGAAAAGATAACTTAGTTTTGGTAGTAGTTATTTTTAATGTCGCTTCGGTGTCCGTCTGTCTGTCTGTCAAGACCCCTTTTCTCAGGAACGTATAGAGGTATAAGCCGTTTCATTAATACCAAAGAAGTATGAACACAGCTCTTGTAAAATGATTTCATTTAAGTTTGAATTTCTATCAAAACGAACTCAATCAAGTTTTTTTTTATGATAAAGGAAGGCAAACAAGCAAGTGGGTCAAAGTGATCACCACTGCTTATAGACACGCGCAACACCAAGAAGATTGCAGATGCGTTGCCAGATCGCTTGCGCTGTCAGTCTGTCGGACCGACGGCGCTGCTGTCAATACTATTATTTTGTAAAAAAAACCTATTTGCAACGAAACTTAATAAATTATTATTTTATGCAGTTAGACGTTGCTACCACCATCTTGCTCGCTAATCCTGCCGCTAAGCAGCAGTGCTTGCACTGTTGTGTTCCGGCGTGGAGAGCAAGACAGCCGGTGTAATTACTGGCACAAGAGGTATTCCATCTTAGCCCTCTGGGTTGGCAACGCATCTGCACTCTCTTTGTTGTTGCAGGTGTCTATAGGCGGTGGTGATCACTTACCATCAGGTGACCCACCTGCTTGTTTGCCTTCCTATGTTGTATAAAAAAAAAAGACGTAAAATTGTAAATCCAAAACATTGGCGTCAACCTGTATTCTCATGTCGGTTCGTTTTTCTGTTGTCATTTAGTATGGCACTGTACATATAATTCATTATATCATTGTAACAAAGTCAAGAAACCAATATCAACTCTAGCGTGCATATAGCAATAAAAAAACTAAGGCTATTTCGAGAAAATCTCACCCCCCACCCCTCGGTTTTAGTATATATAGGGTGTTGTGTTCCACAGACGCTTAGTTCTGTTCAGTCGATCGCTGGACGCGGTAACGTTGGCGCGTACGCGGCGCGTTATTAATAAAAAAAACGTAATTCTGTGTTAATCGTTATTGTTTGTCAGTGTGGTGTTGAAGTGTTTAAACGCTGGTGTTTAAAAGGTGAGTGGATGTTTTTATAAGGTGTTCAAGGTGTATTAAAGTTGTTTCATCTGGAAGGGTTTTATATGAGATTATTTGGAATATTTAACGGTGTTACTTCAAATCTGTGCGGTTTTATCTACGTGTAGTTTTTATGTCGACGCTACTAGTTATATACTATTTTTATCGACAAACGGTTTTCCGATATTTTGTAAGTTTCACGAAAACGAAATCTTATTGTTTTGTTCCAATACATAAACGAGCCTTCCTTGTTAATACAGGTTTGAAAAAGACGCGTTTTTTTAAAGACTTTGTCGGTGGAAAACAGGCGTGCGGCTCGCTTGATGGTAAGCAATTATCGCCGCTTAAGGACGCTTGTAGCTCCAAAGGAATTACGCGCGTAGCCGACCCTGCTAGAACGTTTTCGTTCAGCTAACAACGTAACAAATAAAACTAATTTCGGATTCGTTTATTAAAACAATTTGAACTATTTACAGAAAGGGTAGAAAAGGCGGGCTTTGTGCTTGAAATTATTCTCTACCGGTTCACCTTTAATTTTATAAACTTTTTTTTCAACGATTGGCTTGAATGATCACAATTTATGATTAGCATTGCTTGACTAACGGTTAGGAGGATGGAAGTGAGGTCGCAAGGTACTGGGTTCGATACCCAACGGTCGACGTGTATAGTCAACCAAGTAATCCCTTGACCACTTTTGAACCTAATTCCTTTGTTATACGGTTGAAAAGTGGTCAAGCAATTTCTTGGTCGACTTTTTCTAACCTATGTACATTACCTAAATACTGTAGAATGCTTTTGCCTTCTGCGAGTGGTAGGGCCTTGTACAAGGTCCGTCCGGATCGCTACCACCTTGCTCGCTAATCCAGCCGCTAAGCAGCAGTGCTTGCACTGTTGTGTTGTGGAGAGCAAGACAGCCGGTGAGGTTACTGGCGCAAGATTCCATCTTAGCCCTCTGGGTTGCCAACGCATCTGTCTCCTTAGTGTCGTTGGGTGGTGATCATTTAACATCAAATGACACACTTCCTATTTAATAAAAAAAATCTTTCTACACTTATATATATCTACACTAATATAATAAACAGGTGAACATTGTTTGTTTGTATATAGACGGTAATCTCTGGAACTACTGAACCGATTCCAAAAATTCTTTCACTAATAGAAAGCTACACTATCTCTGACGGATATAGGGTACTAATTCTAGCGAAAGAAGTCGTAGGCGTCCGGTAGTATTATGTAAAGAAAAATACACTCTATGTATATATTAATAAAATGTATCATTCACGTTTTTTCACGTTTTTTTTTCTAGACGTAAAAATACGTGAGTGATCCGTTTTATTAATTTGTCCGAGTCTCATGGTAGTTTTATGTTAAAACAATCTATATGTGTTTTTAAATAAATATATATATATATTTTAAGAAATATGAAGGCAAACAAGCAAGTGGGTCACCTGATGGTAAGTGATCACCACCGCAATAGACACCTACAACAACAAAGAGAGTGCAGATGCGTTGCCAACCCAGAGGGCTAAGATGGAATACCTCTTGTGCCAGTAATTACACCGGCTGTCTTACTCTTCACAACACAACAGTGCAGGCAGTGCTTAGCGGCAGGATTAGCGAGCAAAATGGTGGTAGCGATCCGGACGGACCTTGCACAATATCTTACCACCCGCAAAATATATAATGTTTGCTAAATAATAATTGACATGTCCATGATAAATGGCTTCAGTAATTGAGTAGATAATTAATTACTGTAACTGTCATAATATACACAGATTGAATTTCAATATTAATATGTGAAAACAAGTTAAGTGACGTTGGTTGGTGGTCAATGATATAAGAATAGAATAGAACCATTTATTTCAGGCTGCATAGGCCCATAGAAAAAATACCTTAAAGACTAACATACATATTTATAAAACAAAAACAAAACAAAAACATTAAAATTAGCACGTTACTTCGGTGACGTGTGACCTAGTTTCGGGGTGTCCAGCAACCGTCCGCAAAAACGACGGAAAGCGACTCCCTTCGGCCAGAATTCCTGCTTCATGAAGGTCGACAGATGATCGGTCGGCACCCGCACCACAAAGGACGTAAAATTGACGTTGTGGCGGGACTCCAACCGCTCGACCCTCAGGGTAAAACTGGACTTCACTCGTATATACTCCCCGATCTCCTCAACCTTCGTAGAGTAATGCAGCCGGGACACGTACAGCTGCGTCGTTGGAACAGCAGGACGCAGCAGATGTCTCGGTCCTGTCGGTGCCGTGCCGCACAGGTTCTGACTGGTGGGCTTCTTCTTCCTTCGCACCGTTATGAAGCCTTCCTCGTCGCATCGGTCCGCGATGGATGTACAGTGTCATACTAAATGACAGCAGAAAAACGGACCGACATGAGAATACAGGTTGACGCCAATGTTACAAATGCTAATTATTTGTTTACCATTTATGGTCATTGGATTTACAACTTAACGCCTAACTGCATAAACTAATAATTTATTAAGTTTCGTTGCAAATAGGTTTTTTTACAAAATAATAGTATTGAGAGCAGCGCCGTCGGACAGACTGACAGCGCGAGCGATTGTCGATTTGTTGTACTTTTGTTCGATTTTTGATGCGGCCATATTTTAAACGCTGACTAGAAGTCCATTACTCAGGTCAGTCGTGGTAATTAGTTTCTTTGTTTTCTTTGTCTTTTTTTAGGTGGTGTACAATAAATAATGTTTGTTATTGTTGTTGTTATGGCATAGTTGTTAGTGGGGTGGACTCGTGAGCGTGAGGTACCGGGTTCGATACCCAGTGGTCGCCATTCCCGGCTATGTACAGTCAGGGGGGTTCCACTCCGCACTGTAGATGCGCTCACCGCATTACCTACGGCATAGGTTAATCGCAGTAGGTTGCCGGCTTCACAGTCTGTCTTGCTCTCCACGCCGGAACACAACAGTGCAAGCACTGCTGCTTAGCTGCTTATGCTGATTAACTGCTTATGCTGATTATGTTAGCAAATTTATAAGGGTGTTGTGACTGGGCGAATTGGCCTCGGCGTATTTTCGTTGATCAAATTGGCGACGTCCTAAAGACAGGCAGAATTAGAAGTACCCGTAACCGCCGAGCATGTATGAAGAGAGGAATGTGTGTGGAGGAAGCGAGGGAAGTATGCCAGGACCGGGGCAAATGGCGTTCTGTGGTCTCTGCCTACCCCAAAGGGAAACAGGCGTGAGCTTATAATAATAATGGTATCTAACCGCTTGGTCTTTTTTTATCTTACCAGAGGCCCGTTTCACTAAGCTACAAGTTACAATTTTACAAGTCTAAACCGGCAACATTGGTCAATAATGACCAATGGGAATGGGCATAATGACCAATGTTGCCGGTTTAGACTTGTAAAATTGTAACTTGTAGCTTCGTGAAACGGGCCACTGAATGTTAAAGAAACCAACGTACAAACATGAGTATCTACTATGTGTTAATTAGGGAGGTTTGATATTACTGAATCAATATACGACTAAGTAACTCGGGTCACCGCTGTGAATTAGGCTAATTGATACGTGTGTTAGTCATTAATCAAGTAATTAAATATACGACACTAATGACCCGCCCCTGCTTCGCCCGTATAATTAGGATGCAAAAGCAAATTTTTGAAATAATCATGTACGTTAGGAAAAATATATGCAATTTCCCTACCAACGTCGATAAGCCAAAGGCTACTAGAAATACAGGAAAGCTTAAAGTTCCAACTTACAGACTGGCTAAAACCAATAAGTCGTTCATGGGAAATTGTGTAAGATTTTACAACAAAATTGCAAAAAACATAACTGAACTAAATGATACAAAATTTAAATCTATTGTCAAGAAGACATTAATTTCTCGCGCGTATTATAAAATCAATGACTAGGTATATCTTGGACAAGGATGTTTGGAAATGATCCCGATCTGTATTGGCGATCCCTGGCTCCAAAGATTGTACACCTGCTGTGTTAAATTGTTAAATTGTAAAAATTTTAAATATATGAGATGTATATTAACATTGTAATTTTGATTTATTTAAAAAAATTACACCTCGTTGAGTTTCTTGCCGGTATCTTCTCATCAGAGGTTTTTCCGAACCGGTGGTAAATTTTTTGACATTCATAAGTGCTACCTGTAAGCCTAATCTGAATAAAATATTTTGACTTTGACTTTGACTTTGAAAGTAACACTTACATAAAAACCTTCTGCCAAAGAATATCTAAGTTTTTGGTTACGGTTTAGGAGTAAGCAGCCGAAGATATAAGGACACACAGGACGGATAGCGACTGGTTTATATTATGTAAAGTGATAAAGATATTATACAAAATTATAGATATATCATCATCATCATCATCTCAGCCACAGGAAGTCCACTGTTGAACATTGGCCTCCTCCATGGATTTCCAAAGTGACCGGTTGGAAGCGGCACGCAACCAGCGCCTTCCTGCCACCTGTATGAGGTCATCGGACCATCTTGTGGCTGGTATAGATATATACATTTAAGCAAATTAGATAAAATTCCCTAGTCACTCCGCAAAACCAGTGTCATGGAATCGCGAGCAAAAAATTCAGACAGACAGGAAAATTGGCGACTTTACTTTAAAATATTTGAAGATAAAAATATGAAGACAAACGAACAATGGGTCACCTGATGGTAAGTGATCACCACCGCCTATAGACACCCGCAACACCATTGCAGATGCGTTGCCAACCCAGCGGGCTAAGATGGAATACCTCTAGTGCCAGTAACTGCACCGGCTGTATATGCTCTCCCCGCTGGAACTCAACAGTGCAAGCTCTGCTGCTTAGCGGCTGGATTAGCGAGCAAGATGGTGGTAGCGATCCGGACGGACCTTACACAAGGTCCTACTACCCGCAAAATTTCGCACACTAAAAGCTTTGCATTTTCGGAAAGCTGATCCGATTTTTAACGCCTATCTTTAATTTAGTTTTGCCGGCGGTTTCGTCCAACGCGAAAAGTTGGGCACAAAATTATTTCTATTCCCAGCTCCCTATTGAAGGGAAAAAGAACGAACAAATGAACAAACTTCCTCTTCTATTACATTACTTACAATTAACTGAGCAAAGGAAAATACTAGCAATAAGAAGACCCTTCAGTCTTCCGGTCAGCCCATATTATTATAGTATGAAATACCATAGCAAAGTTCTGCATCTATCTATCACTAATAGATATAGTATAGCAGAAGAGTTTTAACATTAAAAGCAAAATTACTATACCTGATGTCTTCACTTTTAACGGCAATACAATGTGCCGAAAAGAGACAACTACACACTCTGAACCTCCTCTTCAACGACCTCTCTTCAAACACATGAACGTCAAAATAGTTACCTTCGTTGTAAATAAAGGTTGTATTATCTACGTTTTCCTTAACAATTTAAAGGTTTTACAACCTTGACGCACACCAGAGGTAACTATTTTGACAGTTTCGGGCGTGTACGCTTGACATGTACTGAGGCTGCATCGACGCTTTTCTTCATTCAAGGGCCAACCCTATTGAATAGAGTATGGTCTAGTGGCAGGGGGGTCCAGTCCGCACTGTAGATACGCTCGACCGCCTTGCCTATGGCATAGGCAAATCGCAGTAGGCTGTCAGCTTGCCGGCTCGCCCACCCCCGCCGTGTCAGTGTAATTGAAAACGAATGCCGCGCAACCCTAGCGTGTCGCCGGGAGTAGCGTGAAGAAGGCGGGCGCGGGGGGCGCGTTCCTTTTGACTCGCTCCGCCTGGCGGATGGTGTAAGAAGTAATACGAACTTTTTAAGCGTGTGAATAAAGTTGGAATTCGTTTAATCGCGGTCGTAGAAGAGATGTACGTTCTGTACGTGAGTACTATTATTTATTCTGTGCTAGTGGCTAGGGTTGGACTCATAATTGTGAGGTACCGAGTTCGATCCAAGTTACAACCTTTTTATTTAGACTAACTTGGATCATTATGTTTGATTCAAAGTCAAAATGTTTTATTCAGATTAGGTTTACAGGTAGCACTTATGAATACAAATTTACCACCGGTTCGGAAAAACCTCTGATGACAAGATACCGGCAAGAAACTCAACGAGGTTTATCCATACTTAGCCTATTATTAGTCTATTTTATCAACAATTTTAAGTTTTAAATTAAAAACCAATATGATATTACACTATAAAATACTCATTAAGGAACGTAAAATATCGCAACAATGTATAGTCGACCAAGAAATTGCTTGACCACTTTTCGACCGTATCACAAAGGGATAAGGTTCAAAATGTGGTCAAGCAATTACTTGGTCGGCTATACGGTTAACCTAAGAAGTAACTGAACACTTAAGTACCTTGTCGCCGTCAGTAATATGACAAATTGGAGCAAGTCTCTTTTCATACGTTACTACGACAAGGTTCTTAAGTGTTTAGCTACTTCCGAGGCTGACTGTACGAGCAATTATTGCAATGTAGAACTTAAAAAAAACGCTACGCAACTGCTACGCTTCGTAGACGCTCTACGCCGTAGACCCTCTACGCAGCTACGAACCAATATGGCGGAACAGGTTTTCGTGTCCATTTGTCTTGGTTATTACATAGTTGGTGCCGTCATAAAACGTTTATTGGGGATTGCTTGCCCGAAACAACGTTTCTACGAAAACCTGATTAACGTCACAGTTTTTATTTTGTTTCGTAACTCGTTGCGAAATGGTTTTCGGCGCGACAAAAATAACTTTTAAAATACAAAAAGACCAACCACCAACCAACCAACCAACCACCAACCAACCAACCAACCAACTTTTCGGCCAGTTACAAAAAAATTGCATTCAGCCATTGGGGACCCCAGAGCAAGCTCGTTTCTTGCTTAACGGATTGGCATCCTCAACCCAGAGGGGAAACGCAGCCAGCATCCTGGGGACCCTACCGCAGGGATCAGACCTGGGGGACCTCACCTAGTTTTAGTTTCCCTAGTTTTAGTGCGGGTGGTAGGACCTTGTGCAAGGGCCGGCCGGATCGCTACCACCATCTTGTTCGCTAATCCTGCCGCTAAGCAGCAGTGCTTGCACTGTTGTGTTCCGGCGTGGAGAGCAAGACAGCCGGTGTAATTACTGGCACAAGAGGTATTCCATCTTAGCCCTCTGGGTTGGTAACGCATCTGCACTCTCTTTGTTGTTGCAGGCGGTGGTGATCACTTACCATCAGGTGACCCACTTGCTTGTTTGCCTTCCTATGTTGTATAAAAAAAAATAGTGTTAGTTTAAGTTTTATATGACTATGTCTAGTTTCGAATTTTTAAATGTATTAATGTTGTATAAATAAACCTTTAATTTTCGATATTCAGATACCTTTCCGAACGAATTGATATTGTAATTAAAAATGAATGAATGAATTTGATTAAAAGACGTGTAAATAAAGTCATGAAGGCAGATGATATAACTTAATTCACTATAAAAACTAATGACATAATTTAAAGGACCATTTTAATACATAAACAAATTGTGTTATAATAGACTGTATTAAATTGGTAAATTTTTAAATATTTTAGATGTCAACTATCTTTGCCTTGCCTAACGGTTGACTGGTAGAGAATGCCTTAAGGTATTTAGTCCGCCTTTTGTACATTTTATTGTTAATTTTGTGTAATAAAGATTAAATAAATAAATAAAAATTAAGTTGAAATTTTGATTTAATAAAAGTTACACCTTGTTGAGTTTCTTGCCGGTATCTTCTCATCAGAGGTTTCTGAACCAGTGGTAAATTTTATGACATTCATAAGTGCTTCCTGTAAGCCTGAAAAAAGATATTTCACGGATTTGGATGAAATTTGGCAAACACGTAGTTCATATCCTAAATTAAAACATAGGAATTGTCATCGGCTTTACGGGAGCTACCTTAGATTTAGCAACAAGCAACCTACACTTAACCTGCTGGTCGCATCGTGAAATAACGTAAATTAACGCGGAGTAGCCACGAGAGGATGCGTCACATACCCCCACCAGCTCGCAGTCAGTTACCCCTGGAAGCAGGGCATGGCGCTCTATTTGAAACTCGGATAGTCTAGGAAGCTCAGAAATAAACTCTAGCCATTGCTCACACACATCGCTAGGCAACTGCTCATCCCAGCCGATGCCTAACTTCCAGAGATCCTGCATTATGCACTTAGCAAGAAAAGTGCACGATGATACGAAACCCACGGGGTCATATATCGAAGCTAATATTTTCAATACAGATCTCTTGGTCGGTTGTGAGTCTTGCTTATTCACGGAAAAGCTAAATGCGAATAAAGATATTTCACGGATTTAGATGAAATTTGGCAAACACGTAGTTCATATCCTAAATTAAAACATAGAGTACTTTTTATTGTGTAAAATATATATTACGCGGGCGCAACCGCCGGAGTACGCAAATTGTTTTCTTTAATATATTAAATAGGAAGGCAAACGAGCAAGTGGGCCACCTGATTTTAAGTGATCACCACCGCCCATACACCCGCAACATCGAAAATATTGCGAATGCGTTGCCAACCCAGAGGGCTAAGATGGAACACCTCTTGTGCCAGTAATTGCACCGGCTGTCTTGTTCTCCGCAACACAACAGTGCAAGCAGCGCTAGCGGCAAGATGGTGGTAGCGATCCGGACGGACCTTACACTAAGTCCTAACACCCGCAAAATATATGTAAAAAAGCTGAGAACCTCAAATTTCCTGTCAATTGATCAAGGTTAACTGGAAGAGATTCCTTCGTTCGCCATTGTTGTTGTTTCCTTTTTCTTGTAGACGGTTTTTTTATATTATGTGCAATAAAGAGTTTACATACATACCTCATCCCTTTTTTGAAGTCGGTTTAACAGGCTCAAAGGTTAACCGGAAGAGATCCCCGCGACAAGTTAACCAATTAACCTTAAACTAATTCATAAGATTAAAGCAGTGAATAATGTGCCGTTAAGTCACTCGCTAAGCTAAATAAGACATTAGCCGCTAAATTATAGGCTTAATATTTGTTTGAACAGTTTTTTCCTTGAAGCTTCGTAAGCTGTGTTTACACTGAGTTGTAGCAATTTTTGTAAAAAAAAATATGAAAAAGGAAGGTAAACAAGCAAGTGCGTCACCTGGTGGTAAGTGATCACTATAGTTGCTACCACCATTTTGCTAATCCAGCTGCTAAGCAGCAGCTTGCACTGTTGTGTTCCGGTGTGAGGAGCCAGACAGCCGGTAACATTACTGGCACAAGAGGTATTCCATCTTAGCCCTCTGGGTTGGCAACGCATCGGCAATTTCTTTGGTGTTGCGGGTGTCTATAGGCGGTGGTGATCACTTACCATCAGGTGACCCACTTGCTTGTTTGCCTTCGTATTTAACTAAGAGCTAAGATTGAATTCCGCTTGTGCCAGTAATGTCACCGGCTGTCTTGCTCTCCACGCCGGAACACAGCAGTGCAAGCACTGCTGCTTAGCGGCAGGATTAGTGAGTAAGATGGTGGTAGCAACTATGGTGATCACTTACCATCAGGTGACCCGCTTGCTTGTTTGCCTTCGTATTTCATTAAAAAAAAAACGTAGCGTTTTTTCAACCCACATGAACGTGACTTTATAGGCTTTAAGAATCCTTGAGTAAATTCGATTATGGGTGAACGCGAACTGGTATAATTTAAGGAGTAATTTATATTTTGAAGCTGAAAGAGCATTGACATATTGCTTTTGAAGTAGGTTCCTTTACTAAGCTGACAGTTGACATATGACAACGACAATTCGATATACACGCCTGACTCGAAGACATTTTTTTTATGAAATAGTTAGGCAAACAAGCAATTGGGTCACCTGATGGTAAGTAATCACCATCGCCTATAGACACCTGCAACAACAAAGAGAGTGCAGAGTTGCTAACGCAGAGGGCTAAGATGGAATACCTCTTGTGTCAGTAATTACACCGGCTGTCTTGCTCTCACAACAGTGCAAGCACTGCTGCTAGCGGCAGGATTAGCGAGCAAGGTGGTGGTAGCGATCCGGACGGACCTTGCACAAGGCCTTACCTTCCGCAAAAATCTTTAGAAAAAATAGCTAGTAGCCCGCTGCGCCGTTCCGGTATTTTTCCATTAGCTAAGTTATTCGTAGACCCTCTACGACGCGTCGTAGAGCCTCTACGCCGTAGACGAGTTACGAACTGTATAATGGGCTATATTATTCATTTAAACTCGACTTCCTTTAATTTCTATGTATTTATTTATATGTATACGTAATTATATGTATTATATTTGCGGATTTGGATTTTTGCGGGTGGTAGGTCCTTGTGCAAGGTCTACCACCATCTTGCTCGCTAATCCTGCCGCTAAGCGCAGTGCTTGCACTGTTGTGTTCCGGCGCGGAGAGCAAGACAGCCGGTGTAATTACTGGCACAAGAGGTATTCCATCTTAGCCCTCTGGGTTGGCAACGCATCTGCATTCTCTTTGTTGTTGCAGGTGTCTATAGGCGGTGGTGATCACTTACCATCACGTGACCCACTTGCTTGTTTGCCTTCCTATGTTGTATAAAAAAAAATCAGTTCAATCGTTCCAGTGATTTCAGAGCAAACCAGCGACTCCAATGGAGGCTCGTTTGCCTCCCTCTTACATTAAGAAAAGTATTTAATAAGCACCTACCGCATTCAAGAATCAAGACTTAAACAAACTTAATAGAAAAAAAAGCATTATAGTTTTTTTAATGAAATAGGAACGCAAACAAGCAAGTGGGTCACCTGATGCTAAGTGATCGCCACCGCCTATAGACACCCGCAACACCAAAGAGATTGCAGATGCGTTGCCAACTCAGAGGGCTAAGATGGAATACCTCTTGTGCCAGTAATGGCACCGGCTGTCTAAAAATTTCACAACATTGAAAATTATTTAATGAACATACCTTCAAAAATCAACTCGTAAACAAACTTAGTATGAAAAAATAGCATTATCGTTTTAATGGATCTATTACAAGTAGGTATTTAAGGAACTTCCACGGGGAACCTTTTTCTGAAGTCGATTAAAAAGCTCTTTCTAATGAGAAAGCTTAAAGAAAGCTGCGTTGCTGGAAGGCCACAACTTGCAGTGAACAGACGCATCAAAATCAAGAATTAATATATTCATCCCAAATATCCTTTTAATTTTTGATTTTTTAAGGTAAAAGAACATTTAAACTATGGTTTTTAAATAATACTCGTATGTAATCCAAACGTACATAAAACTCTTAGTCATCTGGCAGGAGTTAAACTTGCAACCTTTGCATTCTGTACAGATCATTTAAGATTTTTTTTATTACATACACAAAATAAAAAGCAATCGATTAAAACGATTATTATAACAAAGAAAGCGTTTAAGTACTAGATTACTTTCCATAATTATGTAAACACAGGATGGTTAACAGAAACATCTATAGGTAAGAATTGGTAAGAATAAACAAAAAAAAAATAGTTAAAGACCAACGAATTACAAGCAAAACATGAAAAAGTTTTTTTTTATGAAATAGGAAGGAAAACAAGCAAGTAGGTTACCTGATGATAAGCGGTCACCACCGCCTGTAGACACCCGTAACACCAAGGAGACTGCAGATGGTTGCCAACCCAGAGGGCTAAGATGGAATACCTCTTGTGCCAGTGATGTCACCGGCTGTCTTGCTCTCCACGCCGGAACATAACAGTGCAAGCACTGCTGCTTAGCTGCAGCATTAACGATGAGCTTAGTTTCGGATTTGGATTACTTTTTTGTAGCTATTAACTTTTACCCGCGTCTTTGTCTGTGTGGAGTCATATTTGAAGTCGAGTGAAGTTCGACATGTTTCGAACCAGTCCGATTGAGGCCATGATTAAAGACCACGGACTGGTCCGAAACATGTCGGGCATTTTTCGACGTAAAAATACGTGAGTGATCCGTTTTATTAATACATCCGAGTCTCACGGTACTTTTTTTACATATTGATGCAGCTGTGCGTGTAGGTTGTGCCCTAAATCCCGTCTAACAAGGGACGTGCCCGTATTAAATACAGCCATATTACAGAAACAACAAAACAACTCCATTAAAAATAACAAAGAAAGTTAGTTTATTAGGCCGTTTATTTGAAAGTTTCTGACTATATTAAAACGTTAAAATATACCTTATTTATGTGAAAACTAGCTTTTGCCCGTGGCTTTATGCGAGTTCGTCGTCGTTCTGAGTTGGCGCATCAGGAATCATCTAGGTGTTATGTACCTATGTATGTTTGTATGTAAATTCTTTTATGTACAATAAACATAAATTACCAAAAGATGATGATGATGATGATGACTTAGTCACAAATATTATCAAAATGCTTGGTTTGAAATGAAAACACAATGAAAAGAATGTCATTCCCATTTAAAATGGAGCCAATCTCGTCTGTTTGAATATAACATAAGCTAATTTGAGTTTTGCCGAGTTTCGTCTCGGGGGATACCGATATGAAGCCACTGAGCGAGGGATAGCCTATACCGATATACAGCTTATGTTTATTAACACACTTACCGCCACGTAGCGCTACGTGCTACACTCGTAGCTCGTAGCTGCAGTTTTTACTTTTGTATTTTTTTAAGTAAAAAATAGGAAGGCAAACAAGCAGGTGGGTGCAAGTAGGCCATAAGGCTCTTTTGTATGTCTGAATCTATTTAGGCTTCAGACATTGAAAGATTCTGCTGTGAAGAAACGCCGCGAGAAACTCAGCAGTTAATTATTTTTTTCTTCTCTTTTCAAAACAAAACATGTAATCACCAAATACATTATTGAAAACATCAGAGAGCAATAGATATGTATTGTTTTCATATAACATGTAAGAATTTTCTTAGAAGTTACCGAGAACTCCTTAAAGGGAAGTTTCATAATTTGAGAAGTTTTATTTTTGGTACAGTCAAAGAATTTAATTCCCTACCCATTTCGTTGAAATGTCGTCTGACATTCGCAATGCATTAAGGTCGATATGTCAAACTAACGTCTTGCTCTATAGCTCTTAAGGTGACAGTTTGCTATATGCTATTGAACCTTAGGTGGGTTGGAAATTAAATTCCTTGGCTGTACGATGCCGGTGTTCCCATCATAAAATAGGCTAGTTTACTCATTTTTAAAGTAGCCCTAAAATAATTGTTCATTGTTCTATTAGATCAAAAAAAAATACTACCATATTTTTATGGGACCTACAAAACCGCAAAACTTTATTTTAAAATTTAACTTTTCATAAACAGGAGAAAACGGCGTCCGCCATATTAGTCTGTATATTATCTGTGCTTTGACTTCATACGTCTTGTAAACAATCATTTGACATTTTATCCAACATTCACCGTTTTAGAAATCGCAATTTTTTATTAAAAACCATGGCTTCCACTAGTTTACGCGAAAAGTATAGTAATTATCATTATTGTATGTACACTGTACTTACACAGAAGTCTTGACATTCCTCAGCGGCGGAACAAAAGTCGGAGTTCAAAGCAAAAAAAATTACCGACCATTAGTGCGTCGATTCTTGGCAAATTTGTACTTTCCGCTTTCATGAATCCATGATTGTTTTATAGATTAAATGGGAAAATAGGAATAGCAAAACGTAGACGAGATTTTTTACAACTTCTAAAACAACAAGATCACGATCACAACCACCAGAAATAAAACGTCCGTCTGACACATCATTGACCAGTGTTGCCAGCGACATTTTTTTTACTGCCGTGTTCGATAAGGAAAATTGCCGTGGTTTAAAGGAAAAGCTATTTTCGGCTGCCGTAGCAAATAAATTAAATAAAATATGTTTATTTTACAATTTTATTGAATCATTTTTATTTATTTACTTTAACTTATTTACGAATAGCTGCGGAGAAAAAAGGAACTATAAAATTTCAATACCTACAAATAATAACATGATAGAAGCGCCAAGCGCAACTGTAAAGCTAAATTTGTGGCTAGTCATGAAACAACAAACGGGGATTTCCGTGTTAAAGATAGGCATTGTTTTTTTTTTGCGTTATCTGGCTTGGAACCTAACCAAAATACGACTTTTCAAAATTGCCGTAGATTTTGCTACGGTAATAGATTTGCTGCCGTAGGCCGTAGATTTCCTTTTAATTATGTCAAATTACCGTAGAACACGGCAATTGCCGTAGCAATGGCAACACTGTCATTGACATTAGTTTGTTTATAAAATTAATGAAGTCACAACATGGCCGAAAGGGTTTAATGCGTTTAAAAAAAATATTAAAAATTTAAATTTTTCAATTTAAATTACGTAACCATCGTGGACTTAAATTATCTGAAATCGATATATTTCAGTTTCGTAAGTCAAACACTGCCGGAAATATTTAATTATTGCGCCAAATTTGATATGAGTCAACTAGCCTATTGTGCATCTTTTTTTATATATAAAATAGGAAGGCAAACAAGCAAGTAGGTCACCTGATGGTAAGTGTACACCACCGCCTATAGACTCCCGCAACACCAAGGAGATTGCAGATGCGTTGCCAACCCAGAGGACTTTCACAGATACAGGAGCCTTGATCGTTACTACCCAGACTGTATTATGGGAGCAACGACATCGCGTGTCTACCACGTATTAAGACAGACCGACAGTATCCGGAAATGTATGTAGACATGAACTGTAACTATGTCTGGCTGAGAAAACAAAACAATAACAAAATTTAGCTTTTTTTTTTAAAGGAAGAAAGAAGAAAGAAAAAATATTTATTGCCTTGTACAACTTCTTAAAACCTAGATAAATTAAACATTTTTAAACTTCGCCAAGAGGAATAAACTCAGCATAATGCTGGCTCCAGTTTTGAAACTTGATCAGCGCTGATTTTCAGTTTATTCATGTTTTTTACTACTAAATGAACATGCATGTAAATCGATTGTGCGGCAAGAAAAAAAAGAGAGAATAAAAAAAAAGTTAAAATATACAATTTTGCTCGATAAAAAATTGACAATCAATCAATCGATCAATTTACTTCTTTATTTTTTATATCATTTATCTTTAAATAGTATGCTCCGTTCCTGTCGGTCCTTATAAATCTTCGGCAACGTACTCCTTCTAATTAAGTATCATATTAGAAAAAAAACACAAAGTCAATTTTTTTTTAAATAGATTAAGTAAAATGTTATATTTTCTATTTTCTTATTCTGTAAAAAAGTTTTCATTGTTTTATAAACTAAAAAAATGACAACTTATTAGATTGATTAAATTAAAACTAATAAAATAATATAATACGACGACTAATCGACCATTGGCGACGACCTAAAGACAGACAGAATTAGAAGTACCCGTAACCGCCGAGCATGAATGAAGAGAGGAATGTGTGTGGAGGAAGCGAGGGAAGTATGCCAGGACCGGAGCAAATGGCGTTCTGTGGTCTCTGCCTACCCCAAAGGGAAACAGGCGTGAGCTTATAATAAATTATATCTAATAAAATAATGTATTATTACTGCGAATAACGTACCAGGCGTACTCTGTTACAAGAGGATCCTTTATTTACCTACTCGCTAAAGAACATAATTAGTTATTTTCCAGTATCCGGCGCCCACGCATGGGGCCACGACAACCGCGACTTATCATAAGAAACTAAATAAATTAATATCCACAACAACAACAACTGGACAAACTGGGCGGACAATTCACAACAATTGACCTAGTATCAAACCAAGCAAAGTCAAAGTCAAAGTCAAAATATTTTATTCAGATCAGGCTTACAGGTAGCACTTATGAATGTCAAAAAATTTACCACCGGTTCGGAAAAACCTCTGATGAGAAGATACCGGCAAGAAACTCAACGAGGTGCGAGCAAAGCTACATATAACATCCAAGACTCCGTTACAAACATCCATATTCATCACACAAACATTTGTCTCTCCCGGGAATAGAACCCGGAACCTTAAGCTTCATTGTCAGGGTCACTAACCACTAGCACGCCCCCACTATACACCCGCAACACCAAGGCGATTGCAGATGTACAGTCAAGGAAATTGAAATACGTACCACCGTAGAACCTAGTCGACGAGACGTTCGCATGACATTTATATGACATAGCCTGACGTTTAACGCGTCGTGTCATTGCGATAGGGTTCTAAGGTGGTACGTGAATATATTTCCCCTACAGTAATGCCAACTCAGAGAGCAGATGGAATACCTCATGTGCCAGTAATTTGCGTAATACTAGTGCAGTGGCCCTAACATGACTAGCCAGGTTTAGTTTTTCTCTATTTGCGTCCCTTTCTTATTACACTAATTAGACAGAGACACAGGGAGGGGTTAAACTAAACCTGGGCTGTCATGTTAGGGCCGCAGTTGCAAGCGCGCGTAGACAACAGTAATTGATTACCAGAGTAGACGCATGCCTGTACGTCACCGACGTGATATAAAAAAATACAGTATTTCAAGTGTTTTGTTTGCGTCCGTCCGGATCGCCTCCACCATCTTGCTCGCTAATTCTGCCGCTAAGCAGCAATGCTTGCACTATTGTATTCCAGCCTGTGGAGAGCAAGACGGCCGGTGCAATTACTAACACAAGGGGTATTCCATCTTAGCCCTCAGGGTTGGCAACGCGTCTGCGATCTCCTTGCTGTTGCGGGTGTTTATGGGCGATGGTGATCACTTACCATCAGGTGACCCACTTGCTCGTTTGCCTTCCTATGTTGTAAAAAAAATCGCGACTTTCCTGGCCTCTATGAAAGATTCTATAAATTTAATTATTGTGATAAAATGACACCGAGGGTAGTTTACCCAAAGAAAAAATATCAATAATGTAATGACCGTAAAGACGAAACACATTGAAAAATTCGCAGGGTATAGCAGCGGTAATGTGGCGGAAACTGGAATACGGAATGCTGATGTTGCAGGTTCGAATCCTGCCATTACCCTAATTTTTCTTTGTGTTGTCATTCATTATATAGCATTTTAAATTTAATTTGAATGTAAAAAAAAAAAACAAAAAGAAAAAATTGAAAAAAATTAAAAATAAATAATTTTGATTACAATTATTTATTGTACAGTCAAGGAAATCCAAACACGTACCACCGTAGAACCTAGTCGAAGAGACATACGCACGACATTTGTATGACATAGCCTGGCGTCTAACGCGTCGCGTCATTGCGATAGGGTTCTAAGGTGGTACGTGAATATATTTCCCCTACTGTACAAAAAAAATAAATGACAGAAAGAGATACAGTGATGTACAAAGTCGACCTTATCCCTTTAAGAGATCTCATTCAGTTAATCTTTGAGTAGATGAAAGGAGTATCACAGTAGAGACAGACGAAGCACAAGAGTATAGAAAACACAGTGGAAAATTACCATACGATTTACCTATAAATACATTACATACTAATAATAAATATAATACCCAAATACTACCTACTTAAAAAATAAATACTTAGAAATCAAAGGAGTTGAAGAGGAAAAACTAACGGACATGGTTTTTCTATATAAAATAGAAAGGCAAACAAGCAAGTTGGTTACCTAATGGTAAGTGTACACCACCGCCTATAGACACCCGCAACACCAAGGAGATGGCAGATGCGTTGCCAACCCAGAGGGCTAAGATGGAATACCTCTTGTGCCAGTAATTGCACCGGCTGTCTTGCTCTCCACGCCGGAACACAGCAGTGCAGTGTTAGGCATATTTTCTTAAAATTCTCTCTAAAGGAGACCATTTTGTTTTATGCTATGTAAAGAAGATAAATAAAAAAGATATAAGCATTAAATGCTCATAAAAAGCCTTTACCTTTCATTAGAACGGAAAATTCAGAAGCTTAAAAGTTAAGCTTGAAGCTGAGAATAGATTTTTGACTGGTCTTTAAAAAACGTCAAAGGAACGGAGGTAGATTAGTGTTTTAATGAAAATGATATTATTCTGCAAATAGCGAGGCTTTTGGCGGGTGGTAGGACCTTGTGCGTTCGGATTGCTACCACCATCTTGCTCGCTAATCCTGCAGCCAAGCAGCAGTGCTTGCACTGTTGTGTTCCGCGTGGAGAGAAAAACAGCCAGTGTAATTACTGGCACAAGATTCTACCTAGCCCTCTGGGTTGGCAACGCATGTGCCATCTCTTCGATGTTGCGGGTGTCTATAGGCGGTGGTGTACACTTACCATCAGGTAACCCACTTGCTTTATTGCTACTTGTTTTTGATATTACTAATTTTATAAAAAAAAGTTATTATTGTGATTTTACTCACAGAGTAACTTATTTTCGATTTCAGTTTAAAGTTTCCTGAAATCTGTTACATTTACAGAACAGTCGCCTGGCTACACTTAACTATTATTATTTATTTCATACAACATAGAAGGCAAACGAGCAAGTGGGTCACCTGATGGTAAGTGATCACCACCGCCCATAAACACCTGCTACACCAAGGAGATGGCAGATGCGTTCCCAACCCAGAGGGCTAAAATGGAATACCTCTTGTGCCAGTAAATACACCGGCTCTCTTGCTCTCAGGGTTAGCGAGCAAGATGGTGGTAACGATTCGGACGAACCTTGCACAAGGTTCTTTCTACCACCCGCAAAACACACACCCCTTATAGCTCTAATAAAACTTCTCTTAACGCTAATGTGCTACTTGGGCATGACATCACCCGCGTTCCCGTTTACCCCCCTACTCCATAAACGAGTCAAGTAAGCATAACTAGAGTGATGGCTCTGAAAGGGTTCTGTGGTCCATCGTAAACCGGTCTGCCGGGGGAACCCTAAACAAGCACTGAGGACTCTCGAGACCGCTTCAAAGATAAGGTCACTTTGCAAGAAAATAGTCGCTCAAGTGCAAGACGGACCGGCGTATCGAGGGTTCCGTAGAAACTTATTAAGCACCGAACATTGCTGTAACGAAAATTTAATCGGATTTAGGGGCAAACATAACTAAAAAAAAACTGTTAAAAAGTTTCATATCATCTGACACCGAGGGTAGTTGTACCCTTAAAATCAAAAATGTAATGACCGTAAGACGAAGCATATTGATTCGCAGGGTATGGTAGCGGTAATGTGGCGAAACTGGAAAACGCAATGTTGCAGGTTCAAGTCCTGCCACTTGCATTTTAATTTCATAATTTTAATGTTAAACATTTAAAAATAAAAATCCGATGAAATTTCGGTTACAAAAATTAAATAAGTTTGCCATTTGGAAACTGTTACAAATATTCTTTATTGAAAACCACACAAATTTAACAAACACCCAATGAAAACAAATAACAACATTTTTAAACAACTTAGAAAGGCAAAAGAAGAAAGTGGGCCGCCTGATGGTAAGTGATCACCACCACACATAGACACCTGCAACACCAAAGAGATTGCAGATGCGTTGCCAACCCAGGGGGCTAAGATGGAATACCTCTTGTGCCATTAATGTCACCGGCTGTTTTGCTCTACGCAACACAACAGTGCAAGCACTGCTGCTTAGCAGTAATACTATTTTTATTAGCGAAAGATTAAAACAATTCATAGTGACCTAGTTACGAAATAACTTTTTAAATTCGCCTTTTAAGCTACGAGTACATTCCTTCGGAGGCTCGAGAAATCAGAGAGCGCCCTGCAAACTGAGCTAATGGAGGCATTTTGTCAGGAGGGACTGGTCGAGACAATTATGAAGGACTGTAGGCAAATAAACTTACTAACTAACTAAGAAGTTAATACCGACAGCAGAATAACGTTGGCGAGTTAAGTCATCTACTGTAAGCTGTAACATCGCTTACTCGCTAATCCTGCCGCTAAGCAGTGCTTGCACTGTTGTGTTCCGGCGTGTAGAGCAAGACAGCCAGTGACATTACTGGCGCAAGAGTTATTCCATCTTAGCCCTTGGGTTGGCAACGCATCTGCAATCTCCTTGGTGTTGCGGGTGTCTATGGGCGGTGGTGATCACTTATTATCAGGTGACCCACTTGTTCGTTTGCCTTCCTGTGTAGTAAAAAAAAAAATTGCAAGACAAGGCAAGACATAATAAGTTTAGAGTGGTTAATAGTTGTAGCGTCAACGGAACTTTATCGCAATAAAATTATTGTTAATTTACTTCGACGTTACGACTCAGAATAAATAATAGTACTAAGGTACAGAAACTTCTCTTTTTCGACCACCATTAAACGAATTCCAACTTTATGATCAGGCTTAAAAAGTTCGTATTATTTCATAAACATTCACCAGGCGGCATGCGTCAAAAGGAAGGCGCCGCCCGCGCCCGCCTTCCACCCGCAATGCCCTGGCGCACCGCTAGGGTTGGGCTGCTAACTGTAATACTATCACAACGCGCGACACAGAGTGAGCGGGCGCGCGCGCGGCAAGCCGGCAACCTACTGCGATTAACCTATGCCATAGGTAATGCGGCGAGCGCACCTACAGTGCGGAGTGGAAACCCCCTGGTTACGACCGTGTTTTAACCAACGACATTTATGTTGCCACTAGACAAGGTCCTCAGTATAAAAACTACGTCGCCTTTCGAAAGCGCGCTAGGTATAGTCGACCAAGTAATTGCTTGATCATTTTTGAACCTTATGCGTTTGTAATACGGTCGAAAAGTGGTTAAGCAATTTCTTGGTCGATTATACAGTGGTGGACAGCCGACGCCGAAGTATAGTAAGAGTAAATGAGATAGCAATATCAACATGGCAATGGTCCGTATTAATGTACGACGAATTTTTTAAGTTTCATTGGAAAATAGCAACAAACTGGAACAAATTACCTTGCTACTCCGCGAAACCAGTGCCGGGCTCGTGCAAAATAGCTGCGTCTGTGCGACACATATATGTTCATGCAAAAACCCACCCTCCTCCGCTTCCACACGAAACAACATATATCACACAGACTCAACTACACACCACCACCACTAAACACTAAAACTACACGATCGACGCGCGTTTCGTCTTTTAGGTTCTCTCGCCTAATTAGTCTTTATGATACATCTATCTATATAATATCTAGATAATATAACATATTATGTTGAAACAACAAAAAAAAGTCGCTAGCCGTTCCTGTCTGTCTTTATACCTTCGGCCGCTTACTTCTCCTAAACCAGGCAACGAATTTTGACATGGTCTTTACTTCAAATTAAATTTAAAATTCTAAGTAATGAATGACAAAACAAAAAAAAATTAAGGTAATGCCAGGACTCGAACCTGCAACATCAGCATTCCGTGCCTTGCGTTTGCCAGTTTTGCCAAAAAAGAAAAATCGAATGTTAAAAATTTCGATTTCAAAAATTTCTTTACTGCCATTTAAAGAATTTTCCACAGAACTTTTTTATGTAGATTCTTAACTTTAACTTTGACTTTGAAACTGTCAAAAGCAAATAAATATCTGTCTCACAACCCTCACAGTTTACAGTCCATCTTTAACGTCTAGTCAGCAAACAAGGAACAAAGTCAAAGGTTTAACGACTTTTCTGCGGATGGTACCCGCTTAATTGCGTTTGCTGAGCACGGGTACGGTCTGCATACAAAGAAGGTACACAAGCTTGCAAGGCTATTTGGGATTGCACCTTGGACGCAGACAAGGTATTAAAACTAAAGCTACTTTGTATACCTATCTGAAAGGACGTTCACATTACAGGTGCGAAATTAAAAAGTTCATTATCGTACAGTCAACATAAAACGTAACGTAAAAGTATTGCAAGCTACGGGCCCCTAAAACACATGTCAGTTTTATAACTCCACGTATAAAATGGTGGCACATTTTAAAAAGGCTTTTTGCCATTAATTCGTTTAGGCAAATCAGTGTTTGACAGGTGTCACCATCACGCCGTGAAAATGGAATATTTTACTTATTCAAAACGTTCAGAAAAACTGGTTGTCCCAAAAAACACCCTTCAATTTTTCTCTTTTTAACTGTTGTTTTGTTTATAGGTCGAGTAGTTCATTTTTTTTTATGAAATAGGAAGGCAAACAAGCTAGTGGGTCACCTGATGAAAGAGATTGCAGATTTGTTGCCAACCCAGAGGGCTAAGATGGAATCCATCTAGTGCCTGTAATTACACCGGCTGCAGTGTGACCATATGTGGCAGGATCCTGCCTTTTTGGCAGGTTTAGCCCTTCATTTTGACTTCTGGCAGGATCGGTTGAAGTTTTCAAAATCTGTCAGTATTTGGCAGGATTGCAATATAAGCTGGCACGTTTGGCAGTATAGCCTTAGACTGGGTTCACAGTAAGCATTTGCGAGCGATAAAAACGCAAAAACGTGGCCATTGCCCAACCAGAGACAGCCATTGCCGCGTTTTTCCGTTTTTATCGCTCATAAACTCTTGTTATAAACCCAGTCTTAAAGGAGCTTAGCCATAAGAGTTTGACTTTGGCAGGATTTGTCAGTTTTCTAGCCTAAGTAGGGCAGGATCTCTAATTTTAAGTTGGTCACACTGACCGGCTGTCTTGCTCTCCACGCCAGAACACAGTAGTGCAAGCAATGCTGCTAAGCGGCAGGATTAGCGAGCAAGATGGTGGTAGCGATCTGGACAGACCTTGCACAAGTTCCTACCACCCGCAAATATATATGGATTTATTCGTCTTTGGCGTTTAAATGTCTGATTTTGACAGCGTTGCAATGGTCTCTATCGCGGAATGGTTCAAAAATAAGCTTCAATGCGTCTCCATTGTTTTAGAATAGAATAGAATAAAACGCATTAGCACGCTGAAGTGGCAATGGGCCGGCCATATAGCCCGAAGAACCGAGAACCGTTTGGATAGACGACTTCTTGAGTGGAGACCACGGATCGGCAAACGTAGCGTGGGACGTCCTCAGACTTGGGGGAGCGATGATCTTCGCAGGGCGGCTGGCAAGAGCTGGATGAGAGTGGCCGAGGATCGTGCTCAGTGGCGTGCCATGGGAGAGGTCTATGTCCAGCAGTGGACGAACATAGGCTGATGATGAGAACCATTTATTTCAGGCTGCATAGGCCCATAGAAAAAAGTTTTAAGGTGGATCGCTTCATTTGAAGCGGAAATTTTGAAATTTTTAGTTTTTTGTGGCTGAATGGTGTAATTTTTTAACAATTAAAGCACTTTTCCGGTAGTGTAATACTGTTAATTAATGCACTGTGTTTTGTTTTTGGAAATTCAAGCTGCTCATTTTAAATAATTATGTATAAAATTCGTAAAAGTCGGTTGATGCAAAGAGTACAATTATTCAAAATTGGTAACTCGAATTTCCAACATCATAACACAATCGCGTAAACTGTGTTTATCTACAGATATATCATAAATGCTCTATAATACGTTCAGAATCCGTAGGCAATGACCAGCATTATAACAATCAATATTATTATGAGAATTTTTCTAATTTGTTTCTGTATTTGTTCAAATTCATTTTTTATTACATTAATATAATGTGAACGGTCTATGGATATTTAATAGGTACCTAGCACTAGTAGCTAGTAGCAATGCAGGTCATAGCCCTATGGCTTCTGAACCCATCATAGAGTACTTATGATATGTGTGTAGATAAAGTAATGTATGCAACTGTACATAATTAGGTCTTCAAACACTCGTGTGATCCTATTACGAAACTCGCTGACGCTCGTTTCATAAAACCACACTCGTGTTTTAAGACCCCTCATTATGAAACAGTTGCATAAAATACTATTTATTATCGGAAAACCAATAAAAAGTCACATCAATTAGCCACAGTAAATTAAAAATTTATAAAATTTTAAAATTCCCGCCTCGTACGAAGCGATGCGCGTTAATAGGTTAAAAACTTTAATTATCGCTTTAACTTAACATCACTTTGTTCCAAATTTTCATTCAGTAATCTCAAATAAAACAAAGGCGCCCTGAAACTCAAAACCGGCAAAGTTTTTAAGCGATTCCCCAAAAGGTTTTGTTTGTCCAATAATTCTGTGCGGTTGAGAATTTAAAATAACTTTGGGGAGAATTCCGTTAAGTCGCTCCGTTGGTTGAGTTGTTGATTGTGTAAGATTTATTATTATTAACGGACGAAAAGACAACGACATTTATGTTTTAACATAAAACTACCGTGACACTCGGACATATTAATAAAACGGATCACTCACGTATTTTTACGTCGAGAAATGCCCGACATGTTTCGGATCAGTCCGTGGTCCAATCATGAGCCCCCGCGGCGGTGGCGCGACGACGACACATTAGGCATTTCTCGACGTAAAAATACGTGAGTGATCCGTTTTATTAATATGACATTTATGTTGCCACTATGGGTCGTCTTTTAATCGTATTGTGATGATTTTTAACATTTTTTTAACACCGTGGTGATACGTGGTAATTCTCCAGCGTTTTCAACGTTGCTCAATGCCGTTCCTTAATAAATTGACGAAATACCTAACCATTAGCACCAATTAATATTGACATGCCAAATTTTTTTTTCATTAAGTAATTTTAGGTTTTGAATTTTAATATACTTTGTATTTTTCTAGCGTTCGATAGGTACAAGGAAATTGAAACACGTACCACCGTAGAACCTAGTCGAAGTGACATACGCATGACATTTGTATGACATAGCCTGGCGTTTAACGCGTCGCGTCATCGCGATACGGTTCTAAGGTGGTACGTGAATATATTTCCCCTACTGTATTTCTTTGGGTGACAATGACATTGTGTTTTTTATTTGACTCGTTTCGTTTTTGACTTTAAATATTATGACTATTTCTGATTGTTCTATAACTTTCCTTTTATTAATATCGTAATAATATTGACTATAATGTTTTTAATTAACTAATTTTATCTTTTTATTTGATTTGAAATTATCTCTAAGTTTTTTTTTTATTGACATGCAAGCCCATTGGACTTATGCAAAATCGGGGCAGATCGCTAGTATAATATATATTTACTTAGAAATGAATATGTTCTGACTAGGATGCAAAATTCTCGTTGTCTGAAGATCGGTGTGAACCTACCTATGAATCGTTCATATCACATTTAGAAGTCCATCATTTTGTCATCAAGCATCTAGATAGCGAATGGAAATGAACACTCCAGCTGGCAAGATTTCCAGTGAAAGTCTAAAATAGTAGCAAGTTGCAGGATATACTCCGCGGAAATGTTCTCAAGACATTGAGGTAACGGCACAGAATAAATAATAGTACTAACGTACAGAAACTTCTCTTTTTCGACCACCATTAAACGAATTCCAACTTAATGATCAGGCACAAAAAGTTCGTATTACTTCATAAACATTCGCCAGGCGGCATGCGTCTAAAGGAAGGTGCCGCCCGCGCCCGCCTTCCACCCGCAATTCCCTGGCGCACCGCTAGGGTTGGGCTGCTTACTTTAATACTATCACAACACAGAATGAGCGGGCGAGTGCACGGCAAGCCGGCAACCGGCTGCGATTAACCTATGCCATAGGTAATGCGGCGAGCGCACCTACAGCGCGGAGTGGAACTCCCCTGGTAACAGTTCCAATAGGTAGTCTAGTCGTGACTAGGGCTTCCAATCCCGCAATACCGAGATCTCGGTATTCCGGGATCCCGCATCATTTTTTAGTCCCGCGTGCTGCGGGATTACGTGTGCGGGATCCCGCTCGATTTGCGGGACTGTAAAAAAGCATGCGCACGACCATTCACGACCGCGAACGGTCGGCTACTGAGACTACTGACTGCTAGCGCGGCACGGCTCGGCGTGTCGCAGCCGTACGTCTCAATGCGGGGGCGGGGGGGAGAGATGTGATGCGAACGAGTGTCATTTGTCTATGCTTCTTACAACTGCTAACAAATATTCGCGCGAAAAATTGATAAATACTTAAATTATTACTTTTCCAGTATATTATTAAAGTGTATTGGTGCAGTTATACTATAATTAAACATTAAAATGTCCAGTACAGTGAAATATAGTTCTTTTGCGAGTAATTCGTTTGTTTGGGAACATTTTCTTAAATCTGAAGATGGATTATCTGCGAAATGTAAACGTTGCAAAACTGTTATCAAAACCACTGCTAGGTCCACGAAAGGATTACACGTGCATTTAAAAGCCAAGCATCAAATAGAGGACTTAAACAAAAAAGTACCCGAAAATGCTGTATCGTCATCAAGTGTGAGTGCAAACTTGTCCATGTTATCTCCAGAATTACCGTCGCCTTCAAAGAGGACGAAAATTACCCAACATTTTCCAATCCAAAACAGTGAAAATTCAATGGAAGAAAGGGTTGCACGTATGACTGCAAAGGACGGATTTCCTTTGAGTGTTTTCGTCACCTCAGAAGATTTACGAGAATTGTTTAAAGCTAAAGGCTTCCTTCTGCCACGATCGTCAACAACTATTCGAATGATGGTTATGAATTACGGTATGACTCTTCGTATGAAAGTTGTCAATGAATTGTCGCAATTGAAAGAAACTGGCCACCGTTTCTCGCTTACTTTTGACGAGTGGACATCTTCAAGTAACAGGCGGTATCTTAACATCAACGCACATACCTACGCAAATGATCGTGCTTTGTTTTGGAATTTAGGACTTACTCGTATTTTTGGAAGTATGCCAGCAACCGTTTGCGTAGAGACTTTAAGAAAGACATTAAAGAAATTTGAAATTGACTTAGATGAAGATATTGTAGCAATTACAACTGATGGAGCCTCAGTTATGGTTAAAACCGGTAGTTTGGTCCCTGCATTTCAACAACTGTGTTACGCTCATGGTTTGCAACTAGGAATATTAGACGTACTTTATAAAAAAAATGAGTCTATTCGACAAGAACCAATTGATGATGATATACTTGACAATTCTGAGGCTGAATCAAATGACAACGACGGCAGGCCAAATATAAGTGAAAATCGTGGATTTACGGTTGAAGTTGGGTGTGAAGAAGGAGAATTAATACCTGATTTTAAAGATATTATCAATAAGGTTCGAAAAATTGTACGTATGTTTAAATGTTCACCCACTAAAAATGACGTGCTACAAAAATACGTCAAGAACGAATTTGGACGGAAAATTGAGTTAGATGGAGATTGTAAGACAAGATGGAGTAGTTAAGCTGTGATGGTTGAAAAATTTAACAAACTAAAATTGTGCATTGCTAAAACCTTAATTGACCTGGGTCTTAGTGCGAACATTGAGTACAGATTTTCACAACATGAATTTGATGCATTAGTGAATTTAGAAAATATCCTGAAGCCGGTGAAACTTGCTGTGACGGCTGGGGTCACGACTCGTGACCCCAGCCGTTGCAATACGGCTGATACGTCGAAATAAATAAACAAATTAAGCTCGCTCACCGAAATGCAGTAGCAAACTGCACGCTGGAATTCTATAAGAGTGTGGTACTACTCCGGTGGACCCCTCATTCGTACTGTAATCAGTAACTACATACTAAAATACTTAGCTTTGAATTTGTTGGGCTCTAAGTTTGAAATACTTATTATAAATAATTCATACGCCAAGTTTAAGTTACTGCATGATATAATTGAAGTTTCGCCTTGTAATTGAGGAACAATTTACCTTTAATTGAGCATTAATATGCTTGTGAGTTGATTATTAATTTACCTCTGCGCGTTAATCATTAAATCGGAGGGAAATGTAATATATGTACTATATATAACTGAACTAAATGATTTAAATCTATTGTCAAGAAGACATTAATTTATCGAGCGTATTATAAAATCAATGACTATATCTTGGACAAGGATGTTTGGAAATGATCCCGATTTGTATTGGCGATCCCTGGCTCCAAAGATTGTACACCTACTGTGTTAAATTGTAATTTTTTTTTAATATTTGAGATGTAAAATAACATTGTAATTTTGATTTATTTAAAAAATTACACCTCGTTGAGTTTCTTGCGGGTATCTTCTCATCAGAGGTTTTTCCGAACCGGTGGTAAATTTTTTGACATTCATAAGTGCTACCTGTAAACCTAATCTGAATAAAACATTTTGGCTTTGACTATGACTTATGTATAAATATGTATGGTTACTCTAAATTGTTTATTTTCTTATTTTTTCGCCTTGTAGACAAAAGGATTAATGCTGAGTTTCTTGCGGCGCATTCTTCTCAGCAGATGCCATTTCCGAAGCGCTGGTAGATTCTGTAGTCTCATTGCGTTAATTGGAACGATTTCATATTTAATTAAAATTGTAATGACAACACAAAGAAAAATTAGGGCAATGGCATTTAATAATTTGAATGTTAAAAACATTTAAAAATAGAAATCGAAAGAAATTTCGGTTACAAAAAATTTAATAACAAACGGCGCCATCTCTCGTCAGCTGACGGTAGCTGTAAAGGTACCCAGTTGAATATGATAACTTGTTAAAAAGTTTCATATAGATGACACCGAGGGTAGTTGTACCCTTAAAATCAATAATGTAATGACCGTAAGACGAAGCACATTGAAAAATTTGCAGGGTAGGGCAGCGGCAGTGTGGCGAAACTGGAAAACGCAAGGCACGTAATGCTGATGTTGCAGGTTCAAGTCCTGCCATTGCCCTAATTTTTCTTTGTGTTGTCATTACAATTTTAATTTAATCATTTGAATGTTAAAAACATTTAAAATAAAAATCGAAAGAAATTTCGGTTACAAAAAAGATTTCATATTTAATTTTTAATTTTTTCAATTATATTTCAAAATTGGGTAGTTTGTATTCTAAGTTTTAAGTGTAAATTAGATTCGTTACAATACACCCGAAATAAACCATTTAAATTGTTTTGTTTAGTTTAGTTTCTCCGTTTCTCTGCGTGATCGAATCAGAAATGAGGAGATCAGTCATTCTTCAGCATTTTCAGCGTAGCTCATTACCGTTCCCTAATTAATTGACGAAATAACTAACATTTAGTTCATCATTTTCAGCCTGCACACGTCCACTGCTAACCATAGGCCTTTCCAAGAGAGCGCCACCAAACACGATCCTCCGCTTTCCGCATCCAGCCGCTACCGGCCACCCTTTTCAAGTCATCCGTCCACCGAGCGGGCGGTCGTCCCACGGGCCGTTTATTGTGCGGTCTCCACTTCACTACACGCCTCCCCCACCGGCCATCAGCTCTGCGACAAATGTGACCCGCCCACTGCCACTTCAGGTTACAGATTCTTTCGGCTACATCTCGGACCTTGGTTCTTTCTCGAATCTCCTCATTTCAAATCTTGTCCCTGAGGGAGACTCCCAACCAGAAATCAACTAAATAGTTGATTTCTGGTAAAATTAGTATCAACTCAGAGTATAACTTCTGTTCTTGCCTGAAGTCCATGTTTGAGGACCTGTATTTCTTTCAATTACACTGTCATTTAAAAAAAAAGTCAAGAATGAATATAAATTTAAGTAGAAAACAAAATAATACGTCACAAACAGAATTTATTTTAGTTTTCTTATTGTTGTAGAGTCTACAAAAGAAGAAAAAATATCATGACCTTTAGTCTACAATGTAGACCAAAACTCATGATATTTTTTCTGAAAAAAAAAGCTAAAAACCGTTATTTAACAGGCTAAATTCCGTAGAACTAACGTAAAGTTTTTGTGGATTATGGGCTTGTTTTCTTCAGTAAAAAACTGGTCGTACTGTTTCTTTGATCTTGATGATGCCTCGTATAGAGGCGAAACGCGCGTCGATCGTGTAGTTTTAGTGTTTAGTGGTGGTGGTGTGTAGTTGAGTCTGTGTGATATATGTTGTTTCGTGTGGAAGCGGAGGAGGGTGGGTTTTTGCATGAACATATATGTGTCGCACAGACGCAGCTATTTTGCACGAGCCCGGCACTGGTTTCGCGGAGTAGCAAGGTAATTTGTTCCAGTTTGTTCAGTATTTTTATCAGTTTTTTAAGGATTCATTTAAGGATTTGCACTAAAAATTCAAAACCCGTACGAAACCGTTTTACAAAGTGACCTCTGAAACCTTATTACTCAGTATTTGAATACCGGCTGAATCAAAAAGCAGCTGAAGCCATTAGGTTTGCATTAAAAAAGAGATTTATTTTAACGACTGCTCTTAACGGGTGTTGGTTCGCTTGAGGCGGGGAGTTCGACATTCTCGCCGTTTTTTATTTATTGTGGCTAAATGGTGTGGCAAAAAACAAACAAACAAAGTTCACCTCTTTGTTATATTAGTGTAGAGGTGTAAACTAGCGGACGCGTGCGACTTCCATCAGGAATAGTGTAGCTAATAGCTTTCTATCTGTGAAAGAATTTTTGAAATCGGTTCAGTAGTTCCAGAGATTACCCCCTACATACAAACAAATAAACAAAGTTTACCTCTTTATTATATTAGTGTAGAAGTATAGACTAGCAGACGCGCGCAACTTCGTTCACGTGAAATTAGTAGCCTATGTCCGTCGGGAATAGTGTAGCTTCTATCTGTGAAAGAATTTTTGAAATCAGTTCAGTAGTTCCAGAGATTACCCCCTACATACAAACAAACTAACAAAGTTTACCTCTTTATTATTTTAGTGTAGATAGACATAATTTTCAATACGTATAGGTCCATAATTTGGTTTTAAAAAGAGAAAAAAAGAATAAGCTGCTAAGTTTCTTGCGGGGTTTCTACACAGCAGAATCTTCCATTTTCCGTAGCGCTGGTAGACTCAGACATATAAAAGAGCCTATATGACCTACTTACAAAGTAAACGTTTCATTTTCAATTTTAAATACTAATTCAGTATTAAAATGGATTACATGTCATTTTAGGACGGTCAAAATACAACCCTGCTCTCTTTCATGTAAGGTCGAATTTAAAAGGTATCTTACTGGAATTTTGATTTGCCTAAAACCTTCTTATTTTCGAGCCTACCTTATAAATTGCTGTCTTCGAAATTGAGCATAAAGTCAAATGGGATAGAGTTGGAATTTAATTACGCTGAACTTGAAACATAGATCCTTGTTGTTCTGAATGTTCTCGAACGTTCTTCGCTCCAGTGCACTAATTGTTATGTCTATTGAATCTGGAATATTCTAAATATTTGCATTTAATATAGAAGAAAGGAAAAATCTTAAAAAATATAGATACAAAAATGTATTCGGTACAAAACAAAAGGTACAAAAGAGAGTAAGTCTTTTTGTATTTGACTGTACTGTAAGCAGCCCAAGTTGATACACTTGAAGAAGCCAAAAGGCTCTTATTCTCTTGGAAATAGAGTTTTGTTTAGAAAAGACCCCTTCGAATGTAGTCGATGAAAACAAATGTGCGGGGGGGTTCCACTCCGCACTGTAGGTACGCTCCGCCTTGCCTACAGAGTAGGCAAATCGCAGTAGGTTGTCGGTTCGCCGCGCGCCCGCTCGCTCGCCATTGCTGTGTCAGTGTAATTGGAAACGAATGCCGCGTTACCCTAGCGTGTCGCCGGGAGTCGTGAAAATCGTGTGACGTATTATGGACAACCCATAAGCACTTTTTCGATACGAGTTAAAGCAGGGGAGTTCCACTCCGCAATGTAGGTGCGCTCGCCGCATGACCTATGGCATAGGTTAATCGCAGTAGGTTGCCGGCTTGCCGCGCGCGCGCCCGCTCACTGTGTCGCGCGTTGTGATAGTATTACAGTAAGCAGCCCAACCCTAGCGGTGCGCCAGGGCCTTGCGGGTGTAAGGCAGGCGCGGGCGACGCCTTCATTTTGACACATGCCGCCTGGCGAATGTTTATGAAGTAACACGAACTTTTTGTGCCTCATTATAAAGTTGGAATTCGTTTGATGGTGGTCGAAAAAGAGAAGTTTCTGTACGTTAGTACTATTATTTATTCTGTGGTTAAAGTAAACAAAGACGCGGCGACAAAGCTATTATAGACATAGTTGTATGTATGTATGTATGTGACGCTATGGCAGGGTAATTGGGTTACGAGCCATTAAATATTTGATTGGATCGATAGTGATACGGATAAGATATCACCGGTTCGTTACCAACATTAGTTCCATAGATAAGACGCCGTACAATGACACACACATTACGGACCGACTTTTAACCCATTAGAACCATTGTGTACCCAGCGCTCTTCGAAAAAACGGCGATAACGTTCTCCACCCTCTAAACAGACACGCGCAGACAGATAGAAGAACATTTTATAATTTAGTAAGAAACATAAATATATTTAATTTTAATTCTTCATCATCATTTGGCATAATAAGCTTTCAGCAATGTGTTTCTCTATCTCTTGTTTTTTTTTTTTTAATCTTATTGCACAAAAAAAACCATTTAAATGTACAAAAGGCGGACTTAATGCCTTAAGGCATTCTCTACCAGTCAACCTTTAGGCAAAACAGAAATCGTTGTAGGTAGTGCAACACAATATAATACACAGAGTATAATATAATTAAGCATATAATAGTATATACGAATACAAACAAATACATATTTACATAATTATATACATACATACAACCTACATACATATATGCGACGACTGGAATTACCAGCCTATTCAGAGTCTTGGTTCAGCAGGTGCTTACGAAGCATTCGCTTGAAAGCAAACTTGCTTGGAGCTTGTCTTATATTGAGAGGGAGCGCGTTCCAGAGACGCTTTGCCTGAGGGGCGAAAGAACTGGACATGAAACCAGAATGGTGAAGAGGTACAGTGAGTTTTAGGGATCGGGAGGAACGCAGTTCACAGCCCGGGCGGGGAGTATCAAAATTAAATTTACACTTGAGATATCCTGGAGCAGAGGGCTCGAACAGGATTGAAAAAAGGGTGCAAAGAATTCTGAGAAACCTTCGTTCCCGTTTTTTATGAAATAGGAAGGCAAACAAGCAAGTGCGTCACCTGATAGAAAGTGATCACCACCGCCTATAGATACCCGCTATACCAAGGAGATTGCAGATCCGTTGCCAACCTAGAGGGCTAAGATGTCTCTCTTGTGCCGGTAATTGCACCGGCTGCCTTGCTCTCCACGCCGGAACACAACAGTGCAAGCACTGCTGCTTAGCGACAGGATTAACGAGCAAGATGGTGGTAGCGTTTCGGACGGACCTAGCACAAGGTCCTACCACCCTCGAAAATTTCAGTATTTGCAATAGTTTTTACGCGAAATCATCATTTGGCATAATTAGCTTTCAGCAAAGTGTTTATGTCTGTCTCTTTCTCATTTTATTATCATTATTACACTAGCGGACGCCCGTGACTTCGTTCGCGTGGAACCAGCCTATGTCCGTCAGGGATAGTGTAGCTTCTATTAGTGAAAGAGTTTTCGGAATCGATTCAGTAGTTTCAGAGATTACCTCCTACATACATACAAACAAACAAAGTTTACCTCTTTATTATATTAGTGTACATAGTGTAAATAGATGTAGATAAGTAGTATAAATCAAAGTCTCTATCAACCTTTGTCTGTCTTCATAGCATCGGCCGCATACTCCTTCTAAACCACGCAACGGATTTTGATACTATATAAAAAGAAGAAAGAAAGAAAGAAAAAACACAAAATTTAAGACTATTCAACACAAAACACGCGCATACACACATCACACAGAGTACAATTATAACAAACACAGCAACGTTTGTGTTGAATAGAAACAAAAAGGGCCCCACTCAGCATACTGCCTCGGTAAAACCGAGACGCTGATTTTCAGTGGGACCCTTGAGATTCTTAAAGCTAGACTAACCTAAAATTAGTGACAACACAAACAAAAGTGAAAATCACAAAAAAATAGTATTTTATGCAACTGTTGCATAATGAGGGGTCTTAAAACACGAGTGTGGTTTTATGAAACGAGCGTCAGCGAGTTTCATAATAGGATCACACGAGTGTTTTAAGACCTAATTATGTACAGTTGCATACATTACTTTATCTACACACATATCATAAGAACTCTATGATAGTTTCAGAAGCCATAGGGCAATTACCTGCATTGCTACTAGCTACTAGTGCTAAGTACCTATTAAATATCTATAGACTGTACTCATAAAAATAATGTGATAACAAATGAATTTGAACAAATATAGAAACAAATTAGAAAAATTCTCATAATAATATTGGTTGTTATAATGCTGGTCATTGCCTACGGTTTCTGAATGCATTATAAAGCATTTATGATATATGTGTAGATAAAATCAATTAAGTACAGCAACTACATCTAACTACATACACGCATTACATTTATATACATACATAAGGAGTTTTAACATAAAACTACCGTGAGACTCAGACATATTAATAAAACGGATCACTCACGTATTTTTGCGTCGGGAAATGCCCGACATGTTTCGGACCAGTCGTCGCGCCACCGCCGCGGGGGCTCATGATTAAGGACCACGGACTGGTCCGAAACATGTCGGGCATTTCCCGACGCAAAAATACGTGAGTGATCCGTTTTATCAATATACATAAGGAGTTATAACCAATGTTACAACATAACTTTTGTATGGCAACACTTAGCAGTTTAACAATTTCAATACTGCTGAACCGCATCAGCCAGAGTCTACTCGTGACCACGGCCATTGAAACATGGCCGAAACGGCGACGTAAATCAACAATATATTTCTATCGCGCTTAAGTCCCGATAATGTTATAAATACGCATCAGCCAGGCCTAAAATGTAAATATAGGCGGTGGTGTTCACTTACTATCAGGTGACCCACTTGCTTGTTTGCCTTCCTATTAAAAAAAAATATCAATTATGTATAGATTATCGAATATTTCTATTTTCAGCGTTGACGTCAGTACTTTTCGTGTGCCTCACTAATTAAGCGAAATTAAGGAATGAAGTTTTGTCACAAATTACTTGATAACTTTTGTCGTTGTCAAGCAATTATGTTTAAATTAAATTTAAAATACTAATAATGAATGACAACACAAAGAAAAATTAGGGCAATGGCAGGACTCGAACCTGCAGCATCAGCATTCCGTTTGCCAGTTTCGCTACATTACCGCTAACTGTTTAGCAAATTTATCTTTGTGTTGTCATTTAATATATTTATAGCATTTTAAATTTAGTTTAAATGTATGAAAAAAAATACAAAAAATGGAGAATTAAAAATTTCGATTACAAATATACAATTATGTTTTAAAGTGCTAGACCCAAGTTTGTGACAAGCTAGCTTGCCGGTTAAAAAGAAAATTCTTAGCGTTTTAGGTAGAAATACATAATGTCCAGCTACAGCATAGAGCTTGCACTGTTGTGTTCCGGCGTGGAGAGCAAGACAGCCGGTGCAATTACTGGCACAAGAGGTATTCCATCTTAGCCCTCTGGGTTGGCAACGGATCTGCAATCTCTTTGGTATTGCGGGTGTCTACAGGCGGTGGTGATCACTTACCATCAGGTCACCCACTTGCTTGTTTGCCTTCCTATTTCATAAAATAAATAAAATATTTCCGACTGAAAGTAGTTTTTCCAACTGAAAGCGATAACGACACCGAATTTCGGTTTCTATTTCAATTTCGGCCAAACCCGAAACTTTGAGGGCACTTCTAATGAATATTTTTCAAGCTTTTGCTCATAATAGCTCTAACATTTAAAATGTGGAACGCACGCTCGTTTCTTGTACGGATTCCTTAGTTTACGAGTGCGACTCGCACTTGACTGGTTTTTAGGGTTCCATACCCAAAGGGTAAAACGGGAGCCTGTTACTAAGACTCCGCTGTCCGTCTGTTTGTCATCAGGCTGTATCTTAAGAACCGTGACAGATAGACAGTTGAAGATGATGTATTTCTGTTACCGCTATGACAACAAATACTAAAAAACAGATTAAAATAATTATTTAAGGGGGCTCCCATACAGCAAATGTGATTTTTTGCCGTTGTTATAGATAATGGTACGGAAGCCTTCGTTTACGAGTGCGACTCGCACTTGACCAGTTTTTTGATACTTAGTTTGATAACTAAAAGCCGTAAACCGCTAAGAACTATTTCGCTTAATTCCGTCACAGAGTAAAACTGCATCAAAATTGGTTCATCGGATACAAAGCTACAGAGCCACAGCACAGAACCACATTAACACGTTCAAAAAGTTCGTATTACTTCATACACTATGCGCCAGGCGGCGCGAGTCAAAAGGAACGCGACGCCCGCGTTTGCCTTCCCACCGCTACTCCCGGCGACACGCTAGGGTTGCGCGGCATTCGTCAATTACACTGACATGACGGGGTCGAGCGAGCGAGCGCGCGGAAAGCGACAGCCTACTGCGATTTGCCTATGGCATAGGCAAGGCGGTCGAGAGTACTTACAGCGCGGAGTGGAACCCCTTTGGCCACAGATAAACAGATAGACAGAGAATTCAAACTTAAATATTTATATCTATTGATGTTATGTAACATTTTGTTACTTGTATAAGATGGAGATAAGCACCCGTGAAACTACTTCAGCATTTCCTTAAGACCTTACTCTCACAGATTTGACTTGGAATAGGGACTCTAAGAAATTGGTCGTAAAGTCTAAATTAAAGAAGTTATTGATGCTTGTTAAGGCCTTTTAAGAATTAATGGAGAGTTTTGAAATTCCGAAAGTTCGCTGGAACATCGACTTGTTACAACAATTAACTCGAAAACTCCAAGTTTGGGTGGTATTTGGGAGGCTGCTGTGAAATTACCAAATAAGATATATTTAGGTCAATACCTTCGCAGGGCACTTCATAAGTCTCAACAAGGGATCTATATTGAGTCGCTGTCGATTATACTAATGTAATGTTTTACATAATGCTCGTTTCACGTCTTCTTCTTCTACACTAATATTATAAAGAGGAAAGATTTGTACCTATTTTTGAATGTTTGTAATGAATAGGCTCAAAAAGTACTGGGCCGATTTAAAAAATTATTTCACCAATAGAATGCTACATTCTTCCAATTTGACATAGGCTACATTTCATTTTGAAAAAAATTAGGGATCCTTGGTAAAATTTGAACAATGTAACCGAAGGTGTAGAAAAATTAGTCTTAAAATTGACTGTACCCGTGCGAAGCTGGGGCGGGTCGCTAGTCATATATAATATAAAACAAAATTGCTTTTTGTCTCTGTGTGTCCTCTTATCGTCGACCGCTTACATCTTCTAAACCACGCAACTAATTTCAACAAGGCTATCACTACCATTTAAAATAATATATATTTTTGGCGATCACTATTTGTTCGATAGGCGTGTACCTGCCCCATACTCCCGCACGACCTAGCAGACGGTCTTAAACTTTAATATCGTTTCCCACATTCAGTGACCCGAAACCACGATTCCGCTAGTTGTGTTCCCTGTTGGTAGACGATTTTCTCTACCAAATGGGAAACCCGTTTGCCGGTGGTACCTTGTGGAAGGTTCATCCGGATCGCTACCACCATCTCGCTTGCTAATCTAGTCGCTAAGCAGCAGTGCTTGCACTGTTGTTGAGGCGTAGAGAACAAGATAGTCGGTGAAATTACTATAGCGTCTATTAACTTAAGAGGTATTCCATCTTAGCCTTCTGGGTTGGCAACGAATCTGCTGTCTCTCTGGTGGTGTTTATAGGCGGTGGTGGTTACTTACCATCAGGTGACCCACTTGCTTGTTTACCTTCCTATTTCATAAAAAAAAAAAAAAAAAACTAATCTAATCCTTTCGTTCCTCTTTCCAAACCTCAAGTCCAAGTTTTGTTTCTCTACCTAAATGTTATACTCGTATGAAACTTTGTCAAAGAGAAACATCGTTTCATTAACTTACAATGGCTCTCTGCAACCCAAATCGAATTAATTTAAACTACTATTGTATTAATAATATTCAATTAAAGTAATAATTACTTTTGTTTCAAACGAATAGTTAACTAAACATTATTTGGGAGTTCAATTAGAAATGAAGTTCGTCTCCCTTTTATAACGTAGATCTATGGAGAAAAGTACCCGCTTGCCAAGCGTGGTGAGTATGGCAAAGCCCCCCAATGGAGGAGGCCTATGTTCAATAGTGGACTTCTTGTGGCTGAGATGACGATGATGATGATGATGGAGAAAAGGGTCTGCGAATGGTTTTAAATTTTTGTAATTTTCGATGTTGGTACTGATGGGTAATGGAAAAATTTCGTTCGGAAAAGAAAATATAAAAAAAATCAATAATTTTCAAATTTTTCCAATATTTTTCTGATATTTTTCCTAATCTAAAAATTTACTTGCTTAAAAATAATGATAATTATATCGAAATTAAGTCTACATTTAATCTTTAACGATTACAATACTTAAGTAAACATTGAAAATGATAAAATCAGACGAAAATACTACTCGTCTTTATGAAATACTTTTTTTTCCATAAATCGTTATTTTATTCATTTTTGGGTTCATTTTACACTAAACAATATTTTTCCATTTATTTATTTTTTCGAAAAAAACTAAAAATTTCAATGATTTGAAAAATTTCGGAAAATTACTCATCACTAGGTGTTGGTAACCTAGAAGACAGACCTACACGTTAGCTTATAGCTAAGCTAGCCAATATAACTTTATTCTAAATACTCATTTTTCTTTGCATTTTTAGGGTTCCGTACCCAACGGGTAAAACGGGACCCTATTACTAAGACTCCGCTGTCCGTCTGTCACCAGGCTTTATCTCATGAACCGTGAAGTAAAGGTAGGTTTAAGTTCATCTATTTGCTACTAGATGGCGCTGTTCCGAATGAGTGCATTCGTACATCGCGCTATCGTTTGTTTCCCTCAGAAACTATAAAGGCAAATTACTTTTATCTACACACATATCACAAAGGCTAAATAACGCGTTTATAAACCCCAGGAAATGACCAGCATTATAACAACCAATGTTATTATAAGAATTTTCTTGTCTGTGGTAGTAGGTAAATCTGTTCTTTATTGGTCATCACATTACCGATATCTCGTGACTGCTCGTGACGTTATGAATTTAAATTTGGAACAGCTGTCAAAATTCAAGTTGGTCTCTATTCTAGTATCCACAGATATTAAAACAGTTATCGATACGAAACGTCAACTCAGTATTTTTTTTTAATTTAAACGCACGACATTTGATCTCGAGTGACATGACAATAGGGACTTCATTCGTTCGTCTATGGTTTAAAAAATCGTTCGTCTTGACGGATAGATCGAATCACAGAGAACTTTTTTAATATACATGGCCGCCATTAGTTGTCATGCGTTTTTGGTTTTTTGCTGTTACGGTTTTTTTCAGTTATGATATGTGTGTAGATAAAGTAATGTATGCAACTGTATATAATTAGGCCTTAAAACACTCGTGTGATCCTATTATGAAACTCGCTGACGCTCCTTTCATAAAACCACACTCGTGTTTTAAGGCCTCTAATTATATAGCAGTTGCATAAAATACTATTTTGCTTTAATTGAGAATAAACCATATGTTGAAAGAGTATTTGTTGTTTGGTCTTACTTCCCTTTCAAATACCATTGGTTCATTATTGTACAGATAGACAGTTGAAATTTTCACAGATGATGTATTTCTGTTGCCGGTATAACAACGAATACTAAAAAACAGAATAAATGAAATATTTAAGGGGGCTCCCATACAGCGGACATGATTTTTTTGCCGTTTTCATGGATTGTTGGTACGAAACGCCCATGGCCGGTTTGAAGGTTGAAGTCGATTAATAATCCAAGTCTATGTTTACTAATTAACTGTTTTTTGTTACAGAATCCAGATTATGTTTGAAAGTGGTAAGTGCTTAGTTCTCTATTGTTTGCATTAAAAAAAAAATATTCCACTTGGTCAGAAATGAGGTTTTGTAAGCCCCAAAAGAGGGACCAAATTTGAGTATGTTACAATGATTTGACGACGAAGGTTTTGCATTGAAACTGTTTACACTTTAAAAACTCTTTATTTGCAATACCTTACAGACGGAGTGAAAAGCAATGTGTCCATCGGGAGCAAAAATAATTTCGTCTCGTTTTACTCTACAATCTTTCGCTTCGCTCTGGATTCAATACCGCGCCCTCGCCGTAAATATACATATAACATGATTTTGCTCCCTCGAGATACAATCTACTATAGTGGTCGAAGACGTTTTAGTAAAATAGGTAGGTGAAATTTTGTATGTACCTATTTTTCATCAGAATAGTATTTAGCCAAGGAAAACCTTGAACAATTTTGTACAAAAGTTGTTACTATTTACTTTCGTGATCACCACCGCCTATTGCCACCCGCGACAACAAGGATCCGCAGATGCGTTGCCAACCCAGAGGGCTAAGATGGAATACCTCTTGTGACAGTAATTGCACAGTGCGAGCACTGCTGCTTAGCGGCAGGATTAGCGAGCAAGATGGTAGTAGCGATCCGGACGGACCTTGCACAAGGTCCTACCACCCTAATGCTAAGCAGCAATTTCTTCCAGACAACCCTTGGAAAGCGGATTAGCAAGTTGAAGTGGCAGTGGGCAGGGCACATAGCACGGAGAACTGATGGTCGATGGGGTCGGAAGGTTCTCGAATGGCGGCCGCGTATTGGCAAGCGCAGCGTAGGACGACCAGCCACAAGATGGTCCAATGACCTCATACAGGTGGCAGGAAGGCGCTGGTTGCATGCTGCTTCCAACCGGCCACTTTGGAAATCCATGGAGGAGGCCTATGTCCAACAGTGGACTTCTTGTGGCTGAGATGATGATGATGATGAACCCTTGGAAAGAGATACGGTGAGAAGAAGCCAAAGTAAAATGGGCGCAAAGTAAAAGAGAACCCAACACTTACATGAATAACAAACAATCAAATATAAACAAACAAATAATTAATAGATTCGGGCGTTACTTTGCGGAGGTCCATATCAACAAACTGGAACAAATTACCTTGCTACTCCGCGAAACCAGTGCCGGGCTCGTGCAAAATAGCTGCGTCTGTGCGACATATATATGTTCATGCAAAAACCCACCCTCCTCCGCTTCCACACGAAACAACATATTATATCACACAGACCCAACTACACACCACCACCACTAAACACTAAAACTACACGATCACCGCGCGTTTCGCCTCTATACGAGGCATCATCAAGATCTAACAGTACGACCGTTCGCTACTTGAGCGAATGGCGTACATACATATATATGTCGCACAGACGCAGCTATCTTTCACGAGCCCGGCACTGGTTTCGCAGAGTAGCAAGGTAATTTGTTCCAGTTTGATAAACAAACAAGTAAAAACAGCTTATTCCTTAATTAACCTACTTACCTTTCAATGGAAATTAGCGGAGCTTTAACAAAAGCTCGCAATTCCAGCACAATGGACCTTCATCTGGCTAAAGATAAAAGCTTCCGGAGCTTCGATAGTTGAGCTTTTTCATTTGGTATTGGCTCTATTTGTGAAGCGGAAAGCACATTGATAGGGGATTGGGAGAAGCTTAAGTTAAATTTAAAATGCTATATAATGAATGACAACAAAGAAAAATTAGGGTAATGGCAGGATTCGAACCTGCAACATCAGCATTCCGTGCCTTGCGTATTCCAGTTTCCGCCACATTACCGCTGCCGTACCCTGCGAATTTTTCAATGTGTTTCGTATTTTCCGGTCATTACATTATTGATATTTTTTCTTTGGGAAAACTACCGTCGGTGTCATCTATGACAAAGTTATATCAAAAAAGAGGGGGTCTAAACATTTTTTTTTGCTAACAAAATGAAAATGACGAATCTATATCTATACTAATATAATAAAGAGGTAAACTTTGTTTGTTTTTTTGTTAGTTTGTTTGTATGTAGGGGGTAATCTCTGGAAGTACTGAACCGATTTCAAAAATTCTTTCACAGATAGAAAGCTAAACTATTCCTGACGGACATAGGCTACTAATTTTACGTGAACGAAGTCGCGCGCGTCCGCTAGTAATATAATAAAGAGAAAAACTTTGTTTGTTTGTTTTTTTTGTTAGTTTGATTGTATGTAGGGGGTAATCTCTGGAACTACTGAACCGATTTCAAAATATCTTTCACAGATAGAAAGCTACACTATTCCTGACGGACATAGACTACTTATTTTACGCGAACGAAGTCGCGCGCGTCCGCTAGTGTTATATCAAAAAAAGAGGGGGTCTAAAAAAATTTTTTTGTTATTTTATGTCGTTTAGGAACCATTTGACGCGTGTTTTGTTTCGTTTTGTTTTTGTACTAAAATACGCTAATGCTAAAAAGCTGTAACAAAAACAAGCAATTAGTTAGAAGTCATTAGCTTCTACTTCCGGTGGAAGCGATCGCTGCCGGAACCGGAAACAGGCTCTACCGGCGATTAATCTGTTTTCATAGAGGGTGATATAATATTCAATTGAGCTGTTATTTAACGCCTATTATCTTTCTTTAGATAGTTCTAGGTTTGTTTTGCGGGTGGTAAACCTTGTGCAAGGTTCGTCGGGATTGCTACCACCATCTTGCTCGCTAATCCTGCCGCAAAGCAGCACTGCTTGCATTGTTGTGTAATTATTGGCACAAGAGGTATTCCATTTAGCCCTCTGGGCTGGCAATGCATCTGTAATCTCTTTGGTGTTGCGGATGTCTATAGACGGTGGTGATCACTTATCATCAGGTGACCCACTTACTTGTTTGCCTTCCTGTTTCATAAACACAAAACTATATAAAGAAGAAGAGAATGTGTTTCTTAAGGGGTAAATGTCCTCAAAAAGGCTTTTTGGAAATTCCATCATTTGTTTGATTAATCCTCCTTTTTAATCCTCCAAACGGTGGAATTTAATTTAAATTTAAATTAAAGTATAATTTTAAGTAGTCAGTGTGGGTAGGTATCTAATCCAAAATCTACGACAAATTCAAGGGCAAAAGCTAGTTAGACGAAATTATCGATCACCTATTCTTATCTAGGGCAGATATTTGTGTTCTTCTTTATTTGAAAGACCTTAAACAGACAGTATTGACAGTGCAGAGGTCTAAATTCAGTTGTCTACTTTTTACTCGACTGCCGGCGGAAAGAAAGGTTATGTTTTTCGAGTGTTTCTATGTATTTGTGTGTCAAAGTGAAAGTCTAAGTCAAAATATTTGTATGTCTATTTCTTTGATACGCTCTGCAGCCTAAACCGCTTTGATAAAATTCTAACAAGTGAGGTATTACTGTTGTTGAAATTATGTTTTATTTTTCAAATAAACATTAACTACAATTATTCAAAATAAATAAATATCTTAGGACAATTAACACCAATTGGCTTAGTCCCAAAGTAAGCAACTAAAGCTGCTTGTGTTATGGGTACTAGACAACGGATATACATAGATAAATATATACTTAAATACATATAACAACCACGACTCGGGCACAAACATTCGTATTCATCATACAAACATTTGCCCCTCCCGAGAATCGAACCCGCTACCTCAAGCTTCATGGTCAGGGTCACTAACCACTAGGCTATCCGGCCTCCAAAATGAAATATATATTTGGAGCTGCCTAAATAACTTTCACTAAAAATGCTACAGTTATTGGAACTCTTAAAGCAGGTCGTTGACCTCTCCACGCAACATCCGGCCGCCGTCAGCCGTTTCCGGCGAACGCGGAAACAGTTCGCGTTTCACTGTTACAACCGGATATCCTAGTTTTTCATAATAGTTTATTTTTAACCTTCTACCCTTTTAATTCGTACGAGAGCGCCGGTGGCCTAGTGCCTAGGTGAATGGACTACCGAGAGGTACCGAGTTCGAACCCCAGTGGCCCTAACATGACAGGCCAAGTTTAGTTTATCTCTATCTGCGTCCCTTTCTTATGACACTAGTTAGACAGAGACTCAGGGAGGGGTTAAACAAAACCTGGGCTGTCATGTTACTGCGGTCGCCATGTATTAAGAAATTTTTGTAACTTAAGTGCATTACTAGGGGTTCCACTCCACACCGTAGGTACCCTCGGCGCCTTACCTACAGCATAGGCAAATCACAGCAGGTTGTCGGCTCGCCGCGTGCCCGCTCGCTCGTCCTTGCTGTGTCAGTGTAATTGAAAACAAATGCCGCGCAACCCTAACGTGTCGCGGGAGTTGCGGGGGGAAGGCGGGCGCGGGCGGCGCTTTCCTTTTGACTCGAGTCGCCTGGCGAGTGTGTATGTAGTAAAACGAAGTTTTTGCGCGTGTTAATAAAGTTGGAATTCGTTTGATCGCGGTCAAAAAGAAAAGTTTTTGTACGTTAGAACTATTATTTATTCTGTGGCTTTACCTAAGTACTAAAGTAACCAATGCTCTTACGGCGAGCGAAAATATCAAGGTAACCTGAACAACAAACTTAATGAATGTGTAACCATGATCCTGTCGGTCTGGTTTCCCTGTAACAGGGGTTATAGAGGTCAGACGGCAATCGCTCCAATGTAACAACCTGACCTGCCAGATCTGGTATCATGGTCAAAGCGTACCCTGATATAGGAAACGGGAAAAAGCGATAAAAACCATTATAAACTAACTATGGTAGTACTAGTCAATGCTATGTACTCCGTAATTGTCGTGTATATCTGACTAATGTACCTATAACAAGCTAATATGTTCTTGATTGTAATATATATGATGTAGATGTACTTAATAATCAATAATAATATATAAAATATATTTCATTAAATTGTCTAAAGGGCCTCTACGTGTTGGCTTCGGCTCCGCGCACGCCTCCCAAAGGTCCGGGGCACTATTGTCCCGTGAATGGGAAAGACATAAATAATAATAAATAATAACTCTAGGTTAGGTTTTTATAATGTTTGTATATTTTGTATTGATATTGTTTTATTACTTTTTAAAGAAATATTGTAAAAACTTGACCTAAGATTTTAAATAATTATACAATAATAATAAATTAGTGTCGCGGTTCGGCTTTTTCGTTCTTTAACGTGTTTCTTGGTAAATATAACATACAGATATTCATATTCTGTGGAGGTATGGAATCTTTAATGCGCAACTCCAACTCGCACTTGGCTGTTTTTCATAGCAAAGCAGCAAAGTAAGCCCCATCGCATTTCGTGTTGCAATGTTTGTTTTTTCGTTAAAAGCATTTCAAGCTTTTCCAGGTTCTTTTGGACGTAAATTTTTATTTACTCGTAGGTACAGTCAAGGAACTTAATTCCCTACCCATTTCGTTGAAATATCGTCTGACAATTCGCAATGCATTAAGGTCGATATGTCAAACTAACGTCTTGCTCTATAGCTCTTATGGTGACAGTTTGCTATATGCTATTGAACCTTAGGTGGGTTGGAAATTTAATTCCTTGACTGTACATATAAGTAGGGGTCCGTTTTAATTTTATTTAGTAGAATTAGCGATACGACCGCCCATTGTCTACCTTTCTAATTCGTTTCTTTGTTTCCTTTGTATTTTTTATGTGGTGTACAATAAAGAATATTGGTTGGTATTGTTGTAGAATTCTGTTTTGCAATCCTGTCGGCCTGTAACAGGGGTCACGGAGGTCAGACTGCAGTCGCTCCAATGTGACCTGCCAGATTTGTGACAACCTGACCTGCCAGATCTGAGATCATGGTCAAAGAGTATCTCTTTTTCTTTACATAGTTTAAAAGAAAGTCCCTATTTAGCTCTGTCTGTGCTCTATCTTCCTATCCTTATCATATCTAAACAGACTCCTTATGAACCACGCTACAGATTTTCATACTTATTAATAAAACGGATCACTCACGTATTTTTGAGCCGAGAAATGCCCGACATGTTTCGGACTAGTCCGTGGTCCCTTATCATGAGCACCGCGGCGGTAGCGCGACGACGAGTGACGAGGTCAGTGATCCGTTTTATTAATGTGTCCGAGTCCCATGGTAGCTTTATGTTAAAAAGATTTCCATACTGTTTTCACTGTGATACAGAGAACTTTTGAAGGACGGTTTTTATTTTACAAACTAATCATAACCGTGCATAACCAGGGCTGGTCGATAGTTAATAATGAAAAGTTAAGCGAAAACTGTTTGCAACTCATAATTCAATGAATTCCTAAACTATTTGTCGCATACAGCGTTTAAAACCGGAAGTGTCTCGGGCGAATTCGATTTAGTGCTCGGTGAGGCCGGATATGCCGACATGATGGCTTTCTGCTTCCGGTTGTTAAATTTATTAAGCCCTGTTAGGTTCAAGCATTATGTTGTTTATAGTTTACTGGTGGCAGGACCTTATGCAATCGCTATATGCTCGCTAATCCAGCCGCTAAGCAGCAGTGCTTGCACTGTTGTGTTCCAGCGTGGAGCAAGACAGCGCTGACATTACTGGCACAAGAGGTATTCCATCTTAGTCCTCTGGAAGGGCAATGTAATTTCGTTGGTCTTGCGGGTGTCTATGGACGGTGGTGATTACTCACCATCTGGTGACCCTTCCTATTTTATATAAATAAAAACATCTTTTTTATACGTATGAAAGGCTTTCCATCCTGTCCAGGATTACCGGCTTCTGAATTTGACCCTTGATCCAACCTAGCGAGAGTCTCTTGAGGTGTTGGTCGAGACTCTTCGCTAATTATTACTTTGACGGCCGGATAGCCTCGTGGTTAGTGACCCTGACCATGAAGCTTGAGGTACCGGGTTCGATTCCCGGGAGGGGTAAATGTTTGTATGATAAATACGAATGTTTGTGCCAGAGTCGTGGTTGTTATATGTATTTAAGTATATATTTATCTATATAAGTATGTACATCCGTTGTCTAGTACCCATAACACAAGCAGCTTTAGTTGCTTACTTTGGGACTAAGTCAATTGGTGTTAATTGTCCCAAGATATTTATTTATTTATTTATTTCTATTATTAAAATTGGCTCATTCCTTATTACAGCAACGTTCCTTCCACATGCCACGAGTTAGTTGAAGTTTAAGTTGACAGAAAAAAAACCGGCCAAGTGCGAGTCGGACTCGCGCACCGAGGATTCCGTCATCAACAACATCTAGTGTCGCATTTTTACTTTGTAAGACCAAAAAAAATTGTAACTACAAATTTACGGTTTTCGGATTTATTGTTTTATTAAAAGGCTTTCCATGCTGACTGACAGACAAGAATAGACGTCTAGCTATGTGATGTTTAAATATCCTGAGTGTCTTAAGAAGGTGACATTCTGTTAGCGTAAACGCTAGTAGAAACGTCAACGTGCATGGACTTAACGTAAGGGGGCGAAAACAAACGTCAAAACATCGTCATCATCATTTCAGCCGAAAGACATTGGCCTCTCCCAAGGATCGCCACAACGACCGGTCTTGTGCTGCATCCAGCGGGTTCCCGCAATGATCACCAGGTCATCGGTCCACCTTGTGGCGGGTCTGCCCACGCTGCGTCTTCCGGTACGCGGTCGCCACTCGAGAACTCTATGACCCTATCGGCCATCCGTTCTGCGAGCAATGTGCCCCGCCCACTGCCACTTAAGTCTAGCAATTCTTAAGGCTACGTCGGTGTCAAAACAATGGCAATGTCAAACTCATACATTCTTTCGTTTCTACTAGTGTTGACGCCAGTGGCGTAGCTACCCAGGGGCTAGGCAGTGCCGTGCACCAGGGGCCTCAAGCTCAGTGGGCCCCTGGCCAGCATCCCGCTAACTCTAGGACCTACTCACAAATATTCTCCGACCACTAGAATTACATACCTTCTTCTTTTCCTGGCCCTTTCCCATTTTATTTGGGGTCGGCCCTCCATATTATGCGTCTCCAGACAGCTCGGTCCTGGGTCGTCTCTTTGTTGACTTGGGCTTATTGGGCTTTTTTAATAAGACTACAGGGCCCCAATTTTATTTGCCCCAGGGCCTACAGTCACCAAGCTATGCCACGGTAATCCTCCCGCGTTTTCACCGTTGTTCATTAACGTTCCTTAATTAATTGACAAAATACCTAACGTTCAGCATTAAGTTCTGCTGAAACTAGTATCAACTCCGAGTACAGCTACTGTTCTTGCCAGAACTCCATGTTTGTAGACCTACAACAACAAGCGCAGCGTAGGACGACCAGCCACAAGACGGTCCGATGACCTCATACAGGTGGCAGGAAGGCGCTGGCTGCATGCCACTTCCAACCGGTCACTTTGGAAATCCATGGAGGAGGCCTATGTTCAACAGTGGACTTCTTGTGGCTGAGATGATGATGATGATTTCAACAATTAAGGTAACGGCGCCTATTACCGCGGTACTTAAGGATGTTTTCAAACAAGTCCAAAAAATTAAGAGTATCAAAGCTACTTAACGACCGAGAATATTTTTTTTATTTAAGAGTGTTTATTGAACTTTCAGCGTAGTAACTTTTTTTACTCATTTTACTTATTCTTATTTGATAAAATAATTATTGAAACCAAAATACCTAATTCTTCTATTACCGTGGTAATGGCTAGGCTGTGATTCTATTACCGCAAATTGAGCTTCCATTACCGACGGTATACAAAGCAGCAATTTTCTACCATCGGTATTAGGATTCAGACTCATGTTACGATTCGGAACTAATTAACGAGGGTTGAAAAATATATGGTTTTGGTTCTGTACATTATTGCTGTACATTAAGTTTTTTAAGGGTAAGTAAATAAAACGTTAAACATATACAACTTATGACAACTACATAATGTGTCTACCTACTAATCTCCTTTATGGATCAGTACAAATGGAAAAGATTCCAACTGATAAGTAAGTCTCAATTATATCAAATATACTGTACTTACGGTACCCTAAATGCGATTTATTTTAATAAAAGACTGAAATGTCACTCGATAATAGACACTTTTTTAAAAGCCTATCACCGACCCAAACAAAAAATAAATGGATCGGCAATAGATTCCCATACATTCTAATACCGAGGGTTATGTGATCTAAGCATCGGTAATAGGCTTAATTTGGAGTGTTATAAAACCTAATTCCGACCCATAAGAACAATAACATACAGTTATATTTTCATTTCAAATCAAAAATAAAAATTACAACCTTGGTATAAAACCAAAATTACATAACTGGTCAGTAAGTATATCATTTTATTTCAATATTGAAACAACTTGACAAAATAAGGGTTTCTATAGAAACTACAAAATCAGTACTGAAGTTTTTGTTGAAAATTAAGGGTTTGTTGAATACATTTTATACCACGGAAATGGTTCTTTATTAGCGTGACTAGATCAAGATTGGAATAACTGTAAGAACTTAACTAACCGGTCACACATACCCAAATTAAAGCATAAAGAACCAAAATCACAACTTTAACTATTACCGTGGTATACCATGGTAATAGAACCCACAGCAAAAAATGGTGCCTATCACCGCTGTATTTTATTTTCCATTTTAAACGTATTTTCAGGCCAAAAAATATCTAAAGAGTACTCAGAACTCTTGCAAAAAATTACAAACAACCATTTAAAAACCATAACATTAGTTCAATTGCCATAACCATTACGTAAAATACTAAATACGATTCCAGTTCACCTACATGTGGCGTCACGCGTTAGTATGGTACGACCTGTTCCTGCGCTGGCGTTGCGGAAACGGACGAATTGCAAGCTCTTTGTTTTATTTACACACACTAGCGCTAATAGCACCACCGTTAGTCAAGTAAATAAGCTTCGTTCGTGACATACATTTTTTTTACGATATCAATCGGTTTGCTTATAAAATACGTATTTGAAAACGCCGCGGTGATGGTCGTCGATTTTGATACCCCCGGTAATAGGCGCCGTTACCTTAACGAAGGAAGTAATGAGCAACGGTGAAAACGCTGGATTACCGACCACTGGTTGACGCTTAGTCGCTTACAGCTACTTTGACACAACCTGGTTTATGACGTCGGTTTCACGCTCATTCTGTCGTCAGTTCAGTCCATCATTCTGGTCAGAATGACGAGAGAATTACCGGGTAACCTGTCTCGTGTCGTGTCAATCTGAACTGATCGTAACCGTGTCCATTTGACATCATTCTGGCATCAGTGAAAACTATACCGGAATGATGGACTGAACAGACGCAAGAATTAGCGTGTAACCGAAGTATATGAATAGAATAGAATAGAATGTTATTGTGTATCACAGGTAGTTTTTTGCAGATCTTACAAATAGGTCAGTTCTCTGTGACAGGTCTTACGACGTACAATAATTTAATAATAATTATTATTTTAATTTGTAGTCTTTGACGTCAAATAACAATTGTATGCAAAATTTAAAAATAAAAACAATCATCCATTACATCTAACAATCTGACAATTAAATACATATCAGAATACTAAAATGGTTATTTATCTTATTAACAATTCAAGTAACAACTTTACTAAGAAATACAAACTCCTACCAAAATCTAACTCCAAGTTTTAGTTGAAAATATAGTTCCGAAACTTCCCCCAAGTGCCTTTGTGCCACAATCAGTGCACCTAGTACGAAACTTCTTGATACGCGTTAACTCGTTACGTAGCTCAGTGGGTCTCTTTCTAACTCGCCTAGTAGGAAAGAGACGCACTGAGTGACGTAGGGAGAAGATTCGTACTAGGTTCACAGAATACACTTATCAAGTCACGCTAAAGATTGACTAAGTCTAGCCTTAGGCTAACAACACATTGAAAAATTCGCAGGGTATGGCAGCGGTAATGTGGCGGAAACTGGAATACGCAAGGCACGGAATGCTGATGTTGCAGGTTCGAACCCTGCCATTACCCTAATTTTTCTTTGTGTTGTCATTCATTATATAGCATTTTAAATTTAACAATGTTTGTAGTTTAGAGGAAATTTAAGATTCATTATTCATACTGATATTATAAACTAGCTTTTGCCTACTACTAGTGACTTTTTTAACGTTTCGCTAACTTCGCCATAAAATCTAAAGAGTGCTGTATTCACATGAGTATTTCTCTTTAAATTTATCTCATTTTTTACTTATGGAGGGTATTAACAATGCACCCGGACGGTCTGGTCCGGTCGTGTCCGGTCCGGACGTCCGCAGGACGTGGGCATAGCGGCTTAGGGATCATACTTAGTACGTTGACGACTTCATGTAAAATGGAATGGACAGAACATGTTTTTAAAGGTATCATAACTTGCGTTAATGAAATGAGTCTAGCGTATTTTATAGGAAGGCAAACAAGCAAGTGGCACCTGATGGTAAGTGATCACCGCCGATAGACACAGGCAAAACCAAGGAGATTGCAGATGCGTTGACAACCCAGAGGGCTAAGATGGAATACCTCTTGTGCCAGTAATTGCACCGGCTGTCTTGTTCTCCACACCGGAACACACCACTGCAAGCACTGCTGCTTAGAGATTAACGAGCAAGATGGTGGTAGCGATACGGACGGACCTTGCACAAGGTCCTTCCACCTGCTTGGTGACTGGTAACGCCTGAATCTACTTATTAATTATAGAAAGTTTAGCTTGAACTGTGTTTTCTACCGTTGGAAATGCTCGCTTTGTAGAACATAATTTTCTACTTTGTCCTTCGTTTTACTATTGATTCAGGGAACTTAATTGCAAGTTCAACATGTGCTTTCGTGTTGAACAAAAGCTTTTAATGGATCCTGACCTTGATTAAAGTTGTTTCACCCTGTGCAGAGTTCCTGTTTGACTTAAATTCTTTGTTTTACACTGAAGTGCTTTTAGGGCCGAGCTTTTTCAGGTTTCAGCGAAGTTTTTGGCCGAGCTAACAGAAATGGAGGTCGAAACCCACTGTCCCTAAGGTGTGATATTTACCTAACTTTTGATACTCAGCTCGGTTTTTATCAAATTTGATTATTCCGCGCGATTTATGCATTTTCTGGGGATGAAAGTATTCTGTTTTAAACCAAGGCTATTTTTTGCCGAAATGCTTTATGTATTGGAAAAATTAACACTAATACAAAAAAATATATATATTTATTTACAGCAAGAACATGTCGTCCAAGTTTGTGCTACGAGGCATGGACCCCAGAACGCTGGCGCTATTACCCCGCTGTATGGCGAGACTGAGCCTCTGAGCAAAGTAGGCGCCAGCTCTGTGGTCTCCAGAAGCGTGGACCAGTTTTGTGCCAATGTCTTTGACTAATTTCTTGGCCTTCACGTATTGTGTACAAATTTCGCCTCAAAATGTCAGTCTTACTAAATTTACTTCTGATTGTAATGACTTTAAGACAAACTTTTTTCGGCTAAAATTATCGGCGTTCGGCCAAATTTTTCGGCGAAACGTCGCACCCAAAAAGGGTGAAAGTGAATTAAAATAACCCTTTCATAATCCGACCGTGGCCCGGCATCTAATTACGTTCACAATTCTACAAAAATAAAGTCTAATACGGCGTTTTTTAAAGAATATATAATACGGCTAAATTGTGTGTGTACTAAGACTAAAGTAGTAGACTATCATATAGACGAACATAGAGTCATTGTCAAGAACACATTAATTTCTCGGGCGTATTATAAAATCAATGACCATATCTTGGACAGGGATGTATGGAAATGATCCCGACTTGTGTTGACGATCTCAGGCTCCAAATATTGTACACCTACTGCGTTAAATTGTAAAAAATTTAAATATTTAAGATATAAAATAACAGTTCAACTTTGATTTATTTAAAAAAAAACACCACGTTGAGTTTCTTGCCGGTATCTTCTCATCAGAGGTTTTTCCGAACCGGTGGTAAATATTCTGACATTCATAAGTGCATCCTGTAAGCCTGATCTGAATAAAAATATCTTGACTTTGACTTTGATTGACGTGTAACATAAATCTAGATCTATCTTCTTTTTAAAATAAAAATTGCAACGCCCTACCAGTGGGGTTCTACTCCGCACTGCAGGTACGCTCGGCCGCCTTGCCTACAGCGAAGGCAAATCGCAGTAGGTTGTCGCCGCGCGCCTGCTCGCTCGACCTCGCAGTGTCAATGTCATACTTTTGTCGGCAGTAAATAAATAACTGCGGCGCACTCGCGACTGTTGTGTACCGAAGTATACTGAGATTTTAAAGCGCGCCGTTTCGGCCGTTTGTATGAAGATAAAATACTGTTTATTTAGTCTACTGTGTCGAGACTCTTCGCTAATTATTATTATTAAAATTTGGCACATAAAGTTACAAAATATTTAAGTAATTACAATTCAAATTTACACAAAATAAATAAATAATAATAAAAAAGTTAAATAAAATAATAAAATAAATAATTGCGCATATCATAGTTGCGCCCATCTCATTTATATTATATGGTACCAAAGGCCTCTTCATGTTGGCTTCGGCCCCATGAATGCCTTTCAAATGACCGGGTCCCCATGGGCCCGTGATCGGAAACCGTACCAAAAAGAAATAAAAATTAATATAATAATTAATTATTAATATTATTTATTTTTAAAATAATTATTAAAATTGGCTTATTCCTCATTACAGCTACGTTCCGTTCACATGCCGCGCATCATTTAAAGTTATTTTGATAGAAAAAAATCGTTAAAAGTGACCTATTTTTGGGGCTGACAGACCCAAAACCTAACTGTGTTAATAATAAATCGGGTGTAGGGACATCTGTCCGTCACGCACTGTGTATATTGGACCGGAGTGACCTAGGGATTCATACTGTATACCGACGTCGGGGTGGCCATGTTTT